>CARXXK010000001.1:63680147-63880558 GCA_949089665.1 Macrosiphum euphorbiae | reverse complement strand
GCGTACACATAAAATATATTTAATTTCTATCACATGTTGTATTCTTTTCTTTCCTAAATGTACATATTTACAGTAATATATAGACGAGATGAGTTTAATGTTAAAAAATTGTATATAGGTTTTACGAAATTGTACAAAATTAATACACATTGAAAATTGCTCTTCGATTTTTACGACAAGTAATAATATAATACTATATCTACCGATTACCGTTCATCTCGCCAGCAGTCGGATTCCACACTCGTACTACGTCTTGTATTATGACGTACACCTAAAATATATTTAACTACTATCACACATTGTTTTCTATTCTTTGCTAAATGTTGGAAACACATTAACAATATATATATATATATATATAGAAGACTACAAGACGAGTTTTATGATGTTGTATGTTGAAGCTAAATCGCAGTCATGTACGCCAATGCAGCAATATTGATAACCTATTATATTATATAGGTATTAATGAGCAGGATATATCCGTATTACATTACTACTATGGTACTATTATACATCACGCATTTTTTCGACACTTATAAGCTCATACAATATCAGTGTTATAACATCGTAATTATACTATGATAATTGATAGTGTCAACAAAATGTTATAACAAATCTAAATTCTAATTAGTATTCATAAAATTAACCGGAATTTACTGTTGATCAATATATACACTATTTGGCATTCACCCTCAAATATAATTATCAACTTATAAGACTTCCCAGAAGAGGTATATTATAATATATAATTTATTATACAACACGGAAATTCTGTAATAATTGCCAAACACTGATACAACAAGTCTTGTTCTGTTACATGATAATATTATAAATTATAATCAAAGTGGTAACGACAGTTATGACCTGGTGAAATGTTAATTCGGTAAAACCTTCAGACCAGTGGCGTCATTTTTGGGAAGGCAACCGGGGCATTTGCCCCAGTCTAGTATTTAGATCAACCTTAAGTTGGCACATTTACCACACGCCCCCCCCCCCCGTTTACCACTATGGCACTATGCTATGAAAAACTGAGTGAAAAAATGTTGAGTCCGGAAAGGAGTGAAAAATTGACCTAGTCTAATAAAAACTGAAATGACGCCACTGCTTCAGACCAGGGCTAGATGTGAGGTTTCTGGTTTACTTAAAGTGTAATATAAATTTAAATGACCTCTCCGTACCGAAACGTGTAGAAAACTAGAAACTAATTGGTATAAAACAAGTAACGATGATACTCAATAGTTACTTAATAACGAGTTATTATTGTTATTACTTATTAGTTATTAGTTATTGGTGTTCATGTTTTTTTCTTAAATCGCTGTTTCTCGATGTCATAGTATTGTCATATCATAATTAAATAACTATTGAAAACTATTAATATTGTATTGTATTATTGTAAGGTTTTATTTTCAAATTACAAAACTGTTAAGTTATACCAATATTATGTTGGGATCTAATAAATTTCGACTGACTGCCGAATAAAAATATAAATAATCAAACGAAAAAAAATTTAAAAGCCAGACAAATTGATATCGTTGCATAATTTATAGCTAAAAATGTAATTTGATAGTAGTGAATAAAATGAAAATATTAATAATATACCTAGGTGTTTATAATAGATCTTGTGAGAATTTTCATTTAACACATAAATAAATTAACTTAAGGGGACTGTAGGCACATCGTTATATAATCATTCACAGTTCTACTCAGAATCTAAAACTTAAAAATTGAAATTCTTCAGATCCATTTTTGTGAAGTATGTCTTTGTGTAGACTTAAAATGGAAGTCGATAATGCTTGGGGAAAGTCATCGGATAACTTACCAGTTTAAAAGTTGGAGAAACACTTTCACGAAAATTTCGAATCTCTTCAACCGGAATACTACTTCAAAGTACAGGGCAGAGTGAACTTGATCGGCGAACATGTAGACTATTGAGGTTATTCCGTGTTCCCGATGGCCATCGGTCAGTGTATCAGTTCTCTGAAGACGGCGTACTGTATAGGCAAAATTTATACCTTGACGTATTTGTTTATATGAGCCGATCAGTAGACTCTAGCCGGCAGAAATCAGAGCCAAATGTGAAAGATGCATCGGCATGGCCTGCGGAGACATGGACCAAGCGATATACCAAACAAGGTTACCGAACGTATACAATAAATATAATATTTTTACATACTTCGTGGGTTGAGATTAAAAAGGTTCTATGTCAAAATATCTCATTTTTCAGGAGAGAATTTGTAAGGTTTGTTGTCCAATATCTTTTTATCATATAGGGATAATTGTTTATAATTGATATCAAAAAATCAAGCATGTTTTCTATAACAATATAACATGCAAATATAGCATCTCACTATTTTAGTTAATTCTTTAAAAATAAAAAAGAACAAAAAAACAGTTTGGAGTAAAAAGGTTCTTTACAAAGGACTATTTTACTCGATAAATATTTTTTATTTAATAGATAGAACTTATTTACCCTATAGCACAATAGCACATTACACAATTTTGATCAGTTAGGCCCACATAACATAATATAATATGATATATTTTTATCTTTAACGTCAATCATTACCTAATATTTTATTAAATCACTTTTTATTTAAATTATTCTGTATAAATGTATAATACTGTGATGCAACATTAAATACATTTACTACCTAATAAATTCATAAAAATAAAATAAAATAGAATCAAAATAGTCAAAACAAAATCAAAATTCAAAGCAATATTTTTTAACTTATAAGATACTGAGCTACGTAATTTTAAGAATAATTTGTGTGTATTATTTTTAATTTAGAAGTTTCTTTATATCTGTGAAACAAATTAGTATAAAACGTATGTTCATCAACAGGCATACATTTGTATAAATACTCTATACCTTGAATTTTTTAATAAGTTATTTTTGGATTATTTTTAGTTGATACAGCTAAGTTTATATTTTTTAAAGATTGTTTAAAATGTGGAGTCCAGTTAAAACACAAGTTAATTTGAAGAAAATCATTTACAACATGTAATTTTGTATACTTAACTTTATATATAATTGTATGTATTGTCTATGGATGAGAAACATTTGTTTTGACCACGTAATTATTGTATCGACATATTGATATTATTGTGTTGTTGGTAAATGGTAGTGATAGGACTCTTTTACTCTTAAATCTTAATAATGTTTTTGTTATTCAATATAGAACCTTTTTATTCTCTATTTATTCCCTATTAAGTTATAGAGTAAAAAGGTTCTATCTAATACATTCAAAAATAACGAGTATGTTAATTTTAATGAAGAAATATAGAACCTTTTTGCTTTGTGTATCTAATTCATTATTAATTTTACTAATTTCTAGCTTAAAACTTATAAGGAATATTTTAAAAAGTGAATTTCGAAAAAAAAAACATAGAACCTTTTTACTCTCAGCCCACGATTTATAACGATATTTTAATAAAATATGATAAAAATAAAGAAATGTAATCAAAAAACGTTAGGTTTAATCGTTAGTTATATTGCAATTTGTATGTAATTTGTAGACAATAATTTATAATGCATAAGTGCATATTTAGACAATTAACTACAGTATAAATAATATAGATAATACAGAATTATAAATATATATTATTACACTTTTCATATTGACTATAGATAGGTAAATGGTAGCACACATATGATTTTTATTTTAGCATACGAAAAAATAAATTTTTATTTTGTCTATCTAAATGGTTGCAATTCGTTACATATTCTAGTAATATTATAATTAGAAGAAATATGGTATATACATTTTTTACAATTAATATATTTATTAAAAAAACAATTTTTGCACAACATTTATTGATAATATTAATATAATAAAATAATAAGCAATTATTGACGTATACCAATAAGGGCAATCAATTTCTGATTTGATAGATTATTCAATTATCATTTATTCTTAAGGCGATCATGAACATTTTTAACGATAATAATAAACAAAAAGTATTAATAAATAAAAAACTTGTATTATAAAGCACTAAAACAAGATACCGGCTATCGAGTCCGAAACCGAACTGTAATGAAAACCGAAACCGAATTTTTGTTTTTGTTATACCGGTATTAACTGATTTTTATATTAAATGATTAATGGTTCTTATGTTATTATACATTTAGGAATAACCAAACATAAGACCAACGTCGATATTCTGAGAAAATAAACTTTAAATTATAAAATTCTCTGCCAAATAGATTGAATTCCACTATCAACTTATAATATTATTATTATGTACATATTTAATTGACGCGGCTTGTGAACACCATCTGTTAAAATTTTAATAAAAAAACGAAGGTCGGAAGAGTTATCAGATTCGCATAAATAAATTAAAAATATTTTATGATACTGAACTATTAAACAATAAAAAAAAAACCAGCAATAAATACGTAATGAACCATAGTTTTTATTTATTTATTAATAATTATTTGATAATAGGTTTTTTATTGTTGATGGTAACAGATAAATAACGTATAATTTATTTACGGAGCTTATTTAAACTTGTTAATTACGAAAAACAAGGGAAATTATGTTCTCGTTGCACTGGGTTATAAGTTGGTGACTGTAATGTATGGTGTTAAATAGGAATTCAACTGAGCGGAGACGGTTTGTCAGCCTAAGATATTTTATACTAATTTAAATTATTAGTGGGTTAATTTTAAATATTATTATTTGTATATAATCATATTTGTAATATAAAGTAACATTTTCCGAATTTTTTTTGTATCATAGTTACGACCCCTATTAAAATATATAATTGCGCCCATTTGCAACAGAAAAAATAATCTCCTTCTACCTAATAATCTAAGTAACAGAAATGTCGTTTAAAAACCGTTCTCAACCAGTTCAATCATTATAATTAAATTATTTGAAATTTTTTTTGGCCAAAAGTGTTACTCAATGACGGTTTATACTATCTGTATTAGTTTTGGAGTTCGATCTCAAATCCTTCAACCAAAAAATATAATAAGTTAAATTTGTAGTAAAAAAGCCTTCAACAGGTATGTCGCCCACACCTATGTAAGTAAAAAGTAACATTTTCCGAATTTTTTTTGTATCAACGTAAGGACCACTATTTATATATAAAGTTGTGCCCATTTGTAACCGAAAAAATAATCTCCTTCTAAATAATAATCTAAGTAACAGAAATTTCGTTTAAAAACCGTTTTCAACCAGTTCAATCATTATAATTAAATTATTTGAAATTTTTTTTGCCAAAAGTGTTACTCAATGACAGTTTAAACTATCTGTATTAGTTTTGGAGTTCGATCTCAAATCCTTCAACCAAAAATATAATAAGTTAAATTTGTAGTAAAAAAGCCTTCAACAGGTATGTCGCCCACACCTATGTAAGTAAAAAGTAACATTTTCCGATTTTTTTTTGTATCAACGTAAGGACCACTATTTATATATAAAGTTGTGCCCATTTGTAACCGAAAAAATTATCTCCTTCTAAATAATAATCTTAGTAACAGAAATGTCGTTTAAAAACCGTTTTCAACCAGTTCAATCATTATAATTAAATTATTTGAAATTTTTTTTGCCAAAAGTGTTACTCAATGACGGTTTAAACTATCTGTATTAGTTTTGGAGTTCGATCTCAAATCCTTCAACCAAAAAATATAATAAGTTAAATTTGTAGTAAAAAAGCCTTCAACAGGTATGTCGCCCACACCTATGTAAGTAAAAAGTAACATTTTCCGAATTTTTTTTGTATCAACGTAAGGACCACTATTTATATATAAAGTTGTGCCCATTTGTAACCGAAAAAATAATCTCCTTCTAAATAATAATCTAAGTAACAGAAATGTCGTTTAAAAACCGTTTTCAACCAGTTCAATCATTATAATTAAATTATATGAAATTTTTTTTGCCAAAAGTGTTACTCAATGACAGTTTAGACTATCTGTATTAGTTTTGGAGTTCGATCTCAAATCCTTCAACCAAAAAATATAATAAGTTAAATTTGTAGTAAAAAAGCCTTCAACAGGTATGTCGCCCACACCTATGTAAGTAAAAAGTAACATTTTCCGAATTTTTTTTGTATCAACGTAAGGACCACTATTTATATATAAAGTTGTGCCCATTTGTAACCGAAAAAATAATCTCCTTCTAAATAATAATCTAAGTAACAGAAATGTCGTTTAAAAACCGTTTTCAACCAGTTCAATCATTATAATTAAATTATATGAAATTTTTTTTGCCAAAAGTGTTACTCAATGACAGTTTAGACTATCTGTATTAGTTTTGGAGTTCGATCTCAAATTATTCAACCAAAAAATATAATAAGTTAAATTTGTAGTAAAAAAGCCTTCAACAGGTATGTCGCCCACACCTATGTAAGTAAAAAGTTACATTTTCCGAATTTTTTTTGTATCAACTTAAAGACCACTATTTATATATAAAAATGCACCCATTTGCAACAGAAAAAATAATCTCCTTCTAAATAATAATCTAAGTAACAGAAATGTCGTTTAAAAAACGTTTTCAACCAGTTAAATCATTATAATTCAATTATTTGAAATTTTTTTTGCCAAAAGTGTTACTCAATGACGGTTTAAACTATCTGTATTAGTTTTGGAGTTCGATCTCAAATCCTTCAACCAAAAAATATAATAAGTTAAATTTGTAGTAAAAAAGCCTTCAACAGGTATGTTGCCCACACCTATGTAAGTAAAAAGTAACATTTTCCGAATTTTTTTTGTATCAACGTAAGGACCACTATTTATATATAAAGTTGTGCCCATTTGTAACCGAAAAAATAATCTCCTTCTAAATAATAATCTAAGTAACAGAAATTTCGTTTAAAAACCGTTTTCAACCAGTTCAATCACTATAATTAAATTATTTGAAATTTTTTTTTGCCAAAAGTGTTACTCAATGACGGTTTAGACTATCTGTATTAGTTTTGGAGTTCGATCTCAAATCCTTCAACCAAAAATATAATAAGTTAAATTTGTAGTAAAAAAGCCTTCAACAGGTATGTCGCCCACACCTATGTAAGTAAAAAGTTACATTTTCCGAATTTTTTTGTATCAACTTAAAGACCACTATTTATATATAAAGTTGCGCCCATTTGTAACCGAAAAAATAATCTCCTTCTACCTAATAATCTAAGTAACAGAAATGTCGTTTAAAAACCGTATTCAACCAGTTCAATCATTATAATTAAATTATTTGAAATTTTTTTTGCCAAAAGTGTTACTCAATGACGGTTTAGACTATCTGTATTAGTTTTGGAGTTCGATCTCAAATTATTCAACCAAAAATTATAATAAGTTAAATTTGTAGTAAAAAAGCCTTCAACAGGTATGTCGCCCACACCTATGTAAGTAAAAAGTAACATTTTCCGATTTTTTTTTGTATCAACGTAAGGACCACTATTTATATATAATGTTGTGCCCATTTGTAACCGAAAAAATAATCTCCTTCTAAATAATAATCTAAGTAACAGAAATTTCGTTTAAAAACCGTGTTCAACCAGTTCAATCATTATACTTAAATTATTTGAAATTTTTTTTGCCAAAAGTGTTACTCAATGACGGTTTATACTATCTGTATTAGTTTTGGAGTTCGATCTCAAATCCTTCAACCAAAAAATATAATAAGTGAAATTTGTAGTAAAAAAGCCTTCAACAGGTATGTCGCCCACACCTATGTAAGTAAAAAGTAACATTTTCCGAATTTTTTGTATCAACGTAAAGACCACTATTTATATATAAAAATGCACCCATTTGCAACAGAAAAAATAATCTCCTTAATAATAATAATCTAAGTAACAGAAATGCTGTTTTAAAACCGTTTTCAACCAGTTCAATCATTATAATTAAATTATTTGATATTTTTTTTTGCCAAAAGTGTTACTCAATGACGGTTTAAACTATCTGTATTAGTTTTGGAGTTCGATCTCAAATCCTTCAACCAAAAAATATAATAAGTTAAATTTGTAGTAAAAAAGCCTTCAACAGGTATGTCGCCCACACCTATGTAAGTAAAAAGTTACATTTTCCGAATTTTTTTTGTATCAACTTAAAGACCACTATTTATATATAAAGTTGCGCCCATTTGTAACCGAAAAAATAATCTCCTTCTACCTAATAATCTAAGTAACAGAAATGTCGTTTAAAAACCGTATTCAACCAGTTCAATCATTATAATTAAATTATTTGAAATTTTTTTTGCCAAAAGTGTTACTCAATGACGGTTTAGACTATCTGTATTAGTTTTGGAGTTCGATCTCAAATTATTCAACCAAAAATTATAATAAGTTAAATTTGTAGTAAAAAAGCCTTCAACAGGTATGTCGCCCACACCTATGTAAGTAAAAAGTAACATTTTCCGATTTTTTTTTGTATCAACGTAAGGACCACTATTTATATATAATGTTGTGCCCATTTGTAACCGAAAAAATAATCTCCTTCTAAATAATAATCTAAGTAACAGAAATTTCGTTTAAAAACCGTGTTCAAACAGTTCAATCATTATACTTAAATTATTTGAAATTTTTTTTGCCAAAAGTGTTACTCAATGACGGTTTATACTATCTGTATTAGTTTTGGAGTTCGATCTCAAATCCTTCAACCAAAAAATATAATAAGTGAAATTTGTAGTAAAAAAGCCTTCAACAGGTATGTCGCCCACACCTATGTAAGTAAAAAGTAACATTTTCCGAATTTTTTTGTATCAACTTAAAGACCACTATATATATATAAAAATGCACCCATTTGCAACAGAAAAAATAATCTCCTTAATAATAATAATCTAAGTAACAGAAATGTCGTTTAAAAAACGTTTTCAACCAGTTAAATCATTATAATTAAATTATTTGAAATTTTTTTTTTACCAAAAGTGTTACTCAATGACGGTTTAAACTATCTGTATTAGTTTTGAAGTTCGATCTTAAATTTTTCAACCAAAAAATATAATAAGTTAAATTTGTAGTAAAAAAGCCTTCAACAGGTATGTCGCCCACACCTATGTAAGTAAAAAGTTACATTTTCCGAATTTCTTTTGTATCAACTTAAAGACCACTATTTATATATAAAGTTGCGCCCATTTGTAACCGAATAAATAATCTCCTTCTACCTAATAATCTAAGTAACAGAAATTTCGTTTAAAAACCGTTTTCAACCAGTTCAATCACTATAATTAAATTATTTGAAATTTTTTTTTGCCAAAAGTGTTACTCAATGACGGTTTAGACTATCTGTATTAGTTTTGGAGTTCGATCTCAAATTATTCAACCAAAAAATATAATAAGTTAAATTTGTAGTAAAAAAGCCTTCAACAGGTATGTCGCAGACACCTATGTAAGTAAAAAGTAACATTTTCCGATTTTTTTTTGTATCAACGTAAGGGCCACTATTTATATATAAAGTTGTGCCCATTTGTAACCGAAAAAATAATCTCCTTCTAAGTAATAATCTAAGTAACAGAAATGTCGTTGAAAAACCGTTTTCAACCAGTTCAATCATTATAATTAAATTATATGAAATTTTTTTTGCCAAAAGTGTTACTCAATGACAGTTTAGACTATCTGTATTAGTTTTGGAGTTCGATCTCAAATTATTCAACCAAAAAATATAATAAGTTAAATTTGTAGTAAAAAAGCCTTCAACAGGTATGTCGCCCACACCTATGTAAGTAAAAAGTAACATATTCCGAATTTTTTTGTATCAACGTAAAGACCACTATTTATATATAAAAATGCACCCATTTGCAACAGAAAAAATAATCTCCTTAATAATAATAATCTAAGTAACAGAAATGCTGTTTTAAAAACCGTTTTCAACCAGTTCAATCATTATAATTAAATTATTTGATATTTTTTTTTGCCAAAAGTGTTACTCAATGACGGTTTAAACTATCTGTATTAGTTTTGGAGTTCGATCTCAAATCCTTCAACCAAAAAATATAATAAGTTAAATTTGTAGTAAAAAAGCCTTCAACAGGTATGTCGCCCACACCTATGTAAGTAAAAAGTTACATTTTCCGAATTTTTTTTGTATCAACTTAAAGACCACTATTTATATATAAAGTTGCGCCCATTTGTAACCGAAAAAATAATCTCCTTCTACCTAATAATCTAAGTAACAGAAATGTCGTTTAAAAACCGTATTCAACCAGTTCAATCATTATAATTAAATTATTTGAAATTTTTTTTGCCAAAAGTGTTACTCAATGACGGTTTAGACTATCTGTATTAGTTTTGGAGTTCGATCTCAAATTATTCAACCAAAAATTATAATAAGTTAAATTTGTAGTAAAAAAGCCTTCAACAGTTATGTCGCCCACACCTATGTAAGTAAAAAATAACATTTTCCGATTTTTTTTTGTATCAACGTAAGGACCACTATTTATATATAATGTTGTGCCCATTTGTAACCGAAAAAATAATCTCCTTCTAAATAATAATCTAAGTAACAGAAATTTCGTTTAAAAACCGTGTTCAACCAGTTCAATCATTATACTTAAATTATTTGAAATTTTTTTTGCCAAAAGTGTTACTCAATGACGGATTATACTATCTGTATTAGTTTTGGAGTTCGATCTCAAATCCTTCAACCAAAAAATATAATAAGTGAAATTTGTAGTAAAAAAGCCTTCAACAGGTATGTCGCCCACACCTATGTAAGTAAAAAGTAACATTTTCCGAATTTTTTTTGTATCAACGTAAAGACCACTATTTATATTATAAAGTTGTGCCCATTTGTAACCGAAAAAATAATCTCCTTCTACCTAATAATCTAAGTAACTGAAATGTCGTTTAAAAACCGTTTTCAACCAGTTCAATCACTATAATTAAATTATTTGAAATTTTTTTTTGCCAAAAGTGTTACTCAATGACGGTTTAGACTATCTGTATTAGTTTTGGAGTTCGATCTCAAATTATTCAACCAAAAAATATAATAAGTTAAATTTGTAGTAAAAAAGCCTTCAACAGGTATGTCGCCCACACCTATGTAAGTAAAAAGTAACATTTTCCGATTTTTTTTTGTATCAACATAAAGACCACTATTTATATATAAAGTTGCGCCCATTTGTAACCGAAAAAATAATCTCCTTCTACCTAATAATCCAAGTAACAGAAATGCCGTTTAAAAACCGTTTTCAACCAGTTCAATCATTATAATTAAATTATTTGAAATTTTTTTTTACCAAAAGTGTTACTCAATGACGGTTTAAACTATCTGTATTAGTTTTGGAGTTCGATCTCAAATCCTTCAACCAAAAATATAATAAGTTAAATTTGTAGTAAAAAAGCCTTCAACAGGTATGTCGCAGACACCTATGTAAGTAAAAAGTAACATTTTCCGAATTTTTTTTGTATCAACGTAAAGTCCACTATTTATATATAAAGTTGCGCCCATTTGTAACCGAAAAAATAATCTCCTTCTACCTAATAATCTAAGTAACAGAAATGCCGTTTAAAAACCGTTTTCAACCAGTTCAATCATTATAATTAAATTATTTGATATTTTTTTTTGCCAAAAGTGTTACTCAATGACGGTTTAAACTATCTGTATTAGTTTTGGAGTTCGATCTCAAATCCTTCAACCAAAAAATATAATAAGTTAAATTTGTAGTAAAAAAGCCTTCAACAGGTATGTCGCCCACACCTATGTAAGTAAAAAGTTACATTTTCCGAATTTTTTTTGTATCAACTTAAAGACCACTATTTATATATAAAGTTGCGCCCATTTGTAACCGAAAAAATAATCTCCTTCTACCTAATAATCTAAGTAACAGAAATGTCGTTTAAAAACCGTATTCAACCAGTTCAATCATTATAATTAAATTATTTGAAATTTTTTTTGCCAAAAGTGTTACTCAATGACGGTTTAGACTATCTGTATTAGTTTTGGAGTTCGATCTCAAATTATTCAACCAAAAATTATAATAAGTTAAATTTGTAGTAAAAAAGCCTTCAACAGTTATGTCGCCCACACCTATGTAAGTAAAAAGTAACATTTTCCGATTTTTTTTTGTATCAACGTAAGGACCACTATTTATATATAATGTTGTGCCCATTTGTAACCGAAAAAATAATCTCCTTCTAAATAATAATCTAAGTAACAGAAATTTCGTTTAAAAACCGTGTTCAACCAGTTCAATCATTATACTTAAATTATTTGAAATTTTTTTTGCCAAAAGTGTTACTCAATGACGGATTATACTATCTGTATTAGTTTTGGAGTTCGATCTCAAATCCTTCAACCAAAAAATATAATAAGTGAAATTTGTAGTAAAAAAGCCTTCAACAGGTATGTCGCCCACACCTATGTAAGTAAAAAGTAACATTTTCCGAATTTTTTTTGTATCAACGTAAAGACCACTATTTATATTATAAAGTTGTGCCCATTTGTAACCGAAAAAATAATCTCCTTCTACCTAATAATCTAAGTAACTGAAATGTCGTTTAAAAACCGTTTTCAACCAGTTCAATCACTATAATTAAATTATTTGAAATTTTTTTTTGCCAAAAGTGTTACTCAATGACGGTTTAGACTATCTGTATTAGTTTTGGAGTTCGATCTCAAATTATTCAACCAAAAAATATAATAAGTTAAATTTGTAGTAAAAAAGCCTTCAACAGGTATGTCGCCCACACCTATGTAAGTAAAAAGTAACATTTTCCGATTTTTTTTTGTATCAACATAAAGACCACTATTTATATATAAAGTTGCGCCCATTTGTAACCGAAAAAATAATCTCCTTCTACCTAATAATCCAAGTAACAGAAATGCCGTTTAAAAACCGTTTTCAACCAGTTCAATCATTATAATTAAATTATTTGAAATTTTTTTTTACCAAAAGTGTTACTCAATGACGGTTTAAACTATCTGTATTAGTTTTGGAGTTCGATCTCAAATCCTTCAACCAAAAAATATAATAAGTTAAATTTGTAGTAAAAAAGCCTTCAACAGGTATGTCGCAGACACCTATGTAAGTAAAAAGTAACATTTTCCGAATTTTTTTTGTATCAACGTAAAGTCCACTATTTATATATAAAGTTGCGCCCATTTGTAACCGAAAAAATAATCTCCTTCTACCTAATAATCTAAGTAACAGAAATGCCGTTTAAAAACCGTTTTCAACCAGTTCAATCATTATAATTAAATTATTTGAAATTTTTTTTTACCAAAAGTGTTACTCAATGACGGTTTAAACTATCTGTACTAGTTTTGAAGTTCGATCTCAAATCCTTCAACTAAAAAATACAATAAGTTAAATTTGTAGTAAAAAAGCCTTCAACAGGTATGTCGACCACACCAATGTAAGTAAAAAGTAACGTTTTCCGAATTCTTTTTGTATCAACGTAAAGTCCACTATTTATATATAAAGGTGCGCCCATTTGCAACCGAAAAAATAATCTCCTTCTACCTAATAATCTAAGTAACAGAAATGTCGTTTAAAAACCGTTTTCAACCAGTTCAATCATTATAATTAAATTATTTGAAATTTTTTTTTGCCAAAAGTGTTACTCAATGACGGTTTCAACTATCTGTATTAGTTTTGAAGTTCGATCTTAAATCCTTCAACCAAAAAATATAATAAGTTAAATTTGTAGTAAAAAAGCCTTCAACAGGTATGTCGCCCACACCTATGTAAGTAAAAAGTAACATTTTCCGAATTTTTTTGTATCAACGTAAAGACCAATATTTATATATAAAGTTGCGCCCATTTTTAACCGAATAAACAATCTCCTTCTACCTAATAATCCAAGTAACAGAAATGCCGTTTAAAAACCGTTTTCAACCAGTTCAATCATTATAATTAAATTATTTGAAATTTTTTTTTACCAAAAGTGTTACTCAATGACGGTTTAAACTATCTGTATTAGTTTTGGAGTTCGATCTCAAATCCTTCAACCAAAAAATATAATAAGTTAAATTTGTAGTAAAAAAGCCTTCAACAGGTATGTCGCCCACACCTATGTAAGTAAAAAGTAACATATTCCGAATTTTTTTGTATCAACGTAAAGACCACTATTTATATATAAAAATGCACCCATTTGCAACAGAAAAAATAATCTCCTTAATAATTATAATCTAAGTAACAGAAATGCTGTTTTAAAACCGTTTTCAACCAGTTCAATCATTATAATTAAATTATTTGATATTTTTTTTTGCCAAAAGTGTTACTCAATGACGGTTTAAACTATCTGTATTAGTTTTGGAGTTCGATCTCAAATCCTTCAACCAAAAAATATAATAAGTTAAATTTGTAGTAAAAAAGCCTTCAACAGGTATGTCGCCCACACCTATGTAAGTAAAAAGTTACATTTTCCGAATTTTTTTTGTATCAACTTAATGACCACTATTTATATATAAAGTTGCGCCCATTTGTAACCGAAAAAATAATCTCCTTCTACCTAATAATCTAAGTAACAGAAATGTCGTTTAAAAACCGTATTCAACCAGTTCAATCATTATAATTAAATTATTTGAAATTTTTTTTGCCAAAAGTGTTACTCAATGACGGTTTAGACTATCTGTATTAGTTTTGGAGTTCGATCTCAAATTATTCAACCAAAAATTATAATAAGTTAAATTTGTAGTAAAAAAGCCTTCAACAGGTATGTCGCCCACACCTATGTAAGTAAAAAGTAACATTTTCCGATTTTTTTTTGTATCAACGTAAGGACCACTATTTATATATAATGTTGTGCCCATTTGTAACCGAAAAAATAATCTCCTTCTAAATAATAATCTAAGTAACAGAAATTTCGTTTAAAAACCGTGTTCAACCAGTTCAATCATTATACTTAAATTATTTGAAATTTTTTTTGCCAAAAGTGTTACTCAATGACGGTTTATACTATCTGTATTAGTTTTGGAGTTCGATCTCAAATCCTTCAACCAAAAAATATAATAAGTGAAATTTGTAGTAAAAAAGCCTTCAACAGGTATGTCGCCCACACCTATGTAAGTAAAAAGTAACATTTTCCGAATTTTTTGTATCAACGTAAAGACCACTATTTATATATAAAAATGCACCCATTTGCAACAGAAAAAATAATCTCCTTAATAATAATAATCTAAGTAACAGAAATGTCGTTTAAAAAACGTTTTCAACCAGTTAAATCATTATAATTAAATTATTTGAAATTTTTTTTTTACCAAAAGTGTTACTCAATGACGGTTTAAACTATCTGTATTAGTTTTGAAGTTCGATCTTAAATTTTTCAACCAAAAAATATAATAAGTTAAATTTGTAGTAAAAAAGCCTTCAACAGGTATGTCGCCCACACCTATGTAAGTAAAAAGTTACATTTTCCGAATTTCTTTTGTATCAACTTAAAGACCACTATTTATATATAAAAATGCACCCATTTGCAACAGAAAAAATAATCTCCTTCTAAATAATAATCTAAGTAACAGAAATGTCATTTAAAAACCGTTTTCAACCAGTTCAATCATTATAATTAAATTATTTGAAATTTTTTTTTGCCAAAAGTGTTACTCAATGACGGTTTATACTATCTGTATTAGTTTTGAAGTTCGATCTTAAATCTTTCAACCAAAAAATATAATATGTTAAATTTGTAGTAAAAAAGCCTTCAACAGGTATGTCGCAGACACCTATGTAAGTAAAAAGTAACATTTTCCGATTTTTTTTTGTATCAACGTAAGGACCACTATTTATATATAAAGTTGTGCCCATTTGTAACCGAAAAAATAATCTCCTTCTAAATAATAATCTAAGTAACAGAAATGTCGTTTAAAAAACGTTTTCAACCAGTTAAATCATTATAATTCAATTATTTGAAATTTTTTTTGCCAAAAGTGTTACTCAATGACGGTTTAAACTATCTGTACTAGTTTTGAAGTTCGATCTTAAATCTTTCAACCAAAAAATATAATATGTTAAATTTGTAGTAAAAAAGCCTTCAACAGGTATGTCGCCCACACCTATGTAAGTAAAAAGTAACATTTTCCGAATTTTTTTGTATCAACGTAAAGACCACTATTTATATATAAAAATGCAACTATTTGCAACAGAAAAAATAATCTCCTTAATAATAATAATCTAAGTAACAGAAATGTCGTTTAAAAAACGTTTTCAACCAGTTAAATCATTATAATTCAATTATTTGAAATTTTTTTTGCCAAAAGTGTTACTCAATGACGGTTTAGACTATCTGTATTAGTTTTGGAGTTCGATCTCAAATTATTCAACCAAAAAATATAATAAGTTAAATTTGTAGTAAAAAAGCCTTCAACAGGTATGTCGCCCACACGTATGTAAGTAAAAAGTAACATTTTCCGAATTTTTTTGAATCAACGTAAAGACCACTATTTATATATAAAGTTGCGCCCATTTGTAACCGAATAAATAATCTCCTTCTACCTAATAATCTAAGTAACAGAAATTTCGTTTAAAAACCGTTTTCAACCAGTTCAATCACTATAATTAAATTATTTGAAATTTTTTTTTGCCAAAAGTGTTACTCAATGACGGTTTAGACTATCTGTATTAGTTTTGGAGTTCGATCTCAAATTATTCAACCAAAAAATATAATAAGTTAAATTTGTAGTAAAAAAGCCTTCAACAGGTATGTCGCAGACACCTATGTAAGTAAAAAGTAACATTTTCCGATTTTTTTTTGTATCAACGTAAGGGCCACTATTTATATATAAAGTTGTGCCCATTTGTAACCGAAAAAATAATCTCCTTCTAAGTAATAATCTAAGTAACAGAAATGTCGTTGAAAAACCGTTTTCAACCAGTTCAATCATTATAATTAAATTATATGAAATTTTTTTTGCCAAAAGTGTTACTCAATGACAGTTTAGACTATCTGTATTAGTTTTGGAGTTCGATCTCAAATTATTCAACCAAAAAATATAATAAGTTAAATTTGTAGTAAAAAAGCCTTCAACAGGTATGTCGCCCACACCTATGTAAGTAAAAAGTAACATTTTCCGAATTTTTTTGTATCAACGTAAAGACCACTATTTATATATAAAGTTGCGCCCATTTGTAACCGAATAAATAATCTCCTTCTACCTAATAATCTAAGTAACAGAAATGCCGTTTAAAAACCGTTTTCAACCAGTTCAATCATTATAATTAAATTATTTGAAATTTTTTTTTACCAAAAGTGTTACTCAATGACGGTTTAAACTATCTGTATTAGTTTTGGAGTTCGATCTCAAATCCTTCAACCAAAAAATATAATAAGTTAAATTTGTAGTAAAAAAGCCTTCAACAGGTATGTCGCCCACACCTATGTAAGTAAAAAGTAACATATTCCGAATTTTTTTGTATCAACGTAAAGACCACTATTTATATATAAAAATGCACCCATTTGCAACAGAAAAAATAATCTCCTTAATAATAATAATCTAAGTAACAGAAATGCTGTTTTAAAACCGTTTTCAACCAGTTCAATCATTATAATTAAATTATTTGATATTTTTTTTTGCCAAAAGTGTTACTCAATGACGGTTTAAACTATCTGTATTAGTTTTGGAGTTCGATCTCAAATCCTTCAACCAAAAAATATAATAAGTTAAATTTGTAGTAAAAAAGCCTTCAACAGGTATGTCGCCCACACCTATGTAAGTAAAAAGTTACATTTTCCGAATTTTTTTTGTATCAACTTAAAGACCACTATTTATATATAAAGTTGCGCCCATTTGTAACCGAAAAAATAATCTCCTTCTACCTAATAATCTAAGTAACAGAAATGTCGTTTAAAAACCGTATTCAACCAGTTCAATCATTATAATTAAATTATTTGAAATTTTTTTTGCCAAAAGTGTTACTCAATGACGGTTTAGACTATCTGTATTAGTTTTGGAGTTCGATCTCAAATTATTCAACCAAAAATTATAATAAGTTAAATTTGTAGTAAAAAAGCCTTCAACAGTTATGTCGCCCACACCTATGTAAGTAAAAAGTAACATTTTCCGATTTTTTTTTGTATCAACGTAAGGACCACTATTTATATATAATGTTGTGCCCATTTGTAACCGAAAAAATAATCTCCTTCTAAATAATAATCTAAGTAACAGAAATTTCGTTTAAAAAGCGTGTTCAACCAGTTCAATCATTATACTTAAATTATTTGAAATTTTTTTTGCCAAAAGTGTTACTCAATGACGGATTATACTATCTGTATTAGTTTTGGAGTTCGATCTCAAATCCTTCAACCAAAAAATATAATAAGTGAAATTTGTAGTAAAAAAGCCTTCAACAGGTATGTCGCCCACACCTATGTAAGTAAAAAGTAACATTTTCCGAATTTTTTTTGTATCAACGTAAAGACCACTATTTATATTATAAAGTTGTGCCCATTTGTAACCGAAAAAATAATCTCCTTCTACCTAATAATCTAAGTAACTGAAATGTCGTTTAAAAACCGTTTTCAACCAGTTCAATCACTATAATTAAATTATTTGAAATTTTTTTTTGCCAAAAGTGTTACTCAATGACGGTTTAGACTATCTGTATTAGTTTTGGAGTTCGATCTCAAATTATTCAACCAAAAAATATAATAAGTTAAATTTGTAGTAAAAAAGCCTTCAACAGGTATGTCGCCCACACCTATGTAAGTAAAAAGTAACATTTTCCGATTTTTTTTTGTATCAACATAAAGACCACTATTTATATATAAAGTTGCGCCCATTTGTAACCGAAAAAATAATCTCCTTCTACCTAATAATCCAAGTAACAGAAATGCCGTTTAAAAACCGTTTTCAACCAGTTCAATCATTATAATTAAATTATTTGAAATTTTTTTTTACCAAAAGTGTTACTCAATGACGGTTTAAACTATCTGTATTAGTTTTGGAGTTCGATCTCAAATCCTTCAACCAAAAAATATAATAAGTTAAATTTGTAGTAAAAAAGCCTTCAACAGGTATGTCGCAGACACCTATGTAAGTAAAAAGTAACATTTTCCGAATTTTTTTTGTATCAACGTAAAGTCCACTATTTATATATAAAGTTGCGCCCATTTGTAACCGAAAAAATAATCTCCTTCTACCTAATAATCTAAGTAACAGAAATGCCGTTTAAAAACCGTTTTCAACCAGTTCAATCATTATAATTAAATTATTTGAAATTTTTTTTTACCAAAAGTGTTACTCAATGACGGTTTAAACTATCTGTACTAGTTTTGAAGTTCGATCTCAAATCCTTCAACTAAAAAATACAATAAGTTAAATTTGTAGTAAAAAAGCCTTCAACAGGTATGTCGACCACACCAATGTAAGTAAAAAGTAACGTTTTCCGAATTCTTTTTGTATCAACGTAAAGTCCACTATTTATATATAAAGGTGCGCCCATTTGCAACCGAAAAAATAATCTCCTTCTACCTAATAATCTAAGTAACAGAAATGTCGTTTAAAAACCGTTTTCAACCAGTTCAATCATTATAATTAAATTATTTGAAATTTTTTTTTGCCAAAAGTGTTACTCAATGACGGTTTCAACTATCTGTATTAGTTTTGAAGTTCGATCTTAAATCCTTCAACCAAAAAATATAATAAGTTAAATTTGTAGTAAAAAAGCCTTCAACAGGTATGTCGCCCACACCTATGTAAGTAAAAAGTAACATTTTCCGAATTTTTTTGTATCAACGTAAAGACCAATATTTATATATAAAGTTGCGCCCATTTTTAACCGAATAAACAATCTCCTTCTACCTAATAATCCAAGTAACAGAAATGCCGTTTAAAAACCGTTTTCAACCAGTTCAATCATTATAATTAAATTATTTGAAATTTTTTTTACCAAAAGTGTTACTCAATGACGGTTTAAACTATCTGTATTAGTTTTGGAGTTCGATCTCAAATCCTTCAACCAAAAAATATAATAAGTTAAATTTGTAGTAAAAAAGCCTTCAACAGGTATGTCGCCCACACCTATGTAAGTAAAAAGTAACATATTCCGAATTTTTTTGTATCAACGTAAAGACCACTATTTATATATAAAAATGCACCCATTTGCAACAGAAAAAATAATCTCCTTAATAATTATAATCTAAGTAACAGAAATGCTGTTTTAAAACCGTTTTCAACCAGTTCAATCATTATAATTAAATTATTTGAAATTTTTTTTGCCAAAAGTGTTACTCAATGACGGTTTAAACTATCTGTATTAGTTTTGGAGTTCGATCTCAAATCCTTCAACCAAAAAATATAATAAGTTAAATTTGTAGTAAAAAAGCCTTCAACAGGTATGTCGCCCACACCTATGTAAGTAAAAAGTTACATTTTCCGAATTTTTTTGTATCAACTTAATGACCACTATTTATATATAAAGTTGCGCCCATTTGTAACCGAAAAAATAATCTCCTTCTACCTAATAATCTAAGTAACAGAAATGTCGTTTAAAAACCGTATTCAACCAGTTCAATCATTATAATTAAATTATTTGAAATTTTTTTTGCCAAAAGTGTTACTCAATGACGGTTTAGACTATCTGTATTAGTTTTGGAGTTCGATCTCAAATTATTCAACCAAAAATTATAATAAGTTAAATTTGTAGTAAAAAAGCCTTCAACAGGTATGTCGCCCACACCTATGTAAGTAAAAAGTAACATTTTCCGATTTTTTTTTGTATCAACGTAAGGACCACTATTTATATATAATGTTGTGCCCATTTGTAACCGAAAAAATAATCTCCTTCTAAATAATAATCTAAGTAACAGAAATTTCGTTTAAAAACCGTGTTCAACCAGTTCAATCATTATACTTAAATTATTTGAAATTTTTTTTGCCAAAAGTGTTACTCAATGACGGTTTATACTATCTGTATTAGTTTTGGAGTTCGATCTCAAATCCTTCAACCAAAAAATATAATAAGTGAAATTTGTAGTAAAAAAGCCTTCAACAGGTATGTCGCCCACACCTATGTAAGTAAAAAGTAACATTTTCCGAATTTTTTGTATCAACGTAAAGACCACTATTTATATATAAAAATGCACCCATTTGCAACAGAAAAAATAATCTCCTTCTAAATAATAATCTAAGTAACAGAAATGTCGTTTAAAAAACGTTTTCAACCAGTTAAATCATTATAATTCAATTATTTGAAATTTTTTTTGCCAAAAGTGTTACTCAATGACGGTTTAAACTATCTGTACTAGTTTTGAAGTTCGATCTTAAATCTTTCAACCAAAAAATATAATATGTTAAATTTGTAGTAAAAAAGCCTTCAACAGGTATGTCGCCCACACCTATGTAAGTAAAAAGTAACATTTTCCGAATTTTTTTGTATCAACGTAAAGACCACTATTTATATATAAAAATGCAACTATTTGCAACAGAAAAAATAATCTCCTTAATAATAATAATCTAAGTAACAGAAATGTCGTTTAAAAAACGTTTTCAACCAGTTAAATCATTATAATTCAATTATTTGAAATTTTTTTTGCCAAAAGTGTTACTCAATGACGGTTTAGACTATCTGTATTAGTTTTGGAGTTCGATCTCAAATTATTCAACCAAAAAATATAATAAGTTAAATTTGTAGTAAAAAAGCCTTCAACAGGTATGTCGCCCACACGTATGTAAGTAAAAAGTAACATTTTCCGAATTTTTTTGAATCAACGTAAAGACCACTATTTATATATAAAGTTGCGCCCATTTGTAACCGAATAAATAATCTCCTTCTACCTAATAATCTAAGTAACAGAAATTTCGTTTAAAAACCGTTTTCAACCAGTTCAATCACTATAATTAAATTATTTGAAATTTTTTTTTGCCAAAAGTGTTACTCAATGACGGTTTAGACTATCTGTATTAGTTTTGGAGTTCGATCTCAAATTATTCAACCAAAAAATATAATAAGTTAAATTTGTAGTAAAAAAGCCTTCAACAGGTATGTCGCAGACACCTATGTAAGTAAAAAGTAACATTTTCCGATTTTTTTTTGTATCAACGTAAGGGCCACTATTTATATATAAAGTTGTGCCCATTTGTAACCGAAAAAATAATCTCCTTCTAAGTAATAATCTAAGTAACAGAAATGTCGTTGAAAAACCGTTTTCAACCAGTTCAATCATTATAATTAAATTATATGAAATTTTTTTTGCCAAAAGTGTTACTCAATGACAGTTTAGACTATCTGTATTAGTTTTGGAGTTCGATCTCAAATTATTCAACCAAAAAATATAATAAGTTAAATTTGTAGTAAAAAAGCCTTCAACAGGTATGTCGCCCACACCTATGTAAGTAAAAAGTAACATTTTCCGAATTTTTTGTATCAACGTAAAGACCACTATTTATATATAAAGTTGCGCCCATTTGTAACCGAATAAATAATCTCCTTCTACCTAATAATCTAAGTAACAGAAATGCCGTTTAAAAACCGTTTTCAACCAGTTCAATCATTATAATTAAATTATTTGAAATTTTTTTTACCAAAAGTGTTACTCAATGACGGTTTAAACTATCTGTATTAGTTTTGGAGTTCGATCTCAAATCCTTCAACCAAAAAATATAATAAGTTAAATTTGTAGTAAAAAAGCCTTCAACAGGTATGTCGCCCACACCTATGTAAGTAAAAAGTAACATATTCCGAATTTTTTTGTATCAACGTAAAGACCACTATTTATATATAAAAATGCACCCATTTGCAACAGAAAAAATAATCTCCTTAATAATAATAATCTAAGTAACAGAAATGCTGTTTTAAAACCGTTTTCAACCAGTTCAATCATTATAATTAAATTATTTGATATTTTTTTTTGCCAAAAGTGTTACTCAATGACGGTTTAAACTATCTGTATTAGTTTTGGAGTTCGATCTCAAATCCTTCAACCAAAAAATATAATAAGTTAAATTTGTAGTAAAAAAGCCTTCAACAGGTATGTCGCCCACACCTATGTAAGTAAAAAGTTACATTTTCCGAATTTTTTTTGTATCAACTTAAAGACCACTATTTATATATAAAGTTGCGCCCATTTGTAACCGAAAAAATAATCTCCTTCTACCTAATAATCTAAGTAACAGAAATGTCGTTTAAAAACCGTATTCAACCAGTTCAATCATTATAATTAAATTATTTGAAATTTTTTTTGCCAAAAGTGTTACTCAATGACGGTTTAGACTATCTGTATTAGTTTTGGAGTTCGATCTCAAATTATTCAACCAAAAATTATAATAAGTTAAATTTGTAGTAAAAAAGCCTTCAACAGTTATGTCGCCCACACCTATGTAAGTAAAAAGTAACATTTTCCGAATTTTTTTTGTATCAACGTAAGGACCACTATTTATATATAATGTTGTGCCCATTTGTAACCGAAAAAATAATCTCCTTCTAAATAATAATCTAAGTAACAGAAATTTCGTTTAAAAAGCGTGTTCAACCAGTTCAATCATTATACTTAAATTATTTGAAATTTTTTTTGCCAAAAGTGTTACTCAATGACGGATTATACTATCTGTATTAGTTTTGGAGTTCGATCTCAAATCCTTCAACCAAAAAATATAATAAGTGAAATTTGTAGTAAAAAAGCCTTCAACAGGTATGTCGCCCACACCTATGTAAGTAAAAAGTAACATTTTCCGAATTTTTTTTGTATCAACGTAAAGACCACTATTTATATTATAAAGTTGTGCCCATTTGTAACCGAAAAAATAATCTCCTTCTACCTAATAATCTAAGTAACTGAAATGTCGTTTAAAAACCGTTTTCAACCAGTTCAATCACTATAATTAAATTATTTGAAATTTTTTTTTGCCAAAAGTGTTACTCAATGACGGTTTAGACTATCTGTATTAGTTTTGGAGTTCGATCTCAAATTATTCAACCAAAAAATATAATAAGTTAAATTTGTAGTAAAAAAGCCTTCAACAGGTATGTCGCCCACACCTATGTAAGTAAAAAGTAACATTTTCCGATTTTTTTTTGTATCAACATAAAGACCACTATTTATATATAAAGTTGCGCCCATTTGTAACCGAAAAAATAATCTCCTTCTACCTAATAATCCAAGTAACAGAAATGCCGTTTAAAAACCGTTTTCAACCAGTTCAATCATTATAATTAAATTATTTGAAATTTTTTTTTACCAAAAGTGTTACTCAATGACGGTTTAAACTATCTGTATTAGTTTTGGAGTTCGATCTCAAATCCTTCAACCAAAAAATATAATAAGTTAAATTTGTAGTAAAAAAGCCTTCAACAGGTATGTCGCAGACACCTATGTAAGTAAAAAGTAACATTTTCCGAATTTTTTTTGTATCAACGTAAAGTCCACTATTTATATATAAAGTTGCGCCCATTTGTAACCGAAAAAATAATCTCCTTCTACCTAATAATCTAAGTAACAGAAATGCCGTTTAAAAACCGTTTTCAACCAGTTCAATCATTATAATTAAATTATTTGAAATTTTTTTTTACCAAAAGTGTTACTCAATGACGGTTTAAACTATCTGTACTAGTTTTGAAGTTCGATCTCAAATCCTTCAACTAAAAAATACAATAAGTTAAATTTGTAGTAAAAAAGCCTTCAACAGGTATGTCGACCACACCAATGTAAGTAAAAAGTAACGTTTTCCGAATTCTTTTTGTATCAACGTAAAGTCCACTATTTATATATAAAGGTGCGCCCATTTGCAACCGAAAAAATAATCTCCTTCTACCTAATAATCTAAGTAACAGAAATGTCGTTTAAAAACCGTTTTCAACCAGTTCAATCATTATAATTAAATTATTTGAAATTTTTTTTTGCCAAAAGTGTTACTCAATGACGGTTTCAACTATCTGTATTAGTTTTGAAGTTCGATCTTAAATCCTTCAACCAAAAAATATAATAAGTTAAATTTGTAGTAAAAAAGCCTTCAACAGGTATGTCGCCCACACCTATGTAAGTAAAAAGTAACATTTTCCGAATTTTTTTGTATCAACGTAAAGACCAATATTTATATATAAAGTTGCGCCCATTTTTAACCGAATAAACAATCTCCTTCTACCTAATAATCTAAGTAACAGAAATGCCGTTTAAAAACCGTTTTCAACCAGTTCAATCATTATACTTAAATTATTTGAAATTTTTTTTGCCAAAAGTGTTACTCAATGACGGTTTATACTATCTGTATTAGTTTTGGAGTTCGATCTCAAATCCTTCAACCAAAATATAATAAGTTAAATTTGTAGTAAAAAAGCCTTCAACAGGTATGTCGCCCACACCTATGTAAGTAAAAAGTAACATTTTCCGATTTTTTTTTGTATCAACATAAAGACCACTATTTATATATAAAGTTGCGCCCATTTGTAACCGAAAAAATAATCTCCTTCTACCTAATAATCTAAGTAACAGAAATGCCGTTTAAAAACCGTTTTCAACCAGTTCAATCATTATAATTAAATTATTTGAAATTTTTTTTTACCAAAAGTGTTACTCAATGACGGTTTAAACTATCTGTATTAGTTTTGGAGTTCGATCTCAAATCCTTCAACCAAAAAATATAATAAGTTAAATTTGTAGTAAAAAAGCCTTCAACAGGTATGTCGCAGACACCTATGTAAGTAAAAAGTAACATTTTCCGAATTTTTTTTGTATCAACGTAAAGTCCACTATTTATAAATAAAGTTGCGCCCATTTGTAACCGAAAAAATAATCTCCTTCTAAATAATAATCTAAGTAACAGAAATGTCGTTTAAAAACCGTTTTCAACCAGTTCAATCATTATAATTAAATTATTTGAAATTTTTTTTTGCCAAAAGTGTTACTCAACGACGGTTTATACTATCTGTATTAGTTTTGGAGTTTGATCTCAAATCCTTCAACCAAAAAATATAATAAGTTAAATTTGTAGTAAAAAGCCTTCAACAGGTATGTCGCCCACACCTATGTAAGTAAAAAGTAACATTTTCCGAATTTTTTTTTTATCAACGTAAAGACCAATATTTATATATAAAGTTGCGCCCATTTGTAACCGAATAAACAATCTCCTTCTACCTAATAATCTAAGTAACAGAAATGTCGTTTAAAAACCGTTTTCAACCAGTTCAATCATTATAATTAAATTATTTGAAATTTTTTTTGCCAAAAGTGTTACTCAATGACGGTTTCAACTATCTGTATTAGTTTTGAAGTTCGATCTTAAATCCTTCAACCAAAAAATATAATAAGTTAAATTTGTAGTAAAAAAGCCTTCAACAGGTATGTCGCCCACACCTATGTAAGTAAAAAGTTACATTTTCTGAATTTTTTTTGTATCAACTTAAAGACCACTATTTATATATAAAGTTGTGCCCATTTGTAACCGAAAAAATAATCTCCTTCTACCTAATAATCTAAGTAACTGAAATGTCGTTTAAAAACCGTTTTCAACCAGTTCAATCATTATAATTAAATTATATGAAATTTTTTTTGCCAAAAGTGTTACTCAATGACAGTTTAGACTATCTGTATTAGTTTTGGAGTTCGATCTCAAATTATTCAACCAAAAATTATAATAAGTTAAATTTGTAGTAAAAAAGCCTTCAACAGGTATGTCGCCCACACCTATGTAAGTAAAAAGTTACATTTTCCGAATTTCTTTTGTATCAACTTAAAGACCACTATTTATATATACAGTTGCGCCCATTTGCAACAGAAAAAATAATCTCCTTCTACCTAATAATCTAAGTAACAGAAATGCCGTTTAAAAACCGTTTTCAACCAGTTCAATCATTATACTTAAATTATTTGAAATTTTTTTTTGCCAAGAGTGTTACTCAATGACGGTTTAAACTATCTGTACTAGTTTTGAAGTTCGATCTTAAATCGTTCAACCAAAAAATATAATAAGTTAAATTTGTAGTAAAAAAGCCTTCAACAGGTATGTCGCCCACACCTATGTAAGTAAAAAGTAACATTTTCCGAATTTTTTTGTATCAACGTAAAGACCACTATTTATATTATAAAGTTGTGCCCATTTGTAACCGAAAAAATAATCTCCTTCTACCTAATAATCTAAGTAACTGAAATGTCGTTTAAAAACCGTTTTCAACCAGTTCAATCACTATAATTAAATTATTTGAAATTTTTTTTTGCCAAAAGTGTTACTCAATGACGGTTTAGACTATCTGTATTAGTTTTGGAGTTCGATCTCAAATTATTCAACCAAAAAATATAATAAGTTAAATTTGTAGTAAAAAAGCCTTCAACAGGTATGTCGCCCACACGTATGTAAGTAAAAAGTAACATTTTCCGAATTTTTTTGAATCAACGTAAAGACCACTATTTATATATAAAGTTGCGCCCATTTGTAACCGAATAAATAATCTCCTTCTACCTAATAATCTAAGTAACAGAAATTTCGTTTAAAAAACCGTTTTCAACCAGTTCAATCACTATAATTAAATTATTTGAAATTTTTTTTTGCCAAAAGTGTTACTCAATGACGGTTTAGACTATCTGTATTAGTTTTGGAGTTCGATCTCAAATTATTCAACCAAAAAATATAATAAGTTAAATTTGTAGTAAAAAAGCCTTCAACAGGTATGTCGCAGACACCTATGTAAGTAAAAAGTAACATTTTCCGATTTTTTTTTGTATCAACGTAAGGGCCACTATTTATATATAAAGTTGTGCCCATTTGTAACCGAAAAAATAATCTCATTCTAAGTAATAATCTAAGTAACAGAAATGTCGTTGAAAAACCGTTTTCAACCAGTTCAATCATTATAATTCAATTATATGAAATTTTTTTTGCCAAAAGTGTTACTCAATGACAGTTTAGACTATCTGTATTAGTTTTGGAGTTCGATCTCAAATTATTCAACCAAAAAATATAATAAGTTAAATTTGTAGTAAAAAAGCCTTCAACAGGTATGTCGCCCACACCTATGTAAGTAAAAAGTAACATTTTCCGAATTTTTTTGTATCAACGTAAAGACCACTATTTATATTATAAAGTTGTGCCCATTTGTAACCGAAAAAATAATCTCCTTCTACCTAATAATCTAAGTAACTGAAATGTCGTTTAAAAACCGTTTTCAACCAGTTCAATCACTATAATTAAATTATTTGAAATTTTTTTTTGCCAAAAGTGTTACTCAATGACGGTTTAGACTATCTGTATTAGTTTTGGAGTTCGATCTCAAATTATTCAACCAAAAAATATAATAAGTTAAATTTGTAGTAAAAAAGCCTTCAACAGGTATGTCGCCCACACCTATGTAAGTAAAAAGTAACATTTTCCGATTTTTTTTTGTATCAACATAAAGACCACTATTTATATATAAAGTTGCGCCCATTTGTAACCGAAAAAATAATCTCCTTCTACCTAATAATCCAAGTAACAGAAATGCCGTTTAAAAACCGTTTTCAACCAGTTCAATCACTATAATTAAATTATTTGAAATTTTTTTTGCCAAAAGTGTTACTCAATGACGGTTTAGACTATCTGTATTAGTTTTGGAGTTCGATCTCAAATTATTCAACCAAAAAATATAATAAGTTAAATTTGTAGTAAAAAAGCCTTCAACAGGTATGTCGCAGACACCTATGTAAGTAAAAAGTAACATTTTCCGATTTTTTTTTGTATCAACGTAAGGGCCACTATTTATATATAAAGTTGTGCCCATTTGTAACCGAAAAAATAATCTCCTTCTACCTAATAATCTAAGTAACTGAAATGTCGTTTAAAAACCGTTTTCAACCAGTTCAATCACTATAATTAAATTATTTGAAATTTTTTTTTGCCAAAAGTGTTACTCAATGACGGTTTACACTATCTGTATTAGTTTTGGAGTTCGATCTCAAATTATTCAACCAAAAAATATAATAAGTTAAATTTGTAGTAAAAAAGCCTTCAACAGGTATGTCGCCCACACGTATGTAAGTAAAAAGTAACATTTTCCGAATTTTTTTGAATCAACGTAAAGACCACTATTTATATATAAAGTTGCGCCCATTTGTAACCGAATAAATAATCTCCTTCTACCTAATAATCTAAGTAACAGAAATTTCGTTTAAAAACCGTTTTCAACCAGTTCAATCACTATAATTAAATTATTTGAAATTTTTTTTGCCAAAAGTGTTACTCAATGACGGTTTAGACTATCTGTATTAGTTTTGGAGTTCGATCTCAAATTATTCAACCAAAAAATATAATAAGTTAAATTTGTAGTAAAAAAGCCTTCAACAGGTATGTCGCAGACACCTATGTAAGTAAAAAGTAACATTTTCCGATTTTTTTTTGTATCAACGTAAGGGCCACTATTTATATATAAAGTTGTGCCCATTTGTAATCGAAAAAATAATCTCCTTCTAAGTAATAATCTAAGTAACAGAAATGTCGTTGAAAAACCGTTTTCAACCAGTTCAATCATTATAATTAAATTATATGAAATTTTTTTTGCCAAAAGTGTTACTCAATGACAGTTTAGACTATCTGTATTAGTTTTGGAGTTCGATCTCAAATTATTCAACCAAAAAATATAATAAGTTAAATTTGTAGTAAAAAAGCCTTCAACAGGTATGTCGCCCACACCTATGTAAGTAAAAAGTTACATTTTCCGAATTTTTTTTGTATCAACTTAAAGACCACTATTTATATATAAAGTTGCGCCCATTTGTAACCGAAAAAATAATCTCCTTCTACCTAATAATCTAAGTAACAGAAATGTCGTTTAAAAACCGTATTCAACCAGTTCAATCATTATAATTAAATTATTTGAAATTTTTTTTGCCAAAAGTGTTACTCAATGACGGTTTAGACTATCTGTATTAGTTTTGGAGTTCGATCTCAAATTATTCAACCAAAAATTATAATAAGTTAAATTTGTAGTAAAAAAGCCTTCAACAGTTATGTCGCCCACACCTATGTAAGTAAAAAGTAACATTTTCCGATTTTTTTTTGTATCAACGTAAGGACCACTATTTATATATAATGTTGTGCCCATTTGTAACCGAAAAAATAATCTCCTTCTAAATAATAATCTAAGTAACAGAAATTTCGTTTAAAAACCGTGTTCAACCAGTTCAATCATTATACTTAAATTATTTGAAATTTTTTTTGCCAAAAGTGTTACTCAATGACGGTTTATACTATCTGTATTAGTTTTGGAGTTCGATCTCAAATCCTTCAACCAAAAAATATAATAAGTGAAATTTGTAGTAAAAAAGCCTTCAACAGGTATGTCGCCCACACCTATGTAAGTAAAAAGTAACATTTTCCGAATTTTTTTTGTATCAACGTAAAGACCACTATTTATATTATAAAGTTGTGCCCATTTGTAACCGAAAAAATAATCTCCTTCTACCTAATAATCTAAGTAACTGAAATGTCGTTTAAAAACCGTTTTCAACCAGTTCAATCACTATAATTAAATTATTTGAAATTTTTTTTTGCCAAAAGTGTTACTCAATGACGGTTTAGACTATCTGTATTAGTTTTGGAGTTCGATCTCAAATTATTCAACCAAAAAATATAATAAGTTAAATTTGTAGTAAAAAAGCCTTCAACAGGTATGTCGCCCACACCTATGTAAGTAAAAAGTAACATTTTCCGATTTTTTTTTGTATCAACATAAAGACCACTATTTATATATAAAGTTGCGCCCATTTGTAACCGAAAAAATAATCTCCTTCTACCTAATAATCCAAGTAACAGAAATGCCGTTTAAAAACCGTTTTCAACCAGTTCAATCATTATAATTAAATTATTTGAAATTTTTTTTTACCAAAAGTGTTACTCAATGACGGTTTAAACTATCTGTATTAGTTTTGGAGTTCGATCTCAAATCCTTCAACCAAAAAATATAATAAGTTAAATTTGTAGTAAAAAAGCCTTCAACAGGTATGTCGCAGACACCTATGTAAGTAAAAAGTAACATTTTCCGAATTTTTTTTGTATCAACGTAAAGTCCACTATTTATATATAAAATTGCGCCCATTTGTAACCGAAAAAATAATCTCCTTCTACCTAATAATCTAAGTAACAGAAATGCCGTTTAAAAACCGTTTTCAACCAGTTCAATCATTATAATTAAATTATTTGAAATTTTTTTTTACCAAAAGTGTTACTCAATGACGGTTTAAACTATCTGTACTAGTTTTGAAGTTCGATCTCAAATCCTTCAACTAAAAAATACAATAAGTTAAATTTGTAGTAAAAAAGCCTTCAACAGGTATGTCGCCCACACCTATGTAAGTAAAAAGTAACATTTTCCGAATTTTTTTGTATCAACGTAAAGACCAATATTTATATATAAAGTTGCGCCCATTTTTAACCGAATAAACAATCTCCTTCTACCTAATAATCTAAGTAACAGAAATGCCGTTTAAAAACCGTTTTCAACCAGTTCAATCATTATACTTAAATTATTTGAAATTTTTTTTGCCAAAAGTGTTACTCAATGACGGTTTATACTATCTGTATTAGTTTTGGAGTTCGATCTCAAATCCTTCAACCAAAATATAATAAGTTAAATTTGTAGTAAAAAAGCCTTCAACAGGTATGTCGCCCACACCTATGTAAGTAAAAAGTAACATTTTCCGATTTTTTTTTGTATCAACATAAAGACCACTATTTATATATAAAGTTGCGCCCATTTGTAACCGAAAAAATAATCTCCTTCTACCTAATAATCTAAGTAACAGAAATGCCGTTTAAAAACCGTTTTCAACCAGTTCAATCATTATAATTAAATTATTTGAAATTTTTTTTACCAAAAGTGTTACTCAATGACGGTTTAAACTATCTGTATTAGTTTTGGAGTTCGATCTCAAATCCTTCAACCAAAAAATATAATAAGTTAAATTTGTAGTAAAAAAGCCTTCAACAGGTATGTCGCAGACACCTATGTAAGTAAAAAGTAACATTTTCCGAATTTTTTTTGTATCAACGTAAAGTCCACTATTTATAAATAAAGTTGCGCCCATTTGTAACCGAAAAAATAATCTCCTTCTAAATAATAATCTAAGTAACAGAAATGTCGTTTAAAAACCGTTTTCAACCAGTTCAATCATTATAATTAAATTATTTGAAATTTTTTTTTGCCAAAAGTGTTACTCAATGAAGGTTTCAACTATCTGTATTAGTTTTGAAGTTCGATCTTAAATCCTTCAACCAAAAAATATAATAAGTTAAATTTGTAGTAAAAAAGCCTTCAACAGGTATGTCGCCCACACCTATGTAAGTAAAAAGTTACATTTTCTGAATTTTTTTTGTATCAACTTAAAGACCACTATTTATATATAAAGTTGTGCCCATTTGTAACCGAAAAAATAATCTCCTTCTACCTAATAATCTAAGTAACTGAAATGTCGTTTAAAAACCGTTTTCAACCAGTTCAATCATTATAATTATATTATATGAAATTTTTTTTGCCAAAAGTGTTACTCAATGACAGTTTAAACTATCTGTATTAGTTTTGGAGTTCGATCTCAAATTATTCAACCAAAAAATATAATAAGTTAAATTTGTAGTAAAAAAGCCTTCAACAGGTATGTCGCCCACACCTATGTAAGTAAAAAGTAACATTTTCCGAATTTTTTTGTATCAACGTAAAGACCACTATTTATATATAAAGTTGCGCCCATTTGTAACCGAATAAACAATCTCCTTCTACCTAATAATCTAAGTAACAGAAATGGCGTTTAAAAACCGTTTTCAACCAGTTCAATCATTATAATTAAATTATTTGAAATTTTTCTTGCCAAAAGTGTTACTCAATGACAGTTTAAACTATCTGTATTAGTTTTGGAGTTCGATCTCAAATCCTTCAACCAAAAAATATAATAAGTTAAATTTGTAGTAAAAAAGCCTTCAACAGGTATGTCGCCCACACCTATGTAAGTAAAAAGTTACATTTTCCGAATTTTTTTTGTATCAACTTAAAGACCACTATTTATATATAAAAATGCGCCCATTTGCAACAGAAAAAATAATCTCCTTCTAAATAATAATCTAAGTAACAGAAATGTCGTTTAAAAACCGTTTTCAACCAGTTCAATCATTATAATTAAATTATTTGAAATTTTTTTTTGCCAAAAGTGTTACTCAATGACGGTTTCAACTATCTGTATTAGTTTTGAAGTTCGATCTTAAATCCTTCAACCAAAAAATATAATAAGTTAAATTTGTAGTAAAAAAGCCTTCAACAGGTATGTCGCCCACACCTATGTAAGTAAAAAGTTACATTTTCTGAATTTTTTTTGTATCAACTTAAAGACCACTATTTATATATAAAGTTGTGCCCATTTGTAACCGAAAAAATAATCTCCTTCTACCTAATAATCTAAGTAACTGAAATGTCGTTTAAAAACCGTTTTCAACCAGTTCAATCATTATAATTAAATTATATGAAATTTTTTTTGCCAAAAGTGTTACTCAATGACAGTTTAAACTATCTGTATTAGTTTTGGAGTTCGATCTCAAATTATTCAACCAAAAAATATAATAAGTTAAATTTGTAGTAAAAAAGCCTTCAACAGGTATGTCGCCCACACCTATGTAAGTAAAAAGTAACATTTTCCGAATTTTTTTTGTATCAACGTAAAGACCACTATTTATATATAAAGTTGCGCCCATTTGTAACCGAATAAACAATCTCCTTCTACCTGATAATCTAAGTAACAGAAATGGCGTTTAAAAACCGTTTTCAACCAGTTCAATCATTATAATTAAATTATTTGAAATTTTTCTTGCCAAAAGTGTTACTCAATGACAGTTTAAGCTATCTGTATTAGTTTTGGAGTTCGATCTCAAATCCTTCAACCAAAAAATATAATAAGTTAAATTTGTAGTAAAAAAGCCTTCAACAGGTATGTCGCAGACACCTATGTAAGTAAAAAGTAACATTTTCCGAATTTTTTTTGTATCAACGTAAAGTCCACTATTTATATATAAAGTTGCGCCCATTTGTAACCGAAAAAATAATCTCCTTCTACCTAATAATCTAAGTAACAGAAATGCCGTTTAAAAACCGTTTTCAACCGGTTCAATCATTATAATTAAATTATTTGAAATTTTTTTTACCAAAAGTGTTACTCAATGACGGTTTCAACTATCTGTATTAGTTTTGAAGTTCGATCTTAAATCCTTCAACCAAAAAATATAATAAGTTAAATTTGTAGTAAAAAAGCCTTCAACAGGTATGTCGCCCACACCTATGTAAGTAAAAAGTTACATTTTCTGAATTTTTTTTGTATCAACTTAAAGACCACTATTTATATATAAAGTTGTGCCCATTTGTAACCGAAAAAATAATCTCCTTCTACCTAATAATCTAAGTAACTGAAATGTCGTTTAAAAACCGTTTTCAACCAGTTCAATCATTATAATTAAATTATATGAAATTTTTTTTGCCAAAAGTGTTACTCAATGACAGTTTAAACTATCTGTATTAGTTTTGGAGTTCGATCTCAAATTATTCAACCAAAAAATATAATAAGTTAAATTTGTAGTAAAAAAGCCTTCAACAGGTATGTCGCCCACACCTATGTAAGTAAAAAGTAACATTTTCCGAATTTTTTTTGTATCAACGTAAAGACCACTATTTATATATAAAGTTGCGCCCATTTGTAACCGAATAAACAATCTCCTTCTACCTGATAATCTAAGTAACAGAAATGGCGTTTAAAAACCGTTTTCAACCAGTTCAATCATTATAATTAAATTATTTGAAATTTTTCTTGCCAAAAGTGTTACTCAATGACAGTTTAAGCTATCTGTATTAGTTTTGGAGTTCGATCTCAAATCCTTCAACCAAAAAATATAATAAGTTAAATTTGTAGTAAAAAAGCCTTCAACAGGTATGTCGCAGACACCTATGTAAGTAAAAAGTAACATTTTCCGAATTTTTTTTGTATCAACGTAAAGTCCACTATTTATATATAAAGTTGCGCCCATTTGTAACCGAAAAAATAATCTCCTTCTACCTAATAATCTAAGTAACAGAAATGCCGTTTAAAAACCGTTTTCAACCGGTTCAATCATTATAATTAAATTATTTGAAATTTTTTTTACCAAAAGTGTTACTCAATGACGGTTTAAACTATCTGTACTAGTTTTGAAGTTCGATCTCAAATCCTTCAACTAATAAATACAATAAGTTAAATTTGTAGTAAAAAAGCCTTCAACAGGTATGTCGCCCACACCTATGTAAGTAAAAAGTTACATTTTCCGAATTTTTTTTGTATCAACTTAAAGACCACTATTTATATATAAAGTTGCGCCCATTTGTAACCGAAAAAATAATCTCCTTCTACCTAATAATCTAAGTAACAGAAATGTCGTTTAAAAACCGTTTTCAACCAGTTCAATCATTATAATTAAATTATTTGAAATTTTTTTTGCCAAAAGTGTTACTCAATGACGGTTTATACTATCTGTATTAGTTTTGGAGTTCGATCTCAAATCCTTCAACCAAAAAATATAATAAGTTAAATTTGTAGTAAAAAAGCCTTCAACAGGTATGTCGCCCACACCTATGTAAGTAAAAAGTAACATTTTCCGAATTTTTTTTTTATCAACGTAAAGACCAATATTTATATATAAAGTTGCGCCCATTTGTAACCGAAAAAATAATCTCCTTCTACCTAATAATCCAAGTAACAGAAATGCCGTTTAAAAACCGTTTTCAACCAGTTCAATCATTATAATTAAATTATTTGAAATTTTTTTTACCAAAAGTGTTACTCAATGACGGTTTAAACTATCTGTATTAGTTTTGGAGTTCGATCTCAAATCCTTCAACCAAAAAATATAATAAGTTAAATTTGTAGTAAAAAAGCCTTCAACAGGTATGTCGCAGACACCTATGTAAGTAAAAAGTAACATTTTCCGAATTTTTTTTGTATCAACGTAAAGTCCACTATTTATATATAAAGTTGCGCCCATTTGTAACCGAAAAAATAATCTCCTTCTACCTAATAATCTAAGTAACAGAAATGCCGTTTAAAAACCGTTTTCAACCAGTTCAATCATTATAATTAAATTATTTGAAATTTTTTTTTACCAGAAGTGTTACTCAATGACGGTTTAAACTATCTGTACTAGTTTTGAAGTTCGATCTCAAATCCTTCAACTAAAAAATACAATAAGTTAAATTTGTAGTAAAAAAGCCTTCAACAGGTATGTCGACCACACCAATGTAAGTAAAAAGTAACGTTTTCCGAATTCTTTTTGTATCAACGTAAAGTCCACTATTTATATATAAAGGTGCGCCCATTTGCAACCGAAAAAATAATCTCCTTCTACCTAATAATCTAAGTAACAGAAATGTCGTTTAAAAACCGTTTTCAACCAGTTCAATCATTATAATTAAATTATTTGAAATTTTTTTTTGCCAAAAGTGTTACTCAATGACGGTTTCAACTATCTGTATTAGTTTTGAAGTTCGATCTTAAATCCTTCAACCAAAAAATATAATAAGTTAAATTTGTAGTAAAAAAGCCTTCAACAGGTATGTCGCCCACACCTATGTAAGTAAAAAGTTACATTTTCTGAATTTTTTTTGTATCAACTTAAAGACCACTATTTATATATAAAGTTGTGCCCATTTGTAACCGAAAAAATAATCTCCTTCTACCTAATAATCTAAGTAACTGAAATGTCGTTTAAAAACCGTTTTCAACCAGTTCAATCATTATAATTAAATTATATGAAATTTTTTTTGCCAAAAGTGTTACTCAATGACAGTTTAAACTATCTGTATTAGTTTTGGAGTTCGATCTCAAATTATTCAACCAAAAAATATAATAAGTTAAATTTGTAGTAAAAAAGCCTTCAACAGGTATGTCGCCCACACCTATGTAAGTAAAAAGTAACATTTTCCGAATTTTTTTTGTATCAACGTAAAGACCACTATTTATATATAAAGTTGCGCCCATTTGTAACCGAATAAACAATCTCCTTCTACCTAATAATCTAAGTAACAGAAATGGCGTTTAAAAACCGTTTTCAACCAGTTCAATCATTATAATTAAATTATTTGAAATTTTTCTTGCCAAAAGTGTTACTCAATGACAGTTTAAACTATCTGTATTAGTTTTGGAGTTCGATCTCAAATCCTTCAACCAAAAAATATAATAAGTTAAATTTGTAGTAAAAAAGCCTTCAACAGGTATGTCGCCCACACCTATGTAAGTAAAAAGTTACATTTTCCGAATTTTTTTTGTATCAACTTAAAGACCACTATTTATATATAAAAATGCGCCCATTTGCAACAGAAAAAATAATCTCCTTCTAAATAATAATCTAAGTAACAGAAATGTCGTTTAAAAACCGTTTTCAACCAGTTCAATCATTATAATTAAATTATTTGAAATTTTTTTTGCCAAAAGTGTTACTCAACGACGGTTTATACTATCTGTATTAGTTTTGGAGTTCGATCTCAAATCCTTCAACCAAAAAATATAATAAGTTAAATTTGTAGTAAAAAAGCCTTCAACAGGTATGTCGCAGACACCTATGTAAGTAAAAAGTAACATTTTCCGAATTTTTTTTGTATCAACGTAAAGTCCACTATTTATATATAAAGTTGCGCCCATTTGTAACCGAAAAAATAATCTCCTTCTACCTAATAATCTAAGTAACAGAAATGCCGTTTAAAAACCGTTTTCAACCGGTTCAATCATTATAATTAAATTATTTGAAATTTTTTTTACCAAAAGTGTTACTCAATGACGGTTTAAACTATCTGTACTAGTTTTGAAGTTCGATCTCAAATCCTTCAACTAATAAATACAATAAGTTAAATTTGTAGTAAAAAAGCCTTCAACAGGTATGTCGCCCACACCTATGTAAGTAAAAAGTTACATTTTCCGAATTTTTTTGTATCAACTTAAAGACCACTATTTATATATAAAGTTGCGCCCATTTGTAACCGAAAAAATAATCTCCTTCTACCTAATAATCTAAGTAACAGAAATGTCGTTTAAAAACCGTTTTCAACCAGTTCAATCATTATAATTAAATTATTTGAAATTTTTTTTTGCCAAAAGTGTTACTCAATGACGGTTTAAACTATCTGTACTAGTTTTGAAGTTCGATCTCAAATCCTTCAACTAATAAATACAATAAGTTAAATTTGTAGTAAAAAAGCCTTCAACAGGTATGTCGCCCACACCTATGTAAGTAAAAAGTTACATTTTCCGAATTTTTTTTGTATCAACTTAAAGACCACTATTTATATATAAAGTTGCGCCCATTTGTAACCGAAAAAATAATCTCCTTCTACCTAATAATCTAAGTAACAGAAATGTCGTTTAAAAACCGTTTTCAACCAGTTCAATCATTATAATTAAATTATTTGAAATTTTTTTTGCCAAAAGTGTTACTCAATGACGGTTTCAACTATCTGTATTAGTTTTGAAGTTCGATCTTAAATCCTTCAACCAAAAAATATAATAAGTTAAATTTGTAGTAAAAAAGCCTTCAACAGGTATGTCGCCCACACCTATGTAAGTAAAAAGTTACATTTTCTGAATTTTTTTTGTATCAACTTAAAGACCACTATTTATATATAAAGTTGTGCCCATTTGTAACCGAAAAAATAATCTCCTTCTACCTAATAATCTAAGTAACTGAAATGTCGTTTAAAAACCGTTTTCAACCAGTTCAATCATTATAATTAAATTATATGAAATTTTTTTTGCCAAAAGTGTTACTCAATGACAGTTTAAACTATCTGTATTAGTTTTGGAGTTCGATCTCAAATTATTCAACCAAAAAATATAATAAGTTAAATTTGTAGTAAAAAAGCCTTCAACAGGTATGTCGCCCACACCTATGTAAGTAAAAAGTAACATTTTCCGAATTTTTTTTGTATCAACGTAAAGACCACTATTTATATATAAAGTTGCGCCCATTTGTAACCGAATAAACAATCTCCTTCTACCTAATAATCTAAGTAACAGAAATGGCGTTTAAAAACCGTTTTCAACCAGTTCAATCATTATAATTAAATTATTTGAAATTTTTCTTGCCAAAAGTGTTACTCAATGACAGTTTAAACTATCTGTATTAGTTTTGGAGTTCGATCTCAAATCCTTCAACCAAAAAATATAATAAGTTAAATTTGTAGTAAAAAAGCCTTCAACAGGTATGTCGCCCACACCTATGTAAGTAAAAAGTTACATTTTCCGAATTTTTTTGTATCAACTTAAAGACCACTATTTATATATAAAAATGCGCCCATTTGCAACAGAAAAAATAATCTCCTTCTAAATAATAATCTAAGTAACAGAAATGTCGTTTAAAAACCGTTTTCAACCAGTTCAATCATTATAATTAAATTATTTGAAATTTTTTTTTGCCAAAAGTGTTACTCAACGACGGTTTATACTATCTGTATTAGTTTTGGAGTTCGATCTCAAATCCTTCAACCAAAAAATATAATAAGTTAAATTTGTAGTAAAAAAGCCTTCAACAGGTATGTCGCAGACACCTATGTAAGTAAAAAGTAACATTTTCCGAATTTTTTTTGTATCAACGTAAAGTCCACTATTTATATATAAAGTTGCGCCCATTTGTAACCGAAAAAATAATCTCCTTCTACCTAATAATCTAAGTAACAGAAATGCCGTTTAAAAACCGTTTTCAACCGGTTCAATCATTATAATTAAATTATTTGAAATTTTTTTTACCAAAAGTGTTACTCAATGACGGTTTAAACTATCTGTACTAGTTTTGAAGTTCGATCTCAAATCCTTCAACTAATAAATACAATAAGTTAAATTTGTAGTAAAAAAGCCTTCAACAGGTATGTCGCCCACACCTATGTAAGTAAAAAGTTACATTTTCCGAATTTTTTTGTATCAACTTAAAGACCACTATTTATATATAAAGTTGCGCCCATTTGTAACCGAAAAAATAATCTCCTTCTACCTAATAATCTAAGTAACAGAAATGTCGTTTAAAAACCGTTTTCAACCAGTTCAATCATTATAATTAAATTATTTGAAATTTTTTTTTGCCAAAAGTGTTACTCAATGACGGTTTAAACTATCTGTACTAGTTTTGAAGTTCGATCTCAAATCCTTCAACTAATAAATACAATAAGTTAAATTTGTAGTAAAAAAGCCTTCAACAGGTATGTCGCCCACACCTATGTAAGTAAAAAGTTACATTTTCCGAATTTTTTTTGTATCAACTTAAAGACCACTATTTATATATAAAGTTGCGCCCATTTGTAACCGAAAAAATAATCTCCTTCTACCTAATAATCTAAGTAACAGAAATGTCGTTTAAAAACCGTTTTCAACCAGTTCAATCATTATAATTAAATTATTTGAAATTTTTTTTGCCAAAAGTGTTACTCAATGACGGTTTCAACTATCTGTATTAGTTTTGAAGTTCGATCTTAAATCCTTCAACCAAAAAATATAATAAGTTAAATTTGTAGTAAAAAAGCCTTCAACAGGTATGTCGCCCACACCTATGTAAGTAAAAAGTTACATTTTCTGAATTTTTTTTGTATCAACTTAAAGACCACTATTTATATATAAAGTTGTGCCCATTTGTAACCGAAAAAATAATCTCCTTCTACCTAATAATCTAAGTAACTGAAATGTCGTTTAAAAACCGTTTTCAACCAGTTCAATCATTATAATTAAATTATATGAAATTTTTTTTGCCAAAAGTGTTACTCAATGACAGTTTAAACTATCTGTATTAGTTTTGGAGTTCGATCTCAAATTATTCAACCAAAAAATATAATAAGTTAAATTTGTAGTAAAAAAGCCTTCAACAGGTATGTCGCCCACACCTATGTAAGTAAAAAGTAACATTTTCCGAATTTTTTTGTATCAACGTAAAGACCACTATTTATATATAAAGTTGCGCCCATTTGTAACCGAATAAACAATCTCCTTCTACCTGATAATCTAAGTAACAGAAATGGCGTTTAAAAACCGTTTTCAACCAGTTCAATCATTATAATTAAATTATTTGAAATTTTTCTTGCCAAAAGTGTAACTCAATGACAGTTTAAGCTATCTGTATTAGTTTTGGAGTTCGATCTCAAATCCTTCAACCAAAAAATATAATAAGTTAAATTTGTAGTAAAAAAGCCTTCAACAGGTATGTCGCCCACACCTATGTAAGTAAAAAGTTACATTTTCCGAATTTTTTTTGTATCAACTTAAAGACCACTATTTATATATAAAAATGCACCCATTTGCAACAGAAAAAATAATCTCCTTCTACCTAATTATCTAAGTAACAGAAATGTCGTTTAAAAACCGTTTTCAACCAGTTCAATCATTATAATTAAATTATTTGAAATTTTTTTTTACCAAAAGTGTTACTCAATGACGGTTTAAACTATCTGTATTAGTTTTGGAGTTCGATCTCAAATCCTTCAACCAAAAAATATAATAAGTTAAATTTGTAGTAAAAAAGCCTTCAACAGGTATGTCGCAGACACCTATGTAAGTAAAAAGTAACATTTTCCGAATTTTTTTTGTATCAACGTAAAGTCCACTATTTATAAATAAAGTTGCGCCCATTTGTAACCGAAAAAATAATCTCCTTCTACCTAATAATCTAAGTAACAGAAATGCCGTTTAAAAACCGTTTTCAACCAGTTCAATCATTATAATTAAATTATTTGAAATTTTTTTTTACCAAAAGTGTTACTCAATGACGGTTTAAACTATCTGTACTAGTTTTGAAGTTCGATCTCAAATCCTTCAACTAAAAAATACAATAAGTTAAATTTGTAGTAAAAAAGCCTTCAACAGGTATGTCGACCACACCAATGTAAGTAAAAAGTAACGTTTTCCGAATTCTTTTTGTATCAACGTAAAGTCCACTATTTATATATAAAGGTGCGCCCATTTGCAACCGAAAAAATAATCTCCTTCTACCTAATAATCTAAGTAACAGAAATGTCGTTTAAAAACCGTTTTCAACCAGTTCAATCATTATAATTAAATTATTTGAAATTTTTTTTTACCAAAAGTGTTACTCAATGACGGTTTAAACTATCTGTACTAGTTTTGAAGTTCGATCTCAAATCCTTCAACTAAAAAATACAATAAGTTAAATTTGTAGTAAAAAAGCCTTCAACAGGTATGTCGACCACACCAATGTAAGTAAAAAGTAACGTTTTCCGAATTCTTTTTGTATCAACGTAAAGTCCACTATTTATATATAAAGGTGCGCCCATTTGCAACCGAAAAAATAATCTCCTTCTACCTAATAATCTAAGTAACAGAAATGTCGTTTAAAAACCGTTTTCAACCAGTTCAATCATTATAATTAAATTATTTGAAATTTTTTTTTGCCAAAAGTGTTACTCAATGACGGTTTCAACTATCTGTATTAGTTTTGAAGTTCGATCTTAAATCCTTCAACCAAAAAATATAATAAGTTAAATTTGTAGTAAAAAAGCCTTCAACAGGTATGTCGCCCACACCTATGTAAGTAAAAAGTTACATTTTCTGAATTTTTTTTGTATCAACTTAAAGACCACTATTTATATATAAAGTTGTGACCATTTGTAACCGAAAAAATAATCTCCTTCTACCTAATAATCTAAGTAACTGAAATGTCGTTTAAAAACCGTTTTCAACCAGTTCAATCATTATAATTAAATTATATGAAATTTTTTTTGCCAAAAGTGTTACTCAATGACAGTTTAAACTATCTGTATTAGTTTTGGAGTTCGATCTCAAATCCTTCAACCAAAAAATATAATAAGTTAAATTTGTAGTAAAAAAGCCTTCAACAGGTATGTCGCCCACACCTATGTAAGTAAAAAGTTACATTTTCCGAATTTTTTTGTATCAACTTAAAGACCACTATTTATATATAAAAATGCACCCATTTGCAACAGAAAAAATAATCTCCTTCTAAATAATAATCTAAGTAACAGAAATGTCGTTTAAAAACCGTTTTCAACCAGTTCAATCATTATAATTAAATTATTTGAAATTTTTTTTTACCAAAAGTGTTACTCAATGACGGTTTAAACTATCTGTATTAGTTTTGGAGTTCGATCTCAAATCCTTCAACCAAAAAATATAATAAGTTAAAATTGTTATAAAAAAGCCTTCAACAGGTATGTCGCAGACACCTATGTAAGTAAAAAGTAACATTTTCCGAATTTTTTTTGTATCAACGTAAAGTCCACTATTTATATATAAAGGTGCGCCCATTTGCAACCGAAAAAATAATCTCCTTCTACCTAATAATCTAAGTAACAGAAATGTCGTTTAAAAACCGTTTTCAACCAGTTCAATCATTATAATTAAATTATTTGAAATTTTTTTTGCCAAAAGTGTTACTCAATGACGGTTTCAACTATCTGTATTAGTTTTGAAGTTCGATCTTAAATCCTTCAACCAAAAAATATAATAAGTTAAATTTGTAGTAAAAAAGCCTTCAACAGGTATGTCGCCCACACCTATGTAAGTAAAAAGTTACATTTTCTGAATTTTTTTTGTATCAACTTAAAGACCACTATTTATATATAAAGTTGTGCCCATTTGTAACCGAAAAAATAATCTCCTTCTACCTAATAATCTAAGTAACTGAAATGTCGTTTAAAAACCGTTTTCAACCAGTTCAATCATTATAATTAAATTATATGAAATTTTTTTTGCCAAAAGTGTTACTCAATGACAGTTTAAACTATCTGTATTAGTTTTGGAGTTCGATCTCAAATTATTCAACCAAAAAATATAATAAGTTAAATTTGTAGTAAAAAAGCCTTCAACAGGTATGTCGCCCACACCTATGTAAGTAAAAAGTAACATTTTCCGAATTTTTTTTGTATCAACGTAAAGACCACTATTTATATATAAAGTTGCGCCCATTTGTAACCGAATAAACAATCTCCTTCTACCTGATAATCTAAGTAACAGAAATGGCGTTTAAAAACCGTTTTCAACCAGTTCAATCATTATAATTAAATTATTTGAAATTTTTCTTGCCAAAGTGTTACTCAATGACAGTTTAAACTATCTGTATTAGTTTTGGAGTTCGATCTCAAATCCTTCAACCAAAAATATAATAAGTTAAATTTGTAGTAAAAAAGCCTTCAACAGGTATGTCGCCCACACCTATGTAAGTAAAAAGTTACATTTTCCGAATTTTTTTGTATCAACTTAAAGACCACTATTTATATATAAAAATGCACCCATTTGCAACAGAAAAAATAATCTCCTTCTAAATAATAATCTAAGTAACAGAAATGTCGTTTAAAAACCGTTTTCAACCAGTTCAATCATTATAATTAAATTATTTGAAATTTTTTTTTGCCAAAAGTGTTACTCAACGACGGTTTATACTATCTGTATTAGTTTTGGAGTTCGATCTCAAATCCTTCAACCAAAAAATATAATAAGTTAAATTTGTAGTAAAAAAGCCTTCAACAGGTATGTCGCAGACACCTATGTAAGTAAAAAGTAACATTTTCCGAATTTTTTTTGTATCAACGTAAAGTCCTCTATTTATATATAAAGTTGCGCCCATTTGTAACCGAAAAAATAATCTCCTTCTACCTAATAATCTAAGTAACAGAAATGCCGTTTAAAAACCGTTTTCAACCGGTTCAATCATTATAATTAAATTATTTGAAATTTTTTTTTACCAAAAGTGTTACTCAATGACGGTTTAAACTATCTGTACTAGTTTTGAAGTTCGATCTCAAATCCTTCAACTAAAAAATACAATAAGTTAAATTTGTAGTAAAAAAGCCTTCAACAGGTATGTCGACCACACCAATGTAAGTAAAAAGTAACGTTTTCCGAATTCTTTTTGTATCAACGTAAAGTCCACTATTTATATATAAAGGTGCGCCCATTTGCAACCGAAAAAATAATCTCCTTCTACCTAATAATCTAAGTAACAGAAATGTCGTTTAAAAACCGTTTTCAACCAGTTCAATCATTATAATTAAATTATTTGAAATTTTTTTTTGCCAAAAGTGTTACTCAATGACGGTTTCAACTATCTGTATTAGTTTTGAAGTTCGATCTTAAATCCTTCAACCAAAAAATATAATAAGTTAAATTTGTAGTAAAAAAGCCTTCAACAGGTATGTCGCCCACACCTATGTAAGTAAAAAGTTACATTTTCTGAATTTTTTTTGTATCAACTTAAAGACCACTATTTATATATAAAGTTGTGCCCATTTGTAACCGAAATAATAATCTCCTTCTACCTAATAATCTAAGTAACTGAAATGTCGTTTAAAAACCGTTTTCAACCAGTTCAATCATTATAATTAAATTATATGAAATTTTTTTGGCCAAAAGTGTTACTCAATGACAGTTTAAACTATCTGTATTAGTTTTGGAGTTCGATCTCAAATTATTCAACCAAAAAATATAATAAGTTAAATTTGTAGTAAAAAAGCCTTCAACAGGTATGTCGCCCACACCTATGTAAGTAAAAAGTAACATTTTCCGAATTTTTTTGTATCAACGTAAAGACCACTATTTATATATAAAGTTGCGCCCATTTGTAACCGAATAAACAATCTCCTTCTACCTGATAATCTAAGTAACAGAAATGGCGTTTAAAAACCGTTTTCAACCAGTTCAATCATTATAATTAAATTATTTGAAATTTTTTTTTACCAAAAGTGTTACTCAATGACGGTTTAAACTATCTGTACTAGTTTTGAAGTTCGATCTCAAATCCTTCAACTAAAAAATACAATAAGTTAAATTTGTAGTAAAAAAGCCTTCAACAGGTATGTCGACCACACCAATGTAAGTAAAAAGTAACGTTTTCCGAATTCTTTTTGTATCAACGTAAAGTCCACTATTTATATATAAAGGTGCGCCCATTTGCAACCGAAAAAATAATCTCCTTCTACCTAATAATCTAAGTAACAGAAATGTCGTTTAAAAACCGTTTTCAACCAGTTCAATCATTATAATTAAATTATTTGAAATTTTTTTTGCCAAAAGTGTTACTCAATGACGGTTTCAACTATCTGTATTAGTTTTGAAGTTCGATCTTAAATCCTTCAACCAAAAAATATAATAAGTTAAATTTGTAGTAAAAAAGCCTTCAACAGGTATGTCGCCCACACCTATGTAAGTAAAAAGTTACATTTTCTGAATTTTTTTTGTATCAACTTAAAGATCACTATTTATATATAAAGTTGTGCCCATTTGTAACCGAAATAATAATCTCCTTCTACCTAATAATCTAAGTAACTGAAATGTCGTTTAAAAACCGTTTTCAACCAGTTCAATCATTATAATTAAATTATATGAAATTTTTTTTGCCAAAAGTGTTACTCAATGACAGTTTAAACTATCTGTATTAGTTTTGGAGTTCGATCTCAAATTATTCAACCAAAAAATATAATAAGTTAAATTTGTAGTAAAAAAGCCTTCAACAGGTATGTCGCCCACACCTATGTAAGTAAAAAGTAACATTTTCCGAATTTTTTTTGTATCAACGTAAAGACCACTATTTATATATAAAGTTGCGCCCATTTGTAACCGAATAAACAATCTCCTTCTACCTGATAATCTAAGTAACAGAAATGGCGTTTAAAAACCGTTTTCAACCAGTTCAATCATTATAATTAAATTATTTGAAATTTTTCTTGCCAAAAGTGTTACTCAATGACAGTTTAAACTATCTGTATTAGTTTTGGAGTTCGATCTCAAATCCTTCAACCAAAAAATATAATAAGTTAAATTTGTAGTAAAAAAGCCTTCAACAGGTATGTCGCCCACACCTATGTAAGTAAAAAGTTACATTTTCCGAATTTTTTTTGTATCAACTTAAAGACCACTATTTATATATAAAAATGCACCCATTTGCAACAGAAAAAATAATCTCCTTCTAAATAATAATCTAAGTAACAGAAATGTCGTTTAAAAACCGTTTTCAACCAGTTCAATCATTATAATTAAATTATTTGAAATTTTTTTTGCCAAAAGTGTTACTCAATGACAGTTTAAACTATCTGTATTAGTTTTGGAGTTCGATCTCAAATTATTCAACCAAAAAATATAATAAGTTAAATTTGTAGTAAAAAAGCCTTCAACAGGTATGTCGCCCACACCTATGTAAGTAAAAAGTAACATTTTCCGAATTTTTTTTGTATCAACGTAAAGACCACTATTTATATATAAAGTTGCGCCCATTTGTAACCGAATAAACAATCTCCTTCTACCTGATAATCTAAGTAACAGAAATGGCGTTTAAAAACCGTTTTCAACCAGTTCAATCATTATAATTAAATTATTTGAAATTTTTTTTGCCAAAAGTGTTACTCAATGACAGTTTAAACTATCTGTATTAGTTTTGGAGTTCGATCTCAAATCCTTCAACCAAAAAATATAATAAGTTAAATTTGTAGTAAAAAAGCCTTCAACAGGTATGTCGCCCACACCTATGTAAGTAAAAAGTTACATTTTCCGAATTTTTTTTGTATCAACTTAAAGACCACTATTTATATATAAAAATGCACCCATTTGCAACAGAAAAAATAATCTCCTTCTAAATAATAATCTAAGTAACAGAAATGTCGTTTAAAAACCGTTTTCAACCAGTTCAATCATTATAATTAAATTATTTGAAATTTTTTTTTGCCAAAAGTGTTACTCAACGACGGTTTATACTATCTGTATTAGTTTTGGAGTTCGATCTCAAATTATTCAACCAAAAAATATAATAAGTTAAATTTGTAGTAAAAAAGCCTTCAACAGGTATGTCGCCCACACCTATGTAAGTAAAAAGTAACATTTTCCGAATTTTTTTGTATCAACGTAAAGACCACTATTTATATATAAAGTTGCGCCCATTTGTAACCGAAAAAATTATCTCCTTCTAAGTAATAATCTAAGTAACAGAAATGTCGTTTAAAAACCGTTTTCAACCAGTTCAATCATTATAATTAAATTATTTGAAATTTTTTTTTTACCAAAGTGTTACTCAATGACAGTTTAAACTATCTGTATTAGTTTTGGAGTTCGATCTCAAATCCTTCAACCAAAAAATATAATAAGTTAAATTTGTAGTAAAAAAGCCTTCAACAGGTATGTCGCCCACACCTATGTAAGTAAAAAGTAACATATTCCGAATTTTTTTGTATCAACGTAAAGACCACTATTTATATATAAAAATGCACCCATTTGCAACAGAAAAAATAATCTCCTTAATAATAATAATCTAAGTAACAGAAATGCCGTTTAAAAACCGTTTTCAACCAGTTCAATCATTATAATTAAATTATGTTTTTTTTTTTTTTGCCAAAAGTGTTACTCAATGACGGTTTAAACTATCTGTATTAGTTTTGGAGTTCGATCTCAAATCCTTCAACCAAAAAATATAATAAGTTAAATTTGTAGTAAAAAAGCCTTCAACAGGTATGTCGCCCACACCTATGTAAGTAAAAAGTTACATTTTCCGAATTTTTTTTGTATCAACTTAAAGACCACTATTTATATATAAAGTTGCGCCCATTTGTAACCGAAAAAATAATCTCCTTCTACCTAATAATCTAAGTAACAGAAATGTCGTTTAAAAACCGTTTTCAACCAGTTCAATCATTATAATTAAATTATTTGAAATTTTTTTTTGCCAAAAGTGTTACTCAATGACGGTTTAAACTATCTGTATTAGTTTTGGAGTTCGATCTCAAATCCTTCAACCAAAAAATATAATAAGTTAAATTTGTAGTAAAAAAGCCTTCAACAGGTATGTCGCCCACACCTATGTAAGTAAAAAGTAACATTTTCCGAATTTTTTTTGTATCAACGTAAGGACCACTATTTATATATAAAGTTGTGCCCATTTGTAACCGAAAAAATAATCTCCTTCTAAATAATAATCTAAGTAACAGAAATTTCGTTTAAAAACCGTTTTCAACCAGTTCAATCATTATAATTAAATTATTTGAAATTTTTTTTTGCCAAAAGTGTTACTCAATGACGGTTTATACTATCTGTATTAGTTTTGGAGTTTGATCTCAAATCCTTCAACCAAAAAATATAATAAGTTAAATTTGTAGTAAAAAAGCCTTCAACAGGTATGTCGCCCACACCTATGTAAGTAAAAAGTAACATTTTCCGATTTTTTTTTGTATCAACATAAAGACCACTATTTATATATACAGTTGCGCCCATTTGTAACCGAATAAACAATCTCCTTCTACCTAATAATCTAAGTAACAGAAATGCCGTTTAAAAACCGTTTTCAACCAGTTCAATCATTATACTTAAATTATCTGAAATTTTTTTTTGCCAAGAGTGTTACTAAATGACGGTTTAAACTATCTGTACTAGTTTTGAAGTTCGATCTTAAATCTTTCAACCAAAAAATATAATAAGTTAAATTTGTAGTAAAAAAGCCTTCAACAGGTATGTCGCCCACACCTATGTAAGTAAAAAGTAACATTTTCCGAATTTTTTGTATCAACGTAAAGACCACTATTTATATATAAAGTTGCGCCCATTTGTAACCGAATAAATAATCTCCTTCTACCTAATAATCTAAGTAACAGAAATGCCGTTTAAAAACCGTTTTCAACCAGTTCAATCATTATAATTAAATTATTTGAAATTTTTTTTGCCAAAAGTGTTACTCAATGACGGTTTAAACTATCTGTATTAGTTTTGGAGTTCGATCTCAAATCCTTCAACCAAAAAATATAATAAGTTAAATTTGTAGTAAAAAAGCCTTCAACAGGTATGTCGCCCACACCTATGTAAGTAAAAAGTTACATTTTTCGAATTTTTTTTGTATCAACTTAAAGACCACTATTTATATATAAAGTTGCGCCCATTTGTAACCGAAAAAATAATCTCCTTCTACCTAATAATCTAAGTAACAGAAATGTCGTTTAAAAACCGTTTTCAACCAGTTCAATCATTATAATTAAATTATTTGAAATTTTTTTTTGCCAAAAGTGTTACTCAATGACGGTTTAAACTATCTGTATTAGTTTTGGAGTTCGATCTCAAATCCTTCAACCAAAAAATATAATAAGTTAAATTTGTAGTAAAAAAGCCTTCAACAGGTATGTCGCCCACACCTATGTAAGTAAAAAGTAACATTTTCCGATTTTTTTTTGTATCAACGTAAGGACCACTATTTATATATAAAGTTGTGCCCATTTGTAACCGAATAAACAATCTCCTTCTACCTAATAATCTAAGTAACAGAAATGCCGTTTAAAAACCGTTTTCAACCAGTTCAATCATTATAATTAAATTATATGAAATTTTTTTTGCCAAAAGTGTTACTCAATGACGGTTTAGACTATCTGTATTAGTTTTGGAGTTCGATCTCAAATTATTCAACCAAAAAATATAATAAGTTAAATTTGTAGTAAAAAAGCCTTCAACAGGTATGTCGCCCACACCTATGTAAGTAAAAAGTAACATTTTCCTAATTTTTTTGTATCAACGTAAAGACCACTATTTATATATAAAGTTGCGCCCATTTGTAACCGAATAAATAATCTCCTTCTACCTAATAATCTAAGTAACAGAAATGCCGTTTAAAAACCGTTTTCAACCAGTTCAATCATTATAATTAAATTATTTGATATTTTTTTTTGCCAAAAGTGTTACTCAATGACGGTTTAAACTATCTGTATTAGTTTTGGAGTTCGATCTCAAATCCTTCAACCAAAAAATATAATAAGTTAAATTTGTAGTAAAAAAGCCTTCAACAGGTATGTCGCCCACACCTATGTAAGTAAAAAGTTACATTTTTCGAATTTTTTTTGTATCAACTTAAAGACCACTATTTATATATAAAGTTGCGCCCATTTGTAACCGAAAAAATAATCTCCTTCTACCTAATAATCTAAGTAACAGAAATGTCGTTTAAAAACCGTTTTCAACTAGTTCAATCATTATAATTAAATTATTTGAAATTTTTTTTGCCAAAAGTGTTACTCAATGACGGTTTAAACTATCTGTATTAGTTTTGGAGTTCGATCTCAAATCCTTCAACCAAAAAATATAATAATTTAAATTTGTAGTAAAAAAGCCTTCAACAGGTATGTCGCCCACACCTATGTAAGTAAAAAGTAACATTTTCCGATTTTTTTTTGTATCAACGTAAGGACCACTATTTATATATAAAGTTGTGCCCATTTGTAACCGAATAAACAATCTCCTTCTACCTAATAATCTAAGTAACAGAAATGCCGTTTAAAAACCGTTTTCAACCAGTTCAATCATTATAATTAAATTATATGAAATTTTTTTTGCCAAAAGTGTTACTCAATGACGGTTTAGACTATCTGTATTAGTTTTGGAGTTCGATCTCAAATTATTCAACCAAAAAATATAATAAGTTAAATTGTAGTAAAAAAGCCTTCAACAGGTATGTCGCCCACACCTATGTAAGTAAAAAGTAACATTTTCCGAATTTTTTGTATCAACGTAAAGACCACTATTTATATATAAAGTTGCGCCCATTTGTAACCGAATAAATTATCTCCTTCTAAGTAATAATCTAAGTAACAGAAATGTCGTTTAAAAACCGTTTTCAACCAGTTCAATCATTATAATTAAATTATTTGAAATTTTTTTTTTACCAAAGTGTTACTCAATGACGGTTTAAACTATCTGTATTAGTTTTGGAGTTCGATCTCAAATCCTTCAACCAAAAAATATAATAAGTTAAATTTGTAGTAAAAAAGCCTTCAACAGGTATGTCGCCCACACCTATGTAAGTAAAAAGTAACATTTTCCGAATTTTTTGTATCAACGTAAAGACCACTATTTATATATAAAAATGCACCCATTTGCAACAGAAAAAATAATCTCCTTAATAATAATAATCTAAGTAACAGAAATGCCGTTTTAAAACCGTTTTCAACCAGTTCAATCATTATAATTAAATTATTTGATATTTTTTTTTGCCAAAAGTGTTACTCAATGACGGTTTAAACTATCTGTATTAGTTTTGGAGTTCGATCTCAAATCCTTCAACCAAAAAATATAATAAGTTAAATTTGTAGTAAAAAAGCCTTCAACAGGTATGTCGCCCACACCTATGTAAGTAAAAAGTTACATTTTCCGAATTTTTTTGTATCAACTTAAAGACCACTATTTATATATAAAGTTGCGCCCATTTGTAACCGAAAAAATAATCTCCTTCTACCTAATAATCTAAGTAACAGAAATGTCGTTTAAAAACCGTTTTCAACCAGTTCAATCATTATAATTAAATTATTTGAAATTTTTTTTTGCCAAAAGTGTTACTCAATGACGGTTTAAACTATCTGTATTAGTTTTGGAGTTCGATCTCAAATCCTTCAACCAAAAATATAATAAGTTAAATTTGTAGTAAAAAAGCCTTCAACAGGTATGTCGCCCACACCTATGTAAGTAAAAAGTAACATTTTCCGAATTTTTTTTGTATCAACGTAAGGACCACTATTTATATATAAAGTTGTGCCCATTTGTAACCGAAAAAATAATCTCCTTCTAAATAATAATCTAAGTAACAGAAATTTCGTTTAAAAACCGTTTTCAACCAGTTCAATCATTATAATTAAATTATTTGAAATTTTTTTTGCCAAAAGTGTTACTCAATGACGGTTTATACTATCTGTATTAGTTTTGGAGTTTGATCTCAAATCCTTCAACCAAAAAATATAATAAGTTAAATTTGTAGTAAAAAAGCCTTCAACAGGTATGTCGCCCACACCTATGTAAGTAAAAAGTAACATTTTCCGAATTTTTTTTTTATCAACGTAAAGACCAATATTTATATATAAAGTTGCGCCCATTTATAACCGAATAAACAATCTCCTTCTACCTAATAATCTAAGTAACAGAAATGCCGTTTAAAAACCGTTTTCAACCAGTTCAATCATTATACTTAAATTATTTGAAATTTTTTTTGCCAAAAGTGTTACTCAATGACGGTTTATACTATCTGTATTAGTTTTGGAGTTCGATCTCAAATCCTTCAACCAAAAAATATAATAAGTTAAATATGTAGTAAAAAAGCCTTCAACAGGTATGTCGCCCACACCTATGTAAGTAAAAAGTAACATTTTCCGATTTTTTTTTGTATCAACATAAAGACCACTATTTATATATACAGTTGCGCCCATTTGTAACCGAATAAACAATCTCCTTCTACCTAATAATCTAAGTAACAGAAATGCCGTTTAAAAACCGTTTTCAACCAGTTCAATCATTATACTTAAATTATCTGAAATTTTTTTTTGCCAAGAGTGTTACTAAATGACGGTTTAAACTATCTGTACTAGTTTTGAAGTTCGATCTTAAATCTTTCAACCAAAAAATATAATAAGTTAAATTTGTAGTAAAAAAGCCTTCAACAGGTATGTCGCCCACACCTATGTAAGTAAAAAGTAACATTTTCCGAATTTTTTTGTATCAACGTAAAGACCACTATTTATATATAAAGTTGCGCCCATTTGTAACCGAATAAATAATCTCCTTCTACCTAATAATCTAAGTAACAGAAATGCCGTTTAAAAACCGTTTTCAACCAGTTCAATCATTATAATTAAATTATTTGATATTTTTTTTTGCCAAAAGTGTTACTCAATGACGGTTTAAACTATCTGTATTAGTTTTGGAGTTCGATCTCAAATCCTTCAACCAAAAAATTTAATAAGTTAAATTTGTAGTAAAAAAGCCTTCAACAGGTATGTCGCCCACACCTATGTAAGTAAAAAGTTACATTTTTCGAATTTTTTTTGTATCAACTTAAAGACCACTATTTATATATAAAGTTGCGCCCATTTGTAACCGAAAAAATAATCTCCTTCTACCTAATAATCTAAGTAACAGAAATGCCGTTTAAAAACCGTTTTCAACCAGTTCAATCATTATAATTAAATTATATGAAATTTTTTTTGCCAAAAGTGTTACTCAATGACGGTTTAGACTATCTGTATTAGTTTTGGAGTTCGATCTCAAATTATTCAACCAAAAAATATAATAAGTTAAATTTGTAGTAAAAAAGCCTTCAACAGGTATGTCGCCCACACCTATGTAAGTAAAAAGTAACATTTTCCGAATTTTTTTGTATCAACGTAAAGACCACTATTTATATATAAAGTTGCGCCCATTTGTAACCGAATAAATAATCTCCTTCTACCTAATAATCTAAGTAACAGAAATGCCGTTTAAAAACCGTTTTCAACCAGTTCAATCATTATAATTAAATTATTTGAAATTTTTTTTTTACCAAAAGTGTTACTCAATGACAGTTTAAACTATCTGTATTAGTTTTGGAGTTCGATCTCAAATCCTTCAACCAAAAAATATAATAAGTTAAATTTGTAGTAAAAAAGCCTTCAACAGGTATGTCGCCCACACCTATGTAAGTAAAAAGTAACATTTTCCGAATTTTTTGTATCAACGTAAAGACCACTATTTATATATAAAAATGCACCCATTTGCAACAGAAAAAATAATCTCCTTAATAATAATAATCTAAGTAACAGAAATGCCGTTTAAAAACCGTTTTCAACCAGTTCAATCATTATAATTAAATTATTTGATATTTTTTTTTGCCAAAAGTGTTACTCAATGACGGTTTAAACTATCTGTATTAGTTTTGGAGTTCGATCTCAAATCCTTCAACCAAAAAATATAATAAGTTAAATTTGTAGTAAAAAAGCCTTCAACAGGTATGTCGCCCACACCTATGTAAGTAAAAAGTTACATTTTCCGAATTTTTTTTGTATCAACTTAAAGACCACTATTTATATATAAAGTTGCGCCCATTTGTAACCGAAAAAATAATCTCCTTCTACCTAATAATCTAAGTAACAGAAATGTCGTTTAAAAACCGTTTTCAACCAGTTCAATCATTATAATTAAATTATTTGAAATTTTTTTTTGCCAAAAGTGTTACTCAATGACGGTTTAAACTATCTGTATTAGTTTTGGAGTTCGATCTCAAATCCTTCAACCAAAAAATATATTAAGTTAAATTTGTAGTAAAAAAGCTTTCAACAGGTATGTCGCCCACACCTATGTAAGTAAAAAGTAACATTTTCCGATTTTTTTTTGTATCAACTTAAAGACCACTATTTATATATAAAGTTGCGCCCATTTGTAACCGAAAAAATAATCTCCTTCTACCTAATAATCTAAGTAACAGAAATGCCGTTTAAAAACCGTTTTCAACCAGTTCAATCATTATAATTAAATTATATGAAATTTTTTTTGCCAAAAGTGTTACTCAATGACGGTTTAGACTATCTGTATTAGTTTTGGAGTTCGATCTCAAATTATTCAACCAAAAAATATAATAAGTTAAATTTGTAGTAAAAAAGCCTTCAACAGGTATGTCGCCCACACCTATGTAAGTAAAAAGTAACATTTTCCGAATTTTTTTGTATCAACGTAAAGACCACTATTTATATATAAAGTTGCGCCCATTTGTAACCGAATAAATAATCTCCTTCTACCTAATAATCTAAGTAACAGAAATGCCGTTTAAAAACCGTTTTCAACCAGTTCAATCATTATAATTAAATTATTTGAAATTTTTTTTTTACCAAAAGTGTTACTCAATGACAGTTTAAACTATCTGTATTAGTTTTGGAGTTCGATCTCAAATCCTTCAACCAAAAAATATAATAAGTTAAATTTGTAGTAAAAAAGCCTTCAACAGGTATGTCGCCCACACCTATGTAAGTAAAAAGTAACATATTCCGAATTTTTTTGTATCAACGTAAAGACCACTATTTATATATAAAAATGCACCCATTTGCAACAGAAAAAATAATCTCCTTAATAATAATAATCTAAGTAACAGAAATGCCGTTTTAAAACCGTTTTCAACCAGTTCAATCATTATAATTAAATTATTTGAAATTTTTTTTTGCCAAAAGTGTTACTCAATGACGGTTTATACTATCTGTATTAGTTTTGGAGTTTGATCTCAAATCCTTCAACCAAAAAATATAATAAATTAAATTTGTAGTAAAAAAGCCTTCAACAGGTATGTCGCCCACACCTATGTAAGTAAAAAGTAACATTTTCCGAATTTTTTTTTTATCAACGTAAAGACCAATATTTATATATAAAGTTGCGCCCATTTGTAACCGAATAAACAATCTCCTTCTACCTAATAATCTAAGTAACAGAAATGCCGTTTAAAAACCGTTTTCAACCAGTTCAATCATTATACTTAAATTATTTGAAATTTTTTTTGCCAAAAGTGTTACTCAATGACGGTTTATACTATCTGTATTAGTTTTGGAGTTCGATCTCAAATCCTTCAACCAAAAAATATAATAAGTTAAATATGTAGTAAAAAAGCCTTCAACAGGTATGTCGCCCACACCTATGTAAGTAAGAAGTAACATTTTCCGATTTTTTTTTGTATCAACATAAAGACCACTATTTATATATACAGTTGCGCCCATTTGTAACCGAATAAACAATCTCCTTCTACCTAATAATCTAAGTAACAGAAATGCCGTTTAAAAACCGTTTTCAACCAGTTCAATCATTATACTTAAATTATTTGAAATTTTTTTTTGCCAAGAGTGTTACTCAATGACGGTTTAAACTATCTGTACTAGTTTTGAAGTTCGATCTTAAATCTTTCAACCAAAAAATATAATAAGTTAAATTTGTAGTAAAAAAGCCTTCAACAGGTATGTCGCCCACACCTATGTAAGTAAAAAGTAACATTTTCCGATTTTTTTTTGTATCAACGTAAGGGCCACTATTTATATATAAAGTTGTGCCCATTTGTAACCGAAAAAATTATCTCCTTCTAAGTAATAATCTAAGTAACAGAAATGTCGTTTAAAAACCGTTTTCAACCAGTTCAATCATTATAATTAAATTATATGAAATTTTTTTTGCCAAAAGTGTTACTCAATGACGGTTTAGACTATCTGTATTAGTTTTGGAGTTCGATCTCAAATTATTCAACCAAAAATATAATAAGTTAAATTTGTAGTAAAAAAGCCTTCAACAGGTATGTCGCCCACACCTATGTAAGTAAAAAGTAACATTTTCCGAATTTTTTTGTATCAACGTAAAGACCACTATTTATATATAAAGTTGCGCCCATTTGTAACCGAATAAATTATCTCCTTCTAAGTAATAATCTAAGTAACAGAAATGTCGTTTAAAAACCGTTTTCAACCAGTTCAATCATTATAATTAAATTATTTGAAATTTTTTTTTTACCAAAGTGTTACTCAATGACAGTTTAAACTATCTGTATTAGTTTTGGAGTTCGATCTCAAATCCTTCAACCAAAAAATATAATAAGTTAAATTTGTAGTAAAAAAGCCTTCAACAGGTATGTCGCCCACACCTATGTAAGTAAAAAGTAACATATTCCGAATTTTTTTGTATCAACGTAAAGACCACTATTTATATATAAAAATGCACCCATTTGCAACAGAAAAAATAATCTCCTTAATAATAATAATCTAAGTAACAGAAATGCTGTTTTAAAACCGTTTTCAACCAGTTCAATCATTATAATTAAATTATTTGATATTTTTTTTTGCCAAAAGTGTTACTCAATGACGGTTTAAACTATCTGTATTAGTTTTGGAGTTCGATCTCAAATCCTTCAACCAAAAAATATAATAAGTTAAATTTGTAGTAAAAAAGCCTTCAACAGGTATGTCGCCCACACCTATGTAAGTAAAAAGTTACATTTTCCGAATTTTTTTTGTATCAACTTAAAGACCACTATTTATATATAAAGTTGCGCCCATTTGTAACCGAAAAAATAATCTCCTTCTACCTAATAATCTAAGTAACAGAAATGTCGTTTAAAAACCGTTTTCAACCAGTTCAATCATTATAATTAAATTATTTGAAATTTTTTTTTGCCAAAAGTGTTACTCAATGACGGTTTAAACTATCTGTATTAGTTTTGGAGTTCGATCTCAAATCCTTCAACCAAAAAATATAATAAGTTAAATTTGTAGTAAAAAAGCCTTCAACAGGTATGTCGCCCACACCTATGTAAGTAAAAAGTAACATTTTCCGATTTTTTTTTGTATCAACGTAAGGACCACTATTTATATATAAAGTTGTGCCCATTTGTAACCGAAAAAATAATCTCCTTCTAAATAATAATCTAAGTAACAGAAATTTCGTTTAAAAACCGTTTTCAACCAGTTCAATCATTATAATTAAATTATTTGAAATTTTTTTTTGCCAAAAGTGTTACTCAATGACGGTTTATACTATCTGTATTAGTTTTGGAGTTTGATCTCAAATCCTTCAACCAAAAAATATAATAAGTTAAATTTGTAGTAAAAAAGCCTTCAACAGGTATGTCGCCCACACCTATGTAAGTAAAAAGTAACATTTTCCGAATTTTTTTTTTATCAACGTAAAGACCAATATTTATATATAAAGTTGCGCCCATTTGTAACCGAATAAACAATCTCCTTCTACCTAATAATCTAAGTAACAGAAATGCCGTTTAAAAACCGTTTTCAACCAGTTCAATCATTATACTTAAATTATTTGAAATTTTTTTTGCCAAAAGTGTTACTCAATGACGGTTTATACTATCTGTATTAGTTTTGGAGTTCGATCTCAAATCCTTCAACCAAAAAATATAATAAGTTAAATATGTAGTAAAAAAGCCTTCAACAGGTATGTCGCCCACACCTATGTAAGTAAAAAGTAACATTTTCCGATTTTTTTTTGTATCAACATAAAGACCACTATTTATATATACAGTTGCGCCCATTTGTAACCGAATAAACAATCTCCTTCTACCTAATAATCTAAGTAACAGAAATGCCGTTTAAAAACCGTTTTCAACCAGTTCAATCATTATACTTAAATTATCTGAAATTTTTTTTTGCCAAGAGTGTTACTAAATGACGGTTTAAACTATCTGTACTAGTTTTGAAGTTCGATCTTAAATCTTTCAACCAAAAAATATAATAAGTTAAATTTGTAGTAAAAAAGCCTTCAACAGGTATGTCGCCCACACCTATGTAAGTAAAAAGTAACATTTTCCGAATTTTTTTGTATCAACGTAAAGACCACTATTTATATATAAAGTTGCGCCCATTTGTAACCGAATAAATAATCTCCTTCTACCTAATAATCTAAGTAACAGAAATGCCGTTTAAAAACCGTTTTCAACCAGTTCAATCATTATAATTAAATTATTTGATATTTTTTTTTGCCAAAAGTGTTACTCAATGACGGTTTAAACTATCTGTATTAGTTTTGGAGTTCGATCTCAAATCCTTCAACCAAAAAATATAATAAGTTAAATTTGTAGTAAAAAAGCCTTCAACAGGTATGTCGCCCACACCTATGTAAGTAAAAAGTTACATTTTTCGAATTTTTTTTGTATCAACTTAAAGACCACTATTTATATATAAAGTTGCGCCCATTTGTAACCGAAAAAATAATCTCCTTCTACCTAATAATCTAAGTAACAGAAATGTCGTTTAAAAACCGTTTTCAACCAGTTCAATCATTATAATTAAATTATTTGAAATTTTTTTTTGCCAAAAGTGTTACTCAATGACGGTTTAAACTATCTGTATTAGTTTTGGAGTTCGATCTCAAATCCTTCAACCAAAAAATATAATAAGTTAAATTTGTAGTAAAAAAGCCTTCAACAGGTATGTCGCCCACACCTATGTAAGTAAAAAGTAACATTTTCCGATTTTTTTTTGTATCAACGTAAGGACCACTATTTATATATAAAGTTGTGCCCATTTGTAACCGAAAAAATAATCTCCTTCTAAATAATAATCTAAGTAACAGAAATTTCGTTTAAAAACCGTTTTCAACCAGTTCAATCATTATAATTAAATTATTTGAAATTTTTTTTTGCCAAAAGTGTTACTCAATGACAGTTTAAACTATCTGTATTAGTTTTGGAGTTCGATCTCAAATCCTTCAACCAAAAAATATAATAAGTTAAATTTGTAGTAAAAAAGCCTTCAACAGGTATGTCGCCCACACCTATGTAAGTAAAAAGTTACATTTTCCGAATTTTTTTCGTATCAACTTAAAGACCACTATTTATATATAAAAATGCACCCATTTGCAACAGAAAAAATAATCTCCTTCTAAATAATAATCTAAGTAACAGAAATGTCGTTTAAAAACCGTTTTCAACCAGTTCAATCATTATAATTAAATTATTTGAAATTTTTTTTTGCCAAAAGTGTTACTCAACGACGGTTTATACTATCTGTATTAGTTTTGGAGTTCGATCTCAAATCCTTCAACCAAAAAATATAATAAGTTAAATTTGTAGTAAAAAAGCCTTCAACAGGTATGTCGCCCACACCTATGTAAGTAAAAAGTAACATTTTCCGAATTTTTTGTATCAACGTAAAGACCACTATTTATATATAAAGTTGCGCCCATTTGTAACCGAAAAAATAATCTCCTTCTACCTAATAATCTAAGTAACTGAAATGTCGTTTAAAAACCGTTTTCAACCAGTTCAATCACTATAATTAAATTATTTGATATTTTTTTTTGCCAAAAGTGTTACTCAATGACAGTTTAAACTATCTGTATTAGTTTTGAAGTTCGATCTTAAATCCTTCAACCAAAAAATATAATAAGTTAAATTTGTAGTAAAAAAGCCTTCAACAGGTATGTCGCCCACACCTATAATGTAAGTATATAGTAACATTTTAATGCTAACTCTAATCGTTATTAAACTCTCCGTCATATGTCGTCTTTTTTGTATACATATTATGTTGACGCAGTTATTATTAAATGTGATTATTTATATCAAATTCATAAAAATAAAATGCCCATGCATCATCATAAGGTATAGGTTCGGTACCAGCGATAAACAATAACATATTTTAAGTTGCAACAATGTTCGTATCTCTTATCAAAATATAAACGAACAAATAGTTAATCAAGTAATGGTATAGTTATTACCCATAAACCGAATTCGAGTAATATTTCTTACTTTCAGGTACATTCAAATTGTTATACAGCGAACGTTGTTTTCTAGCTTTTTTCATTGTTTGTACCACATCATCATTCAGGTAGTAATTATTCTCGTTATTAGTATATTTATAGATATTATTATGTATCATGTTTTACTGTAATAATCACTGAAATTGTCTGACATTCACAGTTTCTATGTAGTAGGTAGTTCAAATTCAATACAAAATATAGATCATAGGTTAATGTTATATACAGAACAAAATATAAAGTTCGTGTAATTAAAATGTTTGACGAATTATAATTTATATATATTTTTTTAAACATCATTACAGTTCATAATATATTAGTATTTATGACTACGCATAAATAATATGTATTCATTCACTATTAAGAATAATTATAACATTAGCAACAATAATTTTAATATTTAATAATAATAATAATTTAACAAAAAATAATTACAGAAAGAATATTAAAATGTAATAAAAATTAGTTTGATAAAACATTATTTGTACAGATATAGTAACCATATTAATATTTAAAAATAATCAATTTTACGATAAATAAGTACTAAAATAATAAACGAATAATTTTAATTTATTTTATTTTAATAAATAATTTTAAATTTAAATGAACAATTGTTTATTTTGATACAAATATACAAGATAATTCACATTATCGGGTGAGAAGGAAACTCTTTTTCTGGTGACTTTATGTTACCAAAGGTTTAAAAACCACGTCCAGAGCTCACTTTTGTAGCCGGAATATTATATTTTTTAGTAAATTTGCCTATTGCCGGAATAAAATTATGTAACCACGGCAAAAAATTTATTCAACAACCAGATTATTCTACGAAAAAATTTCATGAAAGAAAAGTTTTTAGGCGTCATACAAGGAGGTTGTAGTATGAATATAAGATGTAACCAAAATGTTATGATTCCTAAGGACCGTGGTATAGATTTCAGTGTCTGGTTGCGCCTGTGATAATTTGTCCACCCAGCACTTTTGGGGATTTCCATTTTACCTTCTGGCAATTTTTGGAATTCCCACTTTACCACGCACCGGACGAGAAAAGGACGCTTTCCAACGCTTCAACTCTTAAGACTTTGTGGTTGATTTGAATAAAAATAACAAAATTAAGTAATCTGTTTATTTTCTAAGAGTTGTAACTCAGTTTAATCATCATTGAGTGTACCTATTCCAAATTCAAACATAAATCCGTATAGGGTTTTGCACTTATATGCATATTGGCTTTAAAGCCTAAACAATATTTTAGAGCAAAATATGATGTCGACGTTTTTCAACACGAACAAGCACCTGGTTCTAGATTTTGTGACTTTGGCCGGTCACCGAGGACGTGGTCCGACAGATGTTGCTCCAGCAACAGAATTTTGTCCAGTGTGGAAATCTCAGATCTCTTGATCGACTGACCCATCGACGTCTTCATGGGATATAGCGGGACGGTTATCGGATATGTGTCATATATATACGTTCAACGGTCATTATTATATTATTATATCATAATTAAGCAACTTCCTAGACTTAAAAAAGCAGGTAAGTGGATGTCGCTCTGCTGTACAGTAGGTTACAAGTGGGTCATTGTATAATGGATTGTATTAAACTTGAATTCAATGATATTCTTTTATTGTATAAGGAAAACGATTCTGAGGGGAGACGGTTTGTCTGTCTGGATATTGTTATTATTTATTTTATCCTGTAAGTCGAATTTATATTATACCTAATAGGTATTATTATTTTATATTTGTCTCTATGGTGATAAACAAATCATTAGAAATTAAAATCCCATTTTTTACGGTTGTTCTTAATTTGTAGGTGTTTTTTCCTGTGGCATTAAATAACTATTGATAAAATTGAAAAATGACCTCTCTAAAGTACCATCTTTATCCAATTTGCTAAAATATAAGGTAGTATATGTTGAAATCGAAGACCTCCTTCTTGTAGAAATTTTGTATACAGGATATATATAAAAAAAAAAAACACCATTGTAAAACCATTAGCTTCCTCCCTCCACTCAGAATCTAAAAGTACCATGGCAATATGCAATTATGGACTATTCGCCTGCTGAGGCACTATATATTATTATACCATGCCTTCGACCTAAATCCCGATACTCCGATTTATGCGATCGAGATTATCACAGGTTGTATAGTCTCACAATTTATTGTATGTGTCGCAAAAGCCGTTTAATAACAATAACTTAGGTATTATAATATTAGTTATGGCGGCGTCGCGGAAGTAATGCGAAAGCTGTTCCCGCGACGCCGTCGGTTCAAACCGGAAAAAAAAAAAAGGTATTATAATATTATAGACACGAAACTAAGTAACGCATATTGGTTCTATAGTGCCTATATGCAGTATATCTAATACCTATATATAACATAATCATTAGATATAGTACCAATTAATAATACTTATCGTTGTACAGTAAAGTCGTGGTATTCATATTAATACTAAATTACTAAATATGAATTAAGTTATAATGTTTACATAATTTTTTTTTAGACAATTTTCGATTGTATTAGAGATTTATTATCATCTGTAACCCATGTAATTTATTATTAATTATTACATGCTATCTTGACAATATATAATATTTCTTATACATCGTATATTATAATATATTTTAAGTGCGGTAATAATAATTACAACACTTTTATCTTCGATATTGTTTTCTATTTGCTATATAAATATACCCTGACCTATAAAGTGTGGTAATTATTGATAATAATATGTGTTTATAATTTTTTTTTTTTTTTGTCTTATCGATAATTTACTCCAACACATAATTTGAGCATTATAAATGTAGGTACTAGGTATATTATGATAAATTGAAAATTGATTAGATATTTTGTCATTTTGGTACACATATTCCTAACGTTTCTGTTTGGAAATAAAACGCAATATCATATACTATGAAAACACTACCGTTGCCTTAAAACTCACAAGTACTTACCTCCCGTTCCGTCATCGCCGCCATTTTATATTTAGTAATATTAAGCTCAGAAATAATAAATAGTGATTTTGTAATACCAAGCAAAAGCTATATAATCTATGTCCTACGAATAGTTTTAGAGTTTTTCTAAGATCCGTTATTTTATATATCCCACAAAAGACAAAACATTATGTTGTTGACGAATGCTATTAATTATTATACAATATACATAATATGTAAAATATAATTCAAATCTGTCAAACCAAATTTTATCCCTCCGAAACGAGGGAGTTTACAGAGTAGGTCCCGAAATGACCCTTATTTAATGTCCCTAGTGCGTCCCAGGAAAAAGTCATATTTTTGAGTTTTGACGTAGCCCGAGTGCACTCTGTTCATTTAGAGTATGGTACACCACGAGCAGATTAAGTGGCTTACATCCCAAACTATTTTTTTGTTATTTATTTTATTATTTTGAGTTGCACTCATTTTAACAATTTGGAAGAGTGAACTAATTTTTTATAATAGTTTTTTTATATTCAAACTATGAACATAGTCGATCTTCAGATATGTACATTAAAAGTTTTTAGCCTTTTAATTTATCTTGAATTGGTACTGTGGACCGAGGACGCACTTGCATTACTATTCTATTTAATTTGTCGATAACACCTCCCACGCACTAGAGCTACGAAAAATATTAAAATTGAAAACGAGACGCACTCGGGATATCCCTATATAAACAATATCATTTGTCAGTTGTCTTAGTTGTATTAATTAACACATAATGGACAACGTCACTTGTATTGTGATTTTACTGTTAAACTCAAAATGATCTGTATAATATGACTAGGTACCTATGTCCTATATATATTTATAACAATGTAAGACTGTATATTATGTTTTATTCAAGATCATTGGTTGAAGAGTATTTTTTTATCCGAAAATGAAGGTAAAAAATGCATGAGCGTCATTATATTATATTGTCCTATACCTTCAAAAGTATTATGGTATTTATATTATTGTTACGTCAAAATAAAAATAACTTTCTCTCAGCAACAAATAACAATATATACGTATGACTATATTATTATTATGATTATTGGTACCTATAATACACTTTACAAATACCTCAAAGCTAAAAAATTACTTATTGTACATGTTTGTTTTGAGTATAAATTATACTATTTACAAAATGTTAAAGAAAGTGTGTTCGTTTTTTTTTTAACCGTAAAAGAAGATGTTCCCAGAAGTCCAGCATTCAAAATATTAATCGAGACCGCCCGAGACCGGTTTATGTGAATAGTTTATTGTACAGCTGATATTCAATGTTTCCCAAAATACTGTAAATATACCTGTTTTCATAAATATTTACCGGCGTGGCGAAGTGCATTTATGTTTTCTATAATCAGAGATATTTTGGGTTTTAAACACCCGGTTTCACTCCACGGTTTCACTCCCGTTTTTCCCTTGTGGATTTGTTCTTTAACTTCCTCGTCTCGTAACTTTTAATTATCTACATATTATACTATACTATACTAGTCTTTAAAGTCATGTTCATAGGTATATGATTTGGAAACATCTTCTAACTGAAATACTGAATTATAAAGGGCCTTTGTTCCAAACAGTTGAGTAATTAGAGGAGATATTAGGGAGGTATATATCTCTTCTTTTTATCTTTTTTTTGTCTTGAAAATATATTTATCACAACTGATTATAATATATAATTATGACTGCAGAATAATTATGTGCCCTGTCATACATCTGCTAAAAAAAATACACAACATATTCATTTTTTTTTTGTTTGAAACTAGCAAAGACTTATCTTAGAACCACTATGAATGACGTTAGACAAGCGTATATTGTCCTAAATAAACTAACAATTACTATAATACTATATTATGGTTGCTTTTTGTTATGTATATGAATTTAATTTTAATTTCAAGACAGATTAAACGGACTGGTGATGCTGTCCATTCACAGAACCGTACAAATCGTTAGAGTGTTATTGATATAAACTTGGAGAGAATGACAGGAAATTACAATTATGTTGTATAAATATAAAAAATATAGGCATCTACTTTTATAAACTAAAAATCAACTATTTTTAACCGTGTAATTTTTAAACATTGTTCATACTATATTCTTAGGTACCTATATTCTTTCAATGTCTGCTCCCCTTCGACAATATCACCTAAATCTGGCACTGCCTGCCATCTTGACGAAGCACGAAGGCGACAGTGGTATCCTATACAAATATTGCAAACCGTGATCTCGAAAAACTTAACGTAGGTAGGTAATTTATATTATGAAATAATTTAAAATACAATATTATAATCAGTCGCGTCTCCGGTCGGCGGCGGTAGGTACGGAGCAACGAACAACGACGTTTGGTTTTTATATATTATTATTTTTTAGCTGACCGAAGACAAAAACGTCGTCGAGTGCCGATTAAATCCGGCGCCGCCACGCCCGTCGTCCAGTGTCGTCGGCCGGTCGGGGGGTGGCGGCGACGGTGGCGCGGGCACTCCTGTGTTCCAAGCAGCAGCTGTTTGCAGTCCGCGTACAGCGCACGTCCGACCTGCACGCGACCCGAACGTTTCCCGACGACGACGACGCCCGCTCGTGAGTATAATATATACATAATATTAATATATTATACATTATTATCTCTAACTGTTATCACAAAAACCACCGACTTCAGTGGGGGAGGGGCGGCGGTAAGTTCCACGTACGCGAACGAAACTCGTCCCCGTCCCTTCATTGTATATAGGTGATGAAAATATTATTTTTTTTTTTTTTTAAGCTGTTAGTTCAATACTATTACAGATCTACGATTAAAATTATTATTACAACGTTGTTATTTAAATTATTATTATTATATTATAATTATGTGTAGGTTTATTATGCGATTTGTACTTCTGATTTCACATTACAATATTGTATGAAGGAATTTCGTTAAGACTTTTATAATATTATTTTTTTAAAACTATAAAATTGTTTTTCCAAATCCGTTTTGAAGGCGTCCGCAAGTAGATATAATATAGCGTTCTCGGCCGGTAATTTTAATATGATCATTAATAGTAGGTAGTATGAATGGTAAAATCGTCAAATTGATTTAGTTCGAAAAAATGTGTAAGCTACTGGATAATAAATATAATACACAATGACAGTTTTAAGGTTTTCTATAGACGACGTGTTTAACAATAATTTTTATTATTACCCGAACGTGACAACTTTTTAAGGTATTTTTCATGTTAGTTGTTCTTATCTGAAATTGTTTTTTTACACAAAAAAAATTAATTAAGTTTACGATCGCTGTACAAATGTATTTTACCCAACGGCCCAACCCCTTGATTATTTATTACCTATATAATATATTTCAATATTTGTACCTATTTAAAATATGTGTCCGTGGCCTGTGCTTCAATTACGTTATTTCTTAATTATAGTATCGTTTCTATATCACATTACCTACATAATAATATATTCATAAATGTTAATGATAAAAAAATAAAAAATAAATATTTTATTTTACCATTATATACCATATATACCACCACATAAAGTGAAGTGGTCTACAGAAGCGAGTGTATTTATATTATATACGTATTTTATTTTACATTATTTTCATTACACAAAAACATTTATACAGTTTTTTGTTTTTCGTACTCCGTACACGTTAGGAACTTTATTGTTTTTTTAACGGACGTTGGGTTATATGCGAATTTATGTATCATAATAATACAATATAATAAATTATTTCGTGCGAACAGACGTCCAGTTTATCTGTCACATATTAGTACAATGAAGTTTTATTAAGTTATTAAATCTTGTTTCGTTCAACTGCTATTTCTAATGCTTATTTTGCCATAGATATATACATCTGACTTCCGACCATAATCTGCTGTATCTGTGCACATTATTTAATTTATTTTGCTCTCGTGATGCCGCAAAGTCCCTTAATTTCCCATATAGTAATATTATAATATGTACACAAAGTGTTTCGAATGCATTTTTTTACGGTCAAATTATGTTATTCGAATTTTACGACGAGTAATAAGTACCTTTCCCCTGGCTGCAGTCTGATCCTCGCTTGTATACTACTTGCAATATGACGTAGACATAAAATATTTTTAATTTCTATCACATGTTGTATTCTTTTCTTTCCTAAACATACACATTTACAGTAATATACAGACAAGATGCGTGTAATGTTATGTTATGTGTTGAAGCGAAATCGCAATACACCAACGCAGTAATGTCAATAACCTACACCGCGTGTGCCCTGGTACTTGCCCAATTGTCTACATTTTAAAACTCTACCACAACCAGTTGCCGATTTTTAGTGCTGGGGGTTTTAGAGGGTAAATCGAGTTTTTTGTGTTCGGGGAGGTGTACAAAATTGTGTATGTATAGGTTGTATGAGACTGTACAAAATGAAGCATTGTACCATTGAAAATATTGTTATTTGATTTTTACGACAAGTAATAATACTACCTAATTAATCTCACCATCAGTCAAGTTCCACGCTGGTAACTATACTTACATTGCTGTGCAGTACATATAAAATATATTTAATTACTATCAGTTATCACATATCGTTTTCTTTTCTTTGCCAAATGAAGATATACACATTTACAATATATAGACATCTGACTATAAGAAGCGTGTAATATTGTGTTGCATGTTGAAACGAAATCGTAGTACGCCAACGCAGCAATCAAGATAACCTATATTGGCTATATTATATTATATATAAGTATTAATGGGCAGGCTATATCCGTATTGCATTACCATTATTAAACATCACGCAAATCGTCGAAGCTGCAATATTCACATTAAAACGTCTGTCGTTTAGCTATGTAAATTGTATTTTTTTGGGTTTTTTTTCATACTCGCCGATCCATTATTTACATTTCACCACTCATGCCTCGAAAAATTAAATCCAAGGGTTTCAAATGCATACCTGTACTTTGCTGCAGCAGTTTGTCGAGATTAATGATAAAACCGTTGTAAATAACGTTTCGATAAGAACTATTTAATTATATTATATAGACACATGCCCCCGCAGACAACAATTATTATTATTTACTTATAATAGGTAACTCGAGTATTTGTTTATCTTATCTCGACAGGTATTTCAGTAGTTATTGTATTAACATCCCGCTAGTCGCAGTGCATAAAATATTATAATAATTTACAAAATAATTGTACACATCGTTTTGCAAGTGCACGTACCTACGCGCTAATCCACCAATCACTAAAGAGACGTGTCCTATTCGATATATATTGTACATTAGTTATAATTTATATAACACCCACAATATATGTCCCAAAATTACCAAATCACCCCCAAGTATATTATATTTGTATAGTCAGTGACATATCCATATATTTGAATGCTGTTTATTCAAAGGTTAGATATTCGATAAGATTCCAATTCAATGACATACATTTTCTTTTATGATATATAGATAACTTACTTGTATAGATTACTAAAAAATATAATTCAAACATATTAATTTGCCATGGAGATAATTAGGATGGTACGGAGATTTGTAACATACAAAGTTTGTTTTAGTTTTTATTGGGATACACTGCAGTAGTACTGTGTACTATTGAATACTTTTTGTTCAAAGTTTAATCTTTCAAGTACAACTTATAAATTGTGGGCTCATATAAGCTATCAGAGTCTCTATAATAACACAGTAATTATACTTTGATAATTATTGATAGTGTCGCCAAAATTTTTTTAACAAATTTAATTTTAATTCATTAATTAACTTAAGGTTTGAGACTTCTGGGATGTAAAAACGTCGTAAACGTGTGATTTACTATCAAAACGAAATTCCATCATTAATATTAACAATACTGCTTGTTGACCCTATGTAAACAATGGTTGTATTGATTTCTGTTATTTTTGTAAATTATTGGAATGAGGTTTTTCGTTGTGTAATATAATCTTTGCTTTTAATATATTATATTATAATATGCAACAAGGAAATTCTGTAATAATTTGCCAAACACTGTCAAAACACGTCTTGTTCTGTTACATAATAATATTATAATTTATAATCAACTTGGTAACCATAAACTGTTCTCGCACAAACGATCGTCGCTTATTGCTAGGAAATGTTAATGATTCGGTGAAATCTTCGGAACAGGGTTCCATGTGGCGTTATGAGGTTTATTACAAATGTATTATAAATTAAAATATTCTCTCCTTACCGAAACGTCTTGAAAACTCAAAACCAAACGAGTTAACGATGATACTCTATAGTCTATAGTAACGTAATAACGAGTTATATTATTGTTATTTATTACTTGTAATAACTTATATAGATAACCAATAATTCAATAATTGGAGTTCACATTTTCACTTTGATGTCATAATATTGTAATATCATAATTAAATTACTATTGAAAACTACAATTATTATCGTATTATTCTTAGGTATTATTTTCCAATTACAAAAGTGTTAAGTTATGACGTATGTCAATACTTGTAATTATTACAAATTATAACAATAATTTTTGTTGGAATTTTATAAGTTTTCGTCTTTCTGGCGGATAAAAATATAGTCAAATAATTTTTGTAAATAATTATTTTAGATTGAAAATGGAAGTCGATTACGCTTGGGGAACGTCATCAAATAACGTACCAGTTCAAAAGTTGGAGCAACACTTTCGCGAAAATTTCGAATCCCTTCAACCGGAATACTACGTCAAAGTACCGGGAAGAGTGAACTTGATAGGCGAACATGTAGATTATTGCGGTTATTCCGTTTTCCCGATGGCCATCGATCAGTGTATCGTAGTGGCGGCGAAGAGGACAACCGACCGGCAAACCGTGGAGTTGACCAACCTGTGTACGGAGCGGTACGAAAACGTCTCGAAAAATATATCGGACATAAGGTAAATAAATCGAACCTGCTACGACTTCCGATTTGTGAAAAATATAACCCAACTAAAAAAAATCGATTTATCCGAATGCAGCGCTGAGTCGTTGGGAAAGACTCCGAGTTGGTCGAACTATTTTATGTGCGGCGTGAAGGGAGCCCGAGAGTACTTGAGCAATAGTCAGCTGAAAACCTTCGAAAAAGTCGGTTTTCTATTCGCGATCACCGGTAACATTCCCGAGAGTTCGGGATTGAGCAGTTCAAGTGCACTGGTGACGGCCGCGGTGATGGCCACGCTGGTCGGATACGGAGTGAGTAAATCTATTATAATATTTACATTACCTTTTAATATTCTTATATGTATATATATATATATATCATGCAAATATAAATAGTTTTATAATATATACATATAATAATAAATGTAAAAAGTTAGGAAGGCTCACTCCACGAGCTTGATAAATTCCCGCGGTTTCCAAAACGTATTGTAATACATAGCAATCAACTGTATAATTTCAAGAATTTGGTAACCATAATATTTTGGTAGTATATGAAACTATATTAAATACTAGTAAGGAACTAATAAGTAATTAACTTAATATCAACAGTCGTAACTATGTATACTGGTAACTAACGGACGGACGGACGAGCACAACAGGGATATATAAAGTGTTCTAAACTTATATTTAGAAACCTAAAACTACCAAAATGTACGAGCCTTAAGGCTTCATAACAGTATTATATAAACGTAAAATTTTGTACGTACATAAATATGAATATGGTATACTGAATGTATAATGTATGCATACCTTTATGTTTTTTTAATAGGTACTCAAACTTGACTTTACTTGAATTTGTTTAAAAAATAATCGTTTTTATACTATATGTAAAACAAAGTCTTCACTTTCTCTGTATTTTTCGTATTATAATATCACAACCATTGCAACAGTGATAAAAAAAACATCAAAATGTACATAATCTCACTTCTCTAAAGACGGCGTACCGTGTAGGCAAAACGTATACGATGACATTTTTGTTTATAGGTGCCGATTAGTAGACTCGAGCTGGCAGAAATCAGCGCCAAATGCGAAAGATACATCGGCACGGCCGGCGGCGGCATGGACCAAGCGATAGCCGTGAACGCCAAACAAGGTGACCGAACGTAATCGTACCTATATATTGTTATATTATTATAATTTAATATAATATTTCTATACATTAATCAACCATATTTTATAAATGTATAGTTATTTTATTATTATTAGTATTATAATTAATTATTGTTCCTCGGTATAATATTATTAAAGGTTACGCGGCTCGCATCGACTTCAATCCGTTGGCGGTCAAACAATTCCGGCTTCCGGCCGACGCCAAGTTCGTTGTGGCTCAGAGTTTAGCCGTCAAGAACAAAGCGGCATCGAACGACTTCAACACGAGGGTAGTGGAATGCAGACTGGCTTCGCAGGTAAACTTTTCTTTTGGAATACGCCCAGAACCCCATACGATAAGTCATATTTCATCCGCATTTATATATCAACCAGTTACTCCCGAAATCAACAAAAGTAATAAATATTTTAAACAAGAACCGTTGTTTTCGAAAGAAAAATACTAGATATTTAGCGTTCTTAAATCCATGTATTTTAACATGTTCAGGGTAGCTTTGAGCCTAAATCGTTTATTATATTATTTCTTTAAATTAATCGAATAATTGACGAACGACGAGCTCGTCGAGACTTTTAATTTTTTTTATCAAACACGATTTTACTAACTTAACCTCGCCGGAAGATGTTTTATTGGAATCTCAATTCTTGCTGCAATTTGATGTTTATCGAAAACAAGCAGATACGATAAATCTTGCGTTTTTAAAGAACTGCGTATCAATACACATCTGCCAATAATTTGATATATTTACATAGTGATATAAATTATGAATTACATAATATTATTTTAACATTCATGTTTGACACCAATCGATTATAAAATATCGTGATCGCGGGTTTCAGATAATCGCCAAGAAATTGAATCTCGAATGGGAGCAGATGACCGTTCTGGCGAATCTCCAGAAGCGTTCGGGCAACTCTTTGGACCAAATGATCGAGTTGGTTCACCAGCACTTGCACGTCGAAGGATATTCCAAGTCAGAGGTACGACGACGATTGGTCGATATGCTATTACGCCTGTCGCTATAGAGTACACTGTTTATATACGACTTGATGACTTGAACGATTATTTTTTATTTTTTTCACATATAATATATTTATTGTATAGGTGTGTGAAATCTTGTCGGTGTCCGAAGACCGACTCGACGAGCTCAGTTTGACGGCCAACACGACGGACGTCGCCGAATTTTACTTGCACCAGAGAGCTCTGCACGTGTTCGAAGGTGGCGATTTAAAATGTTATGCTTATATAATATAGAAGGCAGTGGTGATGGAATTATGAAATATCGGCTTAAGCTAGCAACCGTTGTAGTTCTCAAAAAGTAATTATGTATACCAGAAAATGCATCAAAAATGTCAAAACATGCTAAAACAAAACCGAATTTATCGTCTAAATATAAAATAAAAATAATAGATTTAAACTTGTACCTACTACCTACCTATAGTTTTTAAGAGATAAAATGTAAAAAAATCCCATATAAGTTATTATAGAAATTATAAATATGTGGTACCTACAATAAAAAATATTCTACGTAGCAGTCCATTAAACTCGATTTTATGGATAGTTATTAGTTTCACAATCAATAGGTATTTAGTGTCCCTTCTCTCACACCATCGTGTTCTTTGTTTGTTCCAAACAACGAATCTATTTTTAATTTTAATTTTGCAAACTGTAAATTGTATATTAATTTATATAATATATTTTTTAATAAAAAAAAAAAAATACAACAGATTAAACAGTTTCTTTCCAATATTAATTATTAAAAAAAATAGACATTTTTGTTATTACTAACAAAGTTTAGTTTTTTTACTAACCATTTGTATTTTCCTGCAGAGGCCAAACGGATGGAAGAGTTCTGCAGGCTGTGTGAAAACTCCGGAGGAGCGTCGGACCTCGGGAGACTAATGGACGACAGTCATTCGTCACTGAGAGACCTTTATCAATGCAGTCATCCGGATCTGGAGGAGTTGGTGGCACTCTGCAAACGGGAAGGCGCATACGGATGCAAACTCACCGGTGCCGGGTATATAAGATTATATATTTGTATATTAATCAGTAATTACACAATAAACTCGTGATAAAACAATTTATAAAATTATCAGTCAAAAGATCAATTTTTTAATACTTGTGTGAAATACAGTTGACTCAGATTACCTATGTATAATTTACCGCATTATTATATTATGTATATTGTATGAACTATGTGTATATTTTAGGACAACCGTATAATGCACCTTAACATAGTTTGAACATTGTACGGCTATTGACTATATGCATTTTATAAAAATACTTTATTTTTAATATTATTTTTAAGCATTTGAGTTTATTCAATAGTTGATTTCAAAAATGAAGTGACTTAATTCTCAGTATTCTCACCAATTCTCAGCGTGTGTTTAATCAGACCGTCATTTTTTGATATTATAGATAATATTATACAATACACATAAATGGGCACATAATATATTATTAAATCAAATCATCTCTATCATAATATTTATATAACACTTTCGTTTCTAAGAATTCAGATAAGACAGAATACAGTTTTAGACGTATCAAATAAAATCAATGGAACTGATAATTTAAAAAAAAAATAAGGTTATATACTTTTAGAGGGTACCTATGATTGCCAAATAATAATTCATTGATTTCATTTAATCGTTGTATTATTTTATGTGGGTACAAATACTAGGTGTTCTAAGATTAACAAAACTTAAATTTAAATATTATTATCCACATAAGAACTGCAGTAAAATTATGCCGGTTCACGTTTTTCAAACTACAGTTACTGCAGACAACCAGTAATATGTAAATTTTTGTGGTGCGTTTCAGTTGGGGAGGATGCGTCGTGGTCATGGTGCCGTCGGATGGCGCCGAAAGATTCGTGAAATCCGTAAGAGATCAGTACTTTTCGAATAGAGAAACATTTGGTAGACGTATTGATGAATTGGTGTTCGCCACGAGTCCATCTGAAGGTGCTTGCTGTGTCCATGTCAAGACCACCTCCATCAGTGACGGAATCACCGACCACCTTCCAGCTCTGGTGCACTTATGAAACACACTCAACCAATTTATTCTGCATAGAGCATTTGGTCAATAATCAAACCGTATATTTGTCCAATAAAATCGGGTATTTTTATCGTGGTAAAAAAAAACATAGATTTCGACGGTTTACTATGTATCGTTTCAATAATTATTATATATTATATTATTATGTAGGTATAAGCAGTACATGAATATTGTTATAATGTTGTTGTTTATGTTATTTTATAATTATCACTTCGGCCAATCAGTGTTCAAAATATAAGTGATTTATTGAAAATAAATCCAGCCCAATTGAGAGTATTAGAAACATTGCTAATGAAATCCCACCTAACCTTAGAAGAGAAAAACTACTGCTATTATATTGTGCCAGAACCAAAAGAAATATCAACAATCCAGCCATCAAAGTAATAAATGAACACATACAGCAAGCCGAAAAAGAAAATATAAAAATAAACAATATTTTAGAAAGAAAACCGTACAATTTTCCCCCTTGGAACACAACATTCAATGTTAACCTTACTTTAACTCAATTCAAAAAAGAAAACACAATGCCCTCCATATATAAAAACATGCTCAACAACATATTGCAAGAACACCCAAACAGCGTACACATATACACTGATGCATCCAAAACAAATGACGGTGTCGGTCTCGCTATGATAATAAACAATCAAACAATAGCATACAAACTTCCACCTCAAGCATCAATATTCACAGCAGAAGCGATGGCAATATACAAAGCTGTAAAATATTTCCACACTGAATATTCAAACAACCAAACAAAATGTATAATACTTAGCGACTCACTCAGCAATTTAATTGCCATCACAAATACTCGAAACCAAACAGATATCACTAAGCAAATACAAGAAGAAACTTTTCTTGCAGAAAATAAAAATATATACATCCAGTTTGTATGGATTCCGGGCCACATAGGCATTCCAGGAAATGAAATGGCTGACCTAGAAGCCCATAATGCAATCACCTCCACATTAACTGCAACCATAAAGTCCATCACATTCGCAGATGCAAAAAACGAAATTAAACTTCACACAAACAACAAATGGCATTCCCACTGGCGAAAACTCAACACCAAACTCAATAAAATAAAAAACAATATAAACCCATGGATAAATCCTGAACTCAGTAGAAAAGAAGAAACCATAATAAACCGTCTACGAATTGGACACACACACCTAACACACAGCTATTTGATGACCAAAGACGATCCTCCACTATGCGACGCGTGCAATGTACTTTTAACGGTCAACCACATCATCACAGAATGTCAAAAATACAACAAGTATCGAAATCAATACCACATCTCAGAACAAATTTGTCAAGCACTAGGACCAAACTCTCAAGACGTTAAAAACTTAATTTTATTCTTAAAAAAAAACAGAATTGTACAATTTAATTTAATGTAACCATGTAAATGCTAAAATACTAACAATGTAATCTAAAATACGTGTACTAATGGCCTAGTTGTCGATGTATAGTTCAGATCAATAAAAAAAAAAAAAAAAAAAAAAAAAAATCAAATAAAAATAATTGGATTAGGTTAGCTGAGTTCTCATATATTATATTTTTTATTCTGTATACACAAGGAGTTTCTTCGAAATAGCAATAGTAGTAATTATTAGTAAATAGTAGGTACAAGTCGTACGACATGAGTGTTGACAGTTAACTGTTAGAAGGTAATATACCTTACATAATTATATATAAGAATATCCAAATTTATATATATCATATTTTATAGAAATCAATTGTTTGTACAACTGTACTGGCTTGGTTTAAAATTATTAGGTGTGCACAACTCGTTCCTGTGTCTTTTGGTGGATGATTGGGAGGTATGCGTGGTTCTGTGTTCTACGCGATGATAAAATCGAGTCAAAAACTATATTTTTATATCAATATTTTTAACTATACCTACTAATTTTACAAAGATGCACAATTCCTTAAATGTACTACTGGTCTTGTACGATTGTAGGACATTTGTGAATAAACTATATTATAAGCACCTCATTGCGATATCGAAATGATTAAATTATAGCCCCTAAAATTATTAAATAACATCAAACTGAATTTATCTGCATATTGCATCGGCCCAGTGTGCTACTTTAGCATACCCGGCTCAATCTGGCCTCGTCTATTTGTCTTTTAACTTTTTCATATTTATTTTTATAGTGCTCTTCATTATTTTATTTTCTAGTTTAACTCGCGTAGGTCATCATACGTTATTCAACTATACGCATAAATATCACAACGTGGTATGTAATTACTATCTATTATTATAATTTTTTTTTTTGTAGTTCTTAGAATTAATGGCACACGTTATTTTCAGTGAAACGAGCTTTGTTTAAACACTTAATTAAGAACAATTTCATAAATGCGACGATGTATCGGTTTTTATCGTTTAAAAAATTACTTAAACACTACACTTAATTGAGCAACATATCGGCAAATTTGTAGATTACAAGCCGTGAGAGGAATGGCGTATAATATGTATTGACTTTATAACGACGTTATTACGATTTACAAAGAAATTTAAAATTTAATTCACTAGAAAAAAAATATATTTACATTGAAATCTTTATCGAATACAGATGGAATTTACAACGAATAAGACAATTGTACGTTTTGCTACATCAATAAATTATTTGATTGCACTGTAATTTAACGAAGGACCACCACGATCTATTTGGGAATAATATGAATAATACAATAGTAAATTAACTATATTTCTACAATTAAAAATATGACTGGATTATAGGTATGCTAGTTTTGAATAGAGTGACTAATTAATTTCCTGTTATATCTAAGGGCACGAGTATAATTTATGTTTAGCACGTAATTAAATTGTGTAGAAATAGGTATTAATGATAAATGAATAATTGGTAACTAATGAGTAATAACTTACTATTACCTATTTTTATATATTTTATAGTACAAGATAATTTTATAAACAATTTCATAAAGCTAGAACCGTTTTGTCATAACTAACATAGGTATCTAATGTTACTACAGTATATATATATATATATACTGCTCTTAGATGGGAAATTAGACAAATGCTACTTTAGGATTGGTATTTTTTGGATTTTGCCAAGATTTTCAGGAAAATTGCCAAACCTACGTGCAAAAGTACTAAATAAAAAACAAGAACTGTTACTAGTAAACGTCCACAGGTGTGCCATTTTTAAATTTATTAAAAAAATTGTGCCGGATTTAAAGCCAATGTTTTCCTTTACAAGTTACTTGAAATCGTTTCACACCGAAAAATAAAAATTAAGTCCAAAAATACGTATATGTCGTGTATTAGCTTTAGTGATAAATTTATAATAATCATTGCGTTCAACATATACAAAAAAATTTTGACTGAATGGATATAAGTGATATGACAGCGAAAGCATACAGGATGTCCTACAGTTGTTAAGTCAAATTATTAGTTAATGATCAGTAAAGATAAAATTTTCAGATTTGTAATTAATAATTTGTCACTTAAATTTTTACTCATCGTAATACAAATTTGTATTAATTTTATACATATTTACTAATTTTACAATCCCACAAAACTTCGAGGATTTGCTTTGAAATATTTACAATTTGGATTTACGCACATCAAAATGAGAGAAAATTGTAAATTACTTCCAAAAGTTTTTTTTTTGGTGATTTTATTTTTAAGATAATGTTATTTACCATTACCCATCATGGGACACCACGAAAAGATTATAAATTTTTTTGATTAAGTATTATAGGTAAGTATTATTAGGTTAACTTTGTTTTTAAAGTAAATTATATTAAGAGTTGTTTTAATTTTGTTTATCAATCCGAAGATTAGTTTTTAACAAATTGTTCACAATAAATGGGTCTGGTACGAAACATCGACAGTCAAATATATCCACAAATTAAAATTATCGAAAAAAAAAAGATTAAATTTTATAGATTTACGTTGAGATAAAATGAACGGTATTCTTTTGGATACTAAGTACTCTGTACCTAATAGCTATGTATGTACAGATAACAATAAAACAAAATATAGTAATTCCGAGAGAGATATGAAATCATTTCGATTTAGATAGAGTACGAACGAGTATGTATTTGGTGTTAATATCAAAAAATCAGTCGGGAGTTTAAAACAGGTCAACAAGCTGAATTTTTATAAGGTAATTATTTTTCTAATATTATATCAGTATTTATTAAATAATTATTTTGAAATATATAATTTTATCTTGAGTACTTCATGAATTACAAAAATATGTAAACATCGACTTGAAAAGTCGAAACACTAGCTTTCTAATATAACTGTTAATAATTATAGGTATATTAATTTATGAAGAACTTAAATCAAATTAAAATATAATATTTTATTAGGCATATAGTATACATATATGGCTATATAAGTGACAGTTGTCGGAAAAAATTCTATCTACTATGCATACAGTATATAGTATAGTTATCCAAACTTATAGGCACGAATTCACGACGAGCACAAATTGTGTGCGAGTCCTATTTTTATTGAGGTCTTATAGTTGAAATAGTTGTCGTCCTTAATATACGTAATACCTAATCCGTTATGTTTTATTATTATGAGGTAGGTAATTGATGATATTCGAATAATATAATCTATAATACTATAATCATTTGGACAATATTATTTTTGAAAAATAACTTTAAAAAACTTACTTAATGTAGTTTTAATAAATAAAAAAAAAATTTCCATATCTTGTATAGTTTTTTTTTAATTCACCTCGGAAATGTGGGAGTCCATTATGCCGCACCCTGTTAAACCTAATAATATTGATAATCATATTTTTTTTTAGTTTTAAAAGTAGCTAGCTAATAATATGACAATAATACAATAATATGACATTATAGTTTTATTTAATTTATTTAATTTAATAATTCGGCATATTTACATATTATTGTCATACATTTTATTTTTATTAATTTATTATTTATTATTACATTTTATTTTTATATCTTATAATATTTTTTTATTTACATAATTTATATACATATTTTAATTTAATATGCCGAAATATATTGACTTGTCGACGTTGAACTTGTTGATATATTTACCTGTCGATATAATGATCCATCGACATTTGGTACTTGTCGATGTTTCGACCGTCGACATTTTAACTTGTCGATATATTGACTGTCGACGTTTCAACCGGCTCCCACAATAAATGCCTTCTCCATTTTTCTTGATCATTCGCCACATTCTTGAGCTCCTTGTAGGAAGTGACTCCTTCATCCTGTATTATTTGGGTGATGTATCTCGTGCTATATTTAGAGTACATAATAATAATAATATACCTATGTTTTTGTAAATCACTCAAGTAACGCGACATAGTTTTCACATATTGATATTCCAATTTCCATGGTGTTGCATGAACAACTGAGTATTACGTAAAATCTTTATGTCACTCAGACTCGTTCTACACGGCTGGACCGATTTTGATGAAATGTGTGTGTCCCTGGATGGTTTGGATTCACAATTGGACCAGGTAGGTTCAACCCAGAGAGTTGCTCAAACAGGGATTTTGAGATTAACTATGGAAATTGTTGTTTACAAATGATTGCTATTGGTTATAGGAGAAATAATTAGTAGAAATTAAAATTGTTTTCTATATATATTGCCACTGGATAATTGGGCAGATCGGGTACAAGCATGCATCAAATCGAATTTTCGCACATTGCCTACCGAGGTGGCTGAATTGCATTTAAAGCCGTTCATTTGAATGTCTGCAATCCACCACAGGTGAATTGCCTACTTGATATGCCGTCGCACATCGTCCGAGACCCGATATAGCCGGATTGCCTGTCAGGGTGACTGAGTTACAATCAAAATGCCAAAAGGATTTGAACAATCACAAATTTTTTTAAGAGTTGTCTTTTTTACGGGCAATGAAGTGCACGGGATCAGCTATAGTGTTGTATAACGAGACAAATGCGTAAGAGCAAACGGAAATAGAAATAGAAATTCTTCCTGTACAACAATTTCATTTTTAAAAATACGAACACCCCCAGTGCACCTCATCAACAATCGATCAACTGTATATATATTATATATATTTCATCTTATACAACTGTCATCGGAAATTCATGTGAAAACAAAAATGTATTTATTTACCAACGTAGGTACAATATACGTTATTATTTTACACGAAGTCTTCTTTTCCTGCGCAAATAATAAAAAATGAACGTCTTCCGTATATATTACGCGATATTATTATTATTTATTATTATGCACGAGTGTAATAATATGTCAACGGGCAGTATAGTGATTCTGTACAATAACACATTTTCCGTCAAATTCAGTATTATCAAAACGTCGTCATCGTTCCTGGATATCCGAACATGATGCGCGAGTTATTTAAAATCGTATATACATTATTATTATTATATACGTCTTTACATCGGATCTCGTCGGATTTTATTCACCCGGCGAGGCGTAGATAATTTGAACGCGCAATGAAATTTAATTCCCCCGTCAAATAATATACCTAGGTATATATATTATATACCATAGCAATATTGATATATTCTACGGCACCTCCGTATACATAGAATAATATTAATGAAAAATGAATAAAAAAACTTCACACACATTTTCCTTGCCAAGGTGCTGCTGCTGATGCGCAAAAACATGATAATAAAAATATATACAAGTGCGTAAAAGTTTCGAGATTTCCATCGGTGGTGACGGATATGCTGATGGACCGTACGGGTTTCTTGACCTAACGAAAAGATAAAATATTAAAATATATAAATCGCGTTGCACACTTATATATAATATATATATAAAAGTTTTGAAGTATAAGTACGTGGAGTTCAATGTCATTGCACGGTATAATATTATGCATTCGTATCGTGTGAGAAATGTATAGATATATGGGCGGCATGCGTTGACACGTTCGACATCGAATTTGCTGTGAAGACGACGCAGTTTCGAGAAAAACCTACATCTATGTATACCTAATATTATATATTTATATATAACATAATATTATATACCAAGTAAAATGTTGTATTTGGTCGGCGGTGGCAAAGGAGGTGGCTACTGTGAAAAGGTCGGGTATTGCCTCCGTCTTGCAAAGATGTAGACTACGACGCAGAAAGTACATGACAAGTATAATATTATAAAGTTACATTGAAAACGAGTCAATATATAGTCTAAAGTCTACAATAAAACTAAAAAATAGTAGATATAATGTACTTTAAAAACCATAGACTGTTAAAATGTAGTAGGAAGATTATAAAAATAGTAATCATTATAAGGACTTTTATAGTGTATACGTAAGAAGACATACTATGCGGCATTTTGGGAGTAGTTCATTTTTAGGGGACAACTTATCAGTACGCCACGTGAGAGACTATTTTTCGAACGCTCATAATAAATAAATAAATAATTAATCAATTTGATAAATAATGTAGGTGTTATATATTATGTGCAGGGGTTGTGTAATACGAGTAGGGCGTGTAACAATAAAATGTATACTAAAATAATAATATGTATTGTAAACTTTTAACAACTCATATATTTTATGATTAAATATAGAAGGTAAACGTAAATGTTAATTGATCACAGTTTTATTTCTAAGAATTTAATGCGATTACTGCTCACACACAATACGGTTTAGTTGCAACTAAGCATGCTTTTCACACATATTATATATACCTAATGCCTAAGCAGACAGATAACGTCCATAATTCCACATCGAATCAACCATAACAAAACACTACTCTTCACGAAACGCATTGACGCATTATTGTTCAAAGAGCCTTTGACCGCTAAACTGACTATGTGTGTCCCCCGGGTAATCGGTTTATGAAGAACGATCACGACATCCAAATGTGAAAACAAATTCGCGAGATTTAAACTTTTCCGGTCCAACGACTCGATTGAGTGCTTACGCTTTAAGATCTTAACCCAACCCCCTCGAGACTTATAAGATAACTACCAAAGGTTGACATTAACTTGTTAAAAAGTTATTTTTTTTTTTACTTTTTAACTTAACTAGAAAATTATTTTTGTTTTTAACTTATGAACTTATTTAGTTAAAATTTTTATTGTACTGTAACTTAACTTTTTATAGTTCATTATCATTTCTTGCAGTTAAGTTAATTTTCTTTTCGTGGCAGCGGAATCGAATAGACAATACTGAGTCGATGACTCTTTTTCGATTTTGGTAATTTTTTTTTTCTAATTATATATTGTAATAATCTAATATTTTACACAGTGTTAAACGTCTTGATAAATGTTTGTGTAAATCAAAATAAAGGACAGTTTATGACTTAAAAATATTGTAATTTGGAAAAAAAATTATAGTATATTTTATTTTCTATCTTAACTTTTAACTATTATCTTGTTATTTTTTTTTTATTTTGTTAACTTTTAACTTAACGGAAGGCAATTTAATTGAACTAACTTAACTGGTCACAGTATTTATTTTCATTAACTTGCCCGCCTTTGATACCTACGCAGGTATATGTGCGAATCATTTATTTATTTTTATCTGTTTCTGCAGATTGATCCATTATTTAGGTGCTATTACACCTATAAGCGAGTCCCGATTATATTAATACACTCAATTTATATAACTTATATCAGGCGCCAGCTATAGTTAAAAATATCTTTATGTTACAAACCTATATAATATACCTATATTATAAAGATAGACGCAAATACGCAACATTATAAACCGTACGCATTATTATTGTGAGTATAGATATAGGTATATACAATAATGTGATACTAATCTGTTGATCACAAAATTAAAACTACACTTATATAACTCTTCGATTTTCTTAGACTCAGCCGTTCGAGTGTATATAAGTTTACCTATAAGATACCATATTATATCACCCACCGTACTTTGCACACTTAAAATATCTACTATAACACCGGAATAACAATATCGACACACAGAGTACACGCGTAATAATTACGTAAGTCATGATATTCATATTAATAACTGTTCCGCACCTCCATTTCATTATTATTTAGGCGTCATAATAAACTAATTGTTCGTATGTAATATGTCTATTTATATTTAATTTGAGAATCAAGTTTCGTATAGGTCGTTACGATACATTGGTTTTTTACATTCAAAAATCATCGGCTGTACTTGATTTCAAAATATCAAACCGTATATGCATGTATATGCCGCGTATAATATGATGTATATAATATATACTGTTCCTAGTGGTATATGAGTAAAATAGGTACTCACTACGTACTATTAAAATTGGCACTATTAATGGACATATTAGCTGGTGTGCTTTGATCGAGTTTCAGAAGAAATTACTGAAATAAGGTTAACACGAAATGTCTACCCCCTCATAATCCGACCAAACGAACTCGACATTTATTACTGGGGAAAAACTTTGCCAACATTAAGTTGTACTGTTCGAGTAGTATACACAGTTGGTAGGCAGCTCAACATTAATAAAAGCTTTTCCGGCAAAAATAAAGTCCAGTGAATTCTCGATGTTCAAATGCAATGTCCAAAAACATGCTATCGACAAATATTGTGTTTTACTCATTTCATAATATTATTATGTGTCTGTTATGGTTGCATGTTTTATATCGGCTGCATATGAAACAGTCAGTGATTTGAGAATATGTGGTAAACGGTGAGGCTTAGAGTCTTTTCTATGAGTTTATGATTTTCGTGCTGATCGCCATATAAATACTTTATGTTTAGGTAAGCCAGCCATTTTCAATCTCGTGAGTTTGCGATGAAGAATTCAAAGCCCAGCATGTCGATAATTAGTGCAATAGGTAACCATTTTATTCTACAGGAACGTTCAGAACGAGAACTTTTTTTACCAAAAACTACAATAAAATTTATCTAACAAGCAACACCTATTATCATTTATTGGAAAAATATTGAATCTCTATAGGCACACCTAAAAATTAAATTTAATATATTTTGTTTGAAACAAAAATGAACAAAACATAATTGAAATCAAACTTCACAACAATATGCAGAACATATATATAACTATATAAGTATAGGTAATCTATTGTATTGATTGTTTATACAATTGAAACGATTACATGTAAATATGTAATAATTATCTAAAGTTATATATTTAATCGAGACAAATCTTTAAAATTATAAATTACAATTCACTGATATTAAATTTATTTTCGGACGTAAATATTGTTTATAACAACTTGAATAGAACAATGTTGTTGTAACAATATATTATGTTAATTCAAAAGTTGAATTCGATAACGTGAATATTTATTTTCATGAAAAACAGATCAAAGGTTTCGAGATAATTTTAAAATTTAATAATCAATGTGTAAAAACATGACAGACGCTTCAAAAAAAATATATATTCTCCTTAAATCGTGGGTCGGTAGTTTCATTCCGTCCTGTTTGAATTGTGTTACGCGTACTATTTATTTTATTTTATTATTTTTTTTTATGTAACAAAACCTTTTTAGCGGTTATTTCTCGCAAGTCCTTAATAGGATTGTTTGAACAAAACGGTACTATCATAATTGTAACAAAAATATAATACTGCTGTCACAATTTTTAATGTAACATAATATATAGTATATCTGTATAGTAAACGGGCGAGACCGGCGAATTTCAATCAAACATTGTATAATAATAGATTAAACTCTGCTAACTTCAAGTGTTTTCTTTTAATATCATATTCAAAACACTTATGCACAGTAAATATTATAAATTACAAACACTTTAAAATTAGGTACACAACATTATTCATTTTAAACATTTGTGAATCTGAATCGCTTATGTGGGTGTACAACAGTACACAACTGTTGTATTTGCGTACCTATATCAAGTTTAATGTTAGGAATTTTTAGATAATACCTACATGCTTACCCGTGTTGTTTAAGACTGTTATAAATCAATAAATAAAACATAATAGGTACCTATTTAAAAACATTATGTAATGCACTGTTTAAAGTGGCTAGATAAATAAAATGTATTATTTTCGCATAAACTGCTTTTTTTTTTTAAATCATGGATTACGAAATAATTGGAAGAGTAATTTTTGCGAAGAATTTGCTTAAAGATTTTTATTAGGTTTTGTTTTTGGTTCCATCTGAGTTTGACGAATGATAAAAAAATATTAGATAGACATAATTATATATTGTGGTTGATAGTAGGTAATATTGAATAAAATATAATATTAACTAATAAAGGTTGAGGTTTTTGTAAAAATAAATCATAAAAGATTTTCTATACAACTCGTGGATTACCTTGATAAATAATATAAAAACATTCTAGAAAACATCATAACTTGTTTTACAGTTTTTTTTCCTCATTAATTATTTATATATATTTGATTATTTTCTTTTATCATTATTTTATACTATACAAAATTGTTTTTTTTAACTGTAATACGATACTACCTATGAAAAAACAAACGTGTATTACATATTCTAGGTTTTCTATCCAGCATTTAAAAAATAAAATAATATTTAGTAAGAAATATAATAAATACGTCGCAATCCAACACAAAAATACAATCTTTTGGATAGGTAAACACAACTATTTTCCCTAGGTTATGATAAATACTTATTGGCTGTACTAGATTAATTAATTTAGGTAAGTATTAATGGCTATAAAAAATAATGACTATTATTGTTAATCTTTTTAACTGTAATCATTTTAATAGTTTGGAGTTTGATTTTAAATTCATTTTGGGTCAATCAAGTTTTAGAAATGATAAAAGAGAATATGGAATGTGATCCATGAGTACATCCATGATGGTTCAAGAATCAAGTTCAAAACGTCCTTTTGTATCTATACTATAAATAATGGAAAATTGACATTTAATTGCCTACACCGTTGTTATGATCAAACTTGGTGATATATGTTTTATAACTACTATGTGCTTATAATATATAATTAATTTATACCGATTACTAAATATTAGTGAAAAATATGAAAAGTGGATAAACAGGTCAGGATTTTATATAAGTGGTGATTATAATTCTTAAACCGAGTTATATACAGTGAGGTACATAATATTGTGATTATAAAACATATGGTCAATAAATACTTAAACTATATACTATACTATACTATACTATACTTATATTCATTTTAAAAACTAAATTAGTCTCGTCGACTATTTTATAGGTATAGCTAGTAGATGGGTACGACGAGTTGAAATTGTAGGATTACCATGCAGACTCGTCAATCTGGAATTTATCATATTCTCGTGATAACCTATTTACCAGTTATCTACTATAACTATTTAGGTACCTATATCCTGCACGTTATCAATGCAAGCGGATATCACTCGAAATACACAATAATTTTACTTAACACTTTCGTTACACAATATACTATGATAACAGGTATAAGCACTATGCTATGTCGGTAATTTTCTTTTAGAATTTAATGATTGTAGGTTGATGTTTTTAGTATGATAATAATATTATTATTTTTAGTTTCCCGAATCATAGGCGTAACTAGGGGGGGGCTTGGGGGGGCTTCAGCCCCCCCAGAATTACTTAAAGCCCCTCCAAATTTTTTGAGTAAATTTATGTCAGTATGTGCCTCTAAAAACATATTAGTATTAACTTTATTTTTGCCCGCAGTGTCAAAAAATATAATGTATCATATAAACGAATACATCAATATAAACAATAAATAATTATCGAATAAAAATAAAATGTATATAATTTTGTGTTTATACGGAATTATTATAAATTATAATCATCCGTGATTATAATTTATATCATTATCGCTAGACACTTGACAGCTGTTATATTAACAATACTATCTAAGACGTGTATATTTTATGATCTGTTTTTAGAACCGTGGATTTGCTTTATACATTTAAATCTATTTTTAAATATAGGTACATTATTGAATGGACTCGTGTAGAGATTATTTTGTTTTAGACTCTAGACATGATAATACTAGATACACGATAACGTCGATAACATAGATATTGTATTTATAGAACTATAAAAATCCCCCAGAAATTATTTGTACATATTATTAATTTAAAACGATTAACGAATAGTAGACAGTTACTGTAGTCAAAGTTGGCGGTACTGAAATAAAATAACATAGAGTTCGAAATTAATATAACCAACAAACCGAGTAAAATTCAAAGTTGAAAATTAAAATGTGTAATTATTCACATTTCATTATTTTATTATAATATGTCTACTAATTTTTTTAATTTTATATTTAGAAATTGTTGGATATTAATATTGAATCATTAGAAGCTGAAATGACTGTAATTAAAAATAGTATTCAAAATTCTGATTTTACTCTTAGTGATGTATTACAAAAAATAGACCAGAACGTTTTTTCCAATTTATATAAACTAATGCAAGTTGCTTTAACTCTGCCCATCAGCTCTGCTTCTTGTGAACGTTCTTTCTCTGTCATGCGGAGAATAAAAACATGGATCAGATCTAGTATGAACCAGGAAAGATTTACTGATATGTCAATTTTACATATTGAAAGAGATATTTCAAATGTTATCGAGTCAGAAAACATTTTAAACCAATTTGCTTTGAAGAATAGGCGTATAGATTTGTAATCTTCATAACTATTTTATTATATTTCATATTACATAATATAGACTATTGTGTTTATTTTATTTACTGTTATTAATTATTATATAAAATTACAATTCAAGTTTAAAAAGCAGGTAAGTGGATGTCGCTCTGCTGTACAGTAGATTGTAAGTGTGTCAATGTATAATAAAGTTATATTTGTGTAGGGGCGATTATGTTTCCATAGGTACCCCATTTTTCTATTAAATTTTTTTAGGACTCCAGCCCCCCCTAAAGTAAAGGGCTAGTTACGCCTATGCTATTCGGTATGTATACAATTATAATATTAAAACACGAATGGCCCGGTAACTATACGAAAATAAACAATCGAAATCGCTGTCATAATGTCAGTTAATACTTAATAATAAAATTATGTTTCTCAACAGAGCCCTGGTCACATTCGCTTTGATCCTTACGACTGTAGTCTTGGCGAGATGGTACGTGTTGAGGAATCGCAAAATTAGACGAGAGATATTGGAGTCTTGCAGAGCCTGCAAAAACCAAAACGATGTGAGTGATTAATAAATATAATTATCTTCTGTGATAACGATGATCTGAAATAATAACAATAATATAACAACTACCATGGTATCAACAAAATAAGTGAGCGTTTGAATATATACAGGGCGAACACAAAGATAACTTGTCGGTCGTTCTAAAGGGAAATCGGTTTGTATTGTTTTTTATCGGTGGTTTGATTCTCCTTGGATACTTCCTCAGGATGTTGCCGACCGGATTCACTTCCCATCTACTACTTTTCCTAATACTAGTATACACCTTTCACATGCTAATGTCGAAGTGTTATGCGATTAACGTAATTTGGTGTCATGGGATCATTTCTATAAACGGTAATGTTTCGTGCGTTTGTTAAGACGTTTATAATAATATGGTAACAATATGTATTGAGTTTTTTAACGTTTAGACATACATAAAAAAAAAAAAAAAGTTTTTGCTATAATTATATACTGTAAACCTATTACAATATTAAAAATATAATATTATTGTCTGTTATAGCTGACATTGATATAGTATTATTTCCAAAATTGAGATTTCTGAAAATATTTCAACTCAGAGCTAGCGGTGAAACAACGACGTGATAATAAATGTTGATATAATGTTTATGAAAATTATACCTATAAACTTGGAGAAAACAAATGGGAAAAAATAGTGAAGTTTCCAATGAATACAACGTTCAAATCGTATACGAGTAAGGTCAGTAAATTATGGTTGAAAATTGAGAATTGCCAGAAGAAAATTTTATTCACGAAAAATTACCACGAAATTATGACAAAATATTTTATCACCCCCCAAAATTAATCTAAATGACTAAATTAATTAATATATTAATATGATTTTAACATGTCTGGTTATGTTTTTTTAAGTATGATACACAAACATTATTTAGTTATTTAATTTAAATTTAAAAAATAATATTCTACAAATCCTAGATTATTATAACAATTATCTAGTTCAATATTTTTAGAGTTAGTTAACCTATCAATAGTGTAGAAAAATTCTACGGGAATTAATTTTTGTATATTTTCCAATAATATGGTTTATAAAGTTGGTTTAGTCTTAACAGTAAAAAGTAAAAACACCTATTATCAATATTAAAACCTGTGTCTGTTTAAAAGTAAATTTTCTATATTTTAATTACTTAACTCAAATTTAAAAAGTAAAATATTACAAGTTTTAGAGCTAATTATTGGACATTGAAAATAAAATATCGAAAATCGACTCGTATTATACAGGTTTAGATAAACTATTCTTCTCTTCAATTTGTATAATAGCGTTCATACAACAATGTCACTCGGTAAACTATATTATTGGAAATAGGAAATTATGTTTCAGTGTTTCACTAAAATTCACATTAATTGTAATAAAATTAGCATGCTACGTATTAAGTGCTACGTTATTGTCAGGTATGTGCACGTGCTGGAGCTCTCCGCTATTTATTTTTTACTACATAGTCACTCAGACTAATGGCCACTTACTACGCACACAACCCGCGTACGCACACAGAAAATTGCCTATAATGAACTCCTTTGAAAAAGATCGGTATTGTGACTCCTAAGGGGAGCTCCAGCGCATCATGTTTTAAGGAGTATTATTTAGGCAATTCACATGACATGGACATTTGGGGAATATTTGGAATAACATTTAGACAAATATAACGCATTGCGTTTACATATTATGTATAGTATGTTTTCATTAATTTTAGATTCTATGCGAAGCGATAAATATATTGATTTACAATGATAATTGGTTTTTTCTTTTGTGACAGTTATCACCTTTTGGAAAGGTAAAAATACTTAGATTTTCGACTTCAATAACTTTTCTGGTAAAAGAAGCGAATCTAGTTGCCACAAAAGTAAAACATTCTCGGTTCCTATTTTTCTTAATAATTAGGAAAAATAAGATTAAAATTCGATTATGAACTACCGTTGTACAGAACATTGCACATTGCATCGAATAGAACGAGGCTATATAGTGACTATAACAACCCTGCTATAATCGTCTTCCCTTAAATGTTCAACAATTTTCGTACAATATCGGCAATGTAAGTTATTATTATCATAGAGACTTCTTAGGTACCCTTCTTCTATATACACATTTTTTTCTTCCGACAGTTACACTGTACCATGGTTTCTAAATATTTATTCTACGGCGTATGAAAATGATTTATAAAAAAATCACACAAAAGGTTGTAGTACCTGTAATACGATGTAGATTAGTTTTATTCTATAGGAAAATTCCGATTGGGCGGGTTCATCTAATTAAAAATATCTTTGACTTGCCGAACGGCCATCACGGCTATAATATAATAATTAATAACGAGATAATAATATTATATTAATGAACACCCAGCAAACATCTCCAAATATCGAAGCATCTTACAACGTTATAGGCGTTATAATAATATATAATAAATAATAATAATATTATTATAATTATTAATCTTAGTTTAATTAATATGACGTATACTCGGTGAATGTGAACGAGAAAAAAAATCATAATCTATCCGATAAATGCGCGTTTATCGAATATCGGACGATTTACATTATAAATCATACATCTAGTACAATATTATAATAAACATATTACGTGGTTTATAGTTATTGTTTCGCAATACTGTTTCGTTTTACAATAATAATAATATTATATTCCAACGATCATCGTTCTCGGTATATCCTTCAGCAGCAGTACGGTATAATAGTCGATAGCACATTAGATGAAGACACAAACTTATATATTATATAATGTCCTTATATGATGGTATCATGTGTGAGACATCCAGTGATAAATAATTGTACACAGACACACAGTACTATACTATTATTGTGTACGACTTAAGAAAATAGCTGAATTCGCTCGAAACGTCATTATAAAAAAACAATATCATCATCATATTGCACGTGGTGCTTGCCACGTGGTACGTGTGTAAACATTATTGTAAATCGCATTCATCCGATGCGGAATCACCTCGAAATAATAATAATATGGCGACAAAAATACCCGGAAACGCAGCTCGTCGTGACACAATTTATAATATTATTTCATATTATACGTCGCACTCCATATTATAATATAATTACTGTGGCGAGGAATCCAAAAAAAAAATCTATGTACGTATCTCGTTTTTTATTTTCAAATATTTGTACGATTGCGCCGTCGTCGGTGTCTCATTATGTCGGCGACATGCGAACGTCGAGGTGCAATAAGTAATAACGTAAAGTAATTTAATATTATAACATCAAAAAAGCGAAATGTGAACGAAAATTGAATTTCCTAAAACCTACGACGACTCACTGCAGGCATGTTATTACATTATTATTATTATATTATTCTCGTAATCCGATGTGTAGGACTGCAAAGCCCCTCGGGATTAAGCACTATAATAGTGACATATTATAATATTATAGACTAGTAGACTACCCCGATTGATGGATATCTATTATCTAAATAAATACAAAATGAAAAAAACGGCTATTCGTAAAAGACAAACTTTATTATAAAACCAAAAAAAAAGTGATTTTTGAATCAATGTATAAAGTACAACTATAATATTATAAGTACACACGCAATAAGTTTGTTTTGATGCGATTCCTCGCCAACGACATCGCCAATTGTCATATTGTAGAAAAAAATTAACCGTCATCGTGTCCTTAAAGAAAAATTATCTCAATTCGTCACAATCTCAGTAAAAATATTGTATAATTCTTCCCACATTATATCAATGAAATGTACTTATTCATAATTTATTAATTGCAAAATAACAAATTGCAACAAATAGGTAAACATCCCCCACGTGGTTTCCACCGTTTCCGAGATCCAATGTGTCGTACTCAAATTAACCTAACCCATCTAATAACTCTTATTTTAAATATTTTTATATTTATAGATCATATTTATGTCCAAAACATATTTCTTTATTCTTCAATTAATTATTATAATTTGTATTGCCAAATGTAATTATTGTACTATTGCTATTTTAATTTCTGATAATCAATTCTTAATGTAATGGTGACGTAACTCAAAGGGATTCTAAAATAAATGTTAAGTTTTACCATGACAGTATCAATCTAGTAATTGTATTTGTATTCAATACTTTTTTAAACCTGACTTGTATGAAAACGAAAGAAAGGCGACAGAGTTCCACGACCCTAAATAGGTACCTGTATAATAATATAAAACCTTCAATAAATCACAAATTTAGTTCACTCATTCATGCTTGCCTCCTCCTCCTCCTCCGTCCAAACCCTCTTTGGCAAAAAATAAAATGCCGTCCAAATTACGATGATCCGAAGGCTGGTCGATTATCAAACATAAAGTCGTATATATATATACATGTATGATATATATTCTATATAATAATGAGTATATATAGTTCGACAGCCTCGAAAGGTGATATGACAGTAACATTAACGAGATGTCTCGAGTCAGTGTTGCGTAACCTTTTTTTGGCTATATACGCACGCACACTCAAAAGCTCCGTCCAACTACAGTACGCGACCTGTGATGGCGGCCTTTCGATAAAAAATATTTAATAATATTTTTATTATGATTATTATCGATTTGACTTTCCGGCAGTACCTATATAGACAATCCAATACGCTCTGTTTCAGAGGTCGTCAGGATGAGGCTATGTATTTTTTATTACCTAGTATACCTAATATATTATTATTTAGTTTTTAGTTTCGTCTACTTTGTACTTATACTACGTTGTATTTGTTTACTTCACGAACCGGAAGGGCAAAAGTACTATTTTATATTATATTATTATGATACCTATAATTAGTTATGACTTGTAACGGTTATTCAAGTATTCGCAGTTCTAATTAATCATTGTACCATACAATCGCCGGGAAGTAAAAGTCGCCCTGTCTAAAACATTCCATTCATTATATCTTATATATATTTCGTATGGTACAATAATTAATGGATAAATTCACTAAAATTCATTCTAATATCAAAACTAACAGCGCACTATTGAAACTAGTGAACGAAAATTTGCTATGTCGTCGTGCTTGTGTAAGACAGGGACAGCAAATGCATTAGTCTTCTTAAGGTACAGTCATATCACCATTTTTATACATAATGTATGTAGCTGCATGCCTGCATTAGGTAATCTCAATATCAACGGTAAGATTTACTAATACGCTGATGACACAACCATTATAGTACCTGACTTTAACTGCAGGGATACAGCTTGGAATAAATTTGAAGCTGATATGTTAATAATAGTTAAGTGGTTTTCGATTAATAAATTAAAATAAATTATGATAAATCAAAATATATTGCTTTTTCTAATTACATAATAACTACACTACCAGGGATGTCCTGGGAGAAAAATTCAGGCAAGGAAAATGTATTTCCCAAGCCACATTTGCTGTGAGCGGCCCGATCATAATATTTTGTACCTACCCCCTTCCCACTAAGCCACTATTTTTTTTATAATTATTTATTTATATAACCTTTTGGTTATAATCATATCATAATATGTAAGAAGACCAACAAAAAAAATATATTAATTGGTATCGACATTTTAGTGATTCTACCCCCCTCTTAATTTCAAATGCCTATCTGTATAATGTATTCTTTAAACATATTTAAAAAAAAAAGTTCTATCAACAATTTATTAAATGCATTATTACTATGCTTGATGCTTGAAACTTTTATAACAGTTCATCATTTGTACACTTAAGAGGACACCATACCCATTTTGTCGTCAGCGTCTTACTTACAAGTGCGCATGCAACATGGAAAATGTCTTATTATGAAACTTAATGGTAGGAATATTATCTATATTGGTATGTTGGTTTTATTTTGTACGATCATTCAGTTTTTAAGCGAGTTATGAGCATTTTAAAATCGCACTATTTTATACATCCAAAAGTTTCTATAGAAAATTGAATCATCGTAAGAAACCAACATACGAACAAAGATAATGTTCTTACCCAGTGGTGGCTCGTGAACCGTATGAGGGGTGAGGTAGAATAGGTAGATAGACAATAAATTGTATTATTGATCGATTGAACAATAATCCCATGGTTCTATTATAGACTATAGTACAACTAGTACAAGCACAACATTTAAAATTGAATAATACTATAATATGTTCATTAGTCATTACTATTTGTTTGACGAGAGCCTATATTTTTATAGTTTGTCATAAAAGTATTATGGGTAGGTAATAGGTATACACTTACACTTCACGGCATTATGATTTATAATAAAATAATAAAATTCCGACTTCCCCACTACCATGATGTATTTCAATATTTTGTAATCGTACTCGTCTGAGGCTACATATTACTAGCCTCTCGGCACTCTTCGGCTTTCGTCGAGATCATTCTATCGTTAAAAAATATCTATGTGCCATTTTTCTGAATAATTTCTAAGTTCATCACAAATTTCAAATTTCTAATTCAACTTAATATTGATAATTATTTTTTAATATTTTGCATAATATACCTACCCGATTTCAAATGTATCTGTATTTGAATTTGAATGTATTTTTTGTGTAATAATTTAAGAGTGAATTGAATTTTCACATGCATCAAAATGAATTCAATAAAAAAAAGTTGGAAAGTGGATATCGTGTATAGAAAATGCTAATATAAGCAGCCAGTGAAAATTTCATGTAGGTATCTACGGTCATTTATTTTAGAGTTACACCAAAAACCAAAATCGATTTTATCGAATACCGATTTTGCCTAAAAATTACAGTTTTTCCTTGATTTTTATTTTATTTTTTCCCACGCTTTTGAAAACTATTGAGAATTTCAAATTTTGAACTCCCGAATGTACCAACTAGATTCACTTTCCCATCGAACAAGATACTGTTGAAGAAATTTGAAGTAGTATTACTGCCCAAAACGGTGATGAAAGATATAACAATTTTAAAAATTTAAAAAAAAAGCACACACACATTATTGTAATATTAATACTTTAATACTTTAACTCAAATACTTTATAACACTGTATAATATTGTATAAAATCATAATGTTTATATATAAATGTATTATATTGTATAATATAATATATTTAGAACTACAACAATTGTCAATTATATATTTAAAAGTACAGTTCGCAAAAATACACAGACACTATAGATGAGCATACTCCAAGTCCATCGCTTTCAACATACAAAAGGAATGATAGCGTTAAAAAAATCGATTCTTAGCATAAGTGGATTAAATTTACATCTCTATTAATTTATTCATTTTATTGTAAACGGGTCAGTGCTATTGAATAAGTAGAAGTAAATAAAATCTCAACTTAACAAGTATCAGAAATATAGCTATAAAATTAATATAATTCAAGACATTATTGAAAAAAAAGAAAACGAACTTACAGTACTTATATAGTTTGCGACATTGATAATAAACAAAAATACAATAACAACTTAATAATAATAACTACAGTAACAATATCAACATTTGTATAATATTTAGGAATGGAGCCACTTATAATAAATAACTCAAATCTAATTCGTAATTAATTAAATTTATTAACATCATAGACATACTTTGTCTAGCTTGAATGCTTAAAAGCGAATAGGGTATAATATGTGTGTGTATACACAACACCAAAGCTGATGTTGAACACTCAATATAATAACAATGTGACCAACATGACTTAAGTTACTTAACCTAAAACATTACAATTTGTAATATATAATTATAGGTTATAGTTTTATAGAATAAACATAGAGTCATCTATGTAAATTAAGTACAGTTTTATGAAAATAATACATCAAAATATACGTTTTACATTGGATGCAAATTTGTGTACAAACCTACAGACTAACATGGAAGAAAAAAAGATATAATTTTATATTGTATAATATGTGTGCAGGTGCCGACCAGAGAGTGGCAGGGGACTTTATCTAAAGTTTTTGAGCTTCCAAACACTAGTTTTCACTTCGGTGGCAAAGACCTTTTACGACCATCCTTTTTCTCTGGTGACATATAAGAAAGCCACATGTTTCAGCTTTCCAGTTTTCCCTTCTAGGTGCCTTCATTCAAGTCTAATACAGTCTAATACAGTGTTTCTATTTTGAATAACACATTCAAATATTATACAAAACCAGTTTAAATAACTTACTTAAATTCCAATGAATGTACCTATATATAGGCAGTATAAACACATAATTACCCTTTCGGACCAATTATCTTTTTCCAAATTATAAATTTGTTTAATTTCTTTTTGCATTTTTCGTTGAAGTGACTATAAATTATTTTGTTTTTTTACATACCTAACTACATTTTTTTTTTACCTTTTTCGGACTTATTATAATTTTTCAAGTTATAAAATATCTATATCAATATCATTTTTTTTTTCATTTTTCATACACATAACCAATAATTAATAACGAATAACCTGTATTTATTGTTTCAATACATTTTTTGTATTATATGTTCATAGTATAATATTTATTCATATAATATATTACATTGTTTGAAGCGTTTGGACATTATTACCTAGCTAGGCCCGTAAAATTGACAACTCATTATGATTCAAATATTATATTATTGTTATTATGTATGTATGTATGTAATCAGTAGTATTTTTATAGTATTTATTTTTAAGTACTTCAATATACACTATATTTTTAGTTTTATTTTCTTTCGGTAGAAAAACATGCTGGTTTTCTCCGCAACATAATACATATAGTTGTCAGTGTGAAAAACAGTCTTGACGTAAATCGATTCCTACGTGCTTAAATGTGTTTGTCCCTGTGCTTTATTAATAAATTGTTACTGCATACGATAACTTAACGGGGAATTGTATTATTTTGAAGTTAAAAGGCAAACCATTGGAAATCATTGGCATGCTAGGTATTAAGACCGTTTTACCAACTGCTGGACCAGTCAAAACTAAAGCAACAATCATATTGTTGCAAAGAAATTATTATTATTATTAAAACCCATAGCAACCATTTATAAAGAAAAAAATTAATAATAATAATAATAATCTCTTAGTCCATGTTTGAGAACCTCCACTGGTTGGACCTATTGGTGGTAGCGTGATATTATATACCTAGTGTTGTATTAGGCGTTTAATACAGGTATAAGTTGAAAGGATATAGTAATAAGACATGTTAGTACATAAAAACTAAGTTAAAAAAACAATTATAGGTAACAAGTAGAATACCACAACAATTCAAATTCTATAAACATTAAACATATTACATGTAACTAGGTTAAGACAACAATAATATAATATAATAACTAGTAAGTATAATTTAACCATTTGACAATCGATATTATTCGATAGTTATTCGATTTTAAGTTTAAGATATAAGGAACAATAACATGTTAAAACAGAAAAGTGGTAAGAGTATGGTGATCGTGTGACTCGATCGCCACGGGACGTCAACGTTTTAATAAAAATGCTTATTGTAATTAAAAGGTTCGTTTATTTGTGTGCGTCTGGGATCGGTTATACGACAAAGTGATATAGCCTATAGCATTCCTCGATAAATGGACTACCAACACAAAAATAATTTTCTGTTCCTGAGATTAGCGAGTTCAAAAAAACAAACTCTTCAGCTTTATAATATTAGTAGTAGGTACATAGACACGTTCAAAATACAAATATTTTATTAATTATCTACAAATTCTACATACAGACAGGTACAGTGGTGAAACCATTTTTTGTAAGTCTGACTGCCGTTGGATTCTCAAAAAACGAAGAACGCGAATCTAAATAACGCCTTTATTTCACTAACGACAATTGGTCGTAATTCAAATAGATACCTACCTTCTAAACCTATGGTCTGTGATATAATAGGTTTGACAGTTATATTTTTGACCCAAAAAGGGTTGATTGACCTTGAAATAAAAAACAATTAGTGGTGGTTATAGGTGCAGATTTCTCGAGGTTTATGCGTTAGGTTTTCTCGTCCTAGTCGGGCATTCAAATCTAACCTATACTCGAACATACATACAAATATTTCACACTGAATACGAATGCAAATAACAAATTACAACCATTACTGGCTACAGACATAATAATATTATATACAATGTAATATATATATATATTGCGCCCCACGAATCCATCCGACACACCACCAAATCATGAGGTGGTTCGGTGTTTATGGTGTGTAATAAAACTCGTCCCATATATTTATATCGCATATTTCCGCACTGCATACGCTTAGCTCACAATGAGCACAATATTCAGCTTTTACGTTATGCGCGTGCGAAATAATTTTTTTTTTCACAAACATTTCCAGCTACACGAGACATAATACCTATATTACAATACGACCGTATTAGGTGCCCCATATAATATATTTCAATAATATTATATATAATTGTACATACTATATATATGATAGAGGTAAAGCGTTTGTATAATGTCGTGACGAGCTTATAGTATAGTGCAACGAGACGATATACAGCTGCTCATCGTCTCACCATACAGTCCCGCTTTTTATCATACCTATATCATAATATCTTATTAATTTAATCTTCGTATTTTCATCGAACGTTAAAAATATAATACATAGGTTTCTATATTTAAACCGGCACAATGCGTCCCGGGGCACGCGCTTGTGAATTCGCACAATACCGACATTATCATAATATTATATCATATATTTTATATCATGAGAAGTGCATCGTGTGCGCTCGTCCACCGTAGTGTTAATTGTAACGTTTGTTAACATCGTATTTACATTAATAATATATATAAATTATATATTATATACCTGAACACACGCGCGGCCCCTCGCGACAGTCCGGAGACGATGATCATGACGATCACCACCACAGACTCCGCGATGACTTTTGCCGACCAATATATTATTATATTTTTTGTTGAACGTTCAATGTTCCCGACCAGCTCTATAATGATATTTTTTTATGCATTGAAATAATTATTTTTTACGAGTACGTTATGATTATAATAATATGATTTGCGGCAAAAGTTAATTTGGGCTACGCGCGGGCAACGGTCCAACTGAAAACTTCTGTGCATCTGACAGCGGCTTTTGATCCTGCATTTATAGAGCTTCGGAAAAATTAGCCAAATATGTATATCATATAAAAAAAATTACATACATATCATCTGCGCTATAATTAGAAAGTCGTAATAAGGCCAATATACAATTATAGGTACCTAATATAGTAATATATTATACTCGCCAAAGATACAAAAAAGAAATGTGATGTGTGCCAATATTAATAGTCCATACATTTCAAAATATTCGAAACCGTCTATAATAACATAATATACCTAATATACCAGCTGTGGCATATCCAGAATTTTTTTTTCGAGAGGGATTATAATTCATTTTTGACAAATTTTATCTGAAAATAATTTATTATTGATAACGTTTTTATCATTTAACAATTATGGAGGGGGGTTATAACCCCCTAACCCCCTCCTGGATACGCCACTGTAATATACTAAATGTCGCGACAATTCCCAGGCCAAAGATTTGAATTTTTAAAATATATTTGAAAAAAAATGTATACTCCGTATTTCTCCTAATTACAATAGTAATAACATTATACATATATTCATATACATTGTGGGCCACGGGAATAGGGACAACAATAGACAGGTTTTTCTCAACGTTGAATGTGAGCAGGAAGGTCTAGATTAGCTCATTCGATCCGTCAGGTAGTGCCATTTCGTTGTGACTATGGCGCAGTGGAGTGTAGTTCACTGTGTGATTAGGTATGTAGCGTTTGTGAAAAACAATAAATCGGTAGTTAAGGTGCGGCGTGCATTCAGATTTCACCTCAGCGTCGGACGTCGAGGTGCTGCTCTCAATGGGAAAACAATTATGAGGTGGGTAGATAGTTTTCGAACGGGGACAGTTAATAAAAAAACAACAAAATGGTCCCAAACGTACAGTAACAACTCCCGATAAGACGGAGTTTTACCGTCTGAGTGCGCGCTGCACCTTAACTGCCGATTCATTGTTTTTCACAAACACGTCGTACGCAAACCCACGGTGAATGGCACTCCACTGCGCAATAGTGACAACGAAACGGCATTAGCTGACGGATCGAATGAGCTTATCTAGACTTTCCTACTCACATTCAACGTTGAGAAAACCCCGTCTATTGTTGTCCCTATTCCCGTGGCCCACCCTGTATAACCAACGTCAACCATTTAGACAAACAAAAAATGTTCTTTTTTCGTAAGCTGAAATAAAATCAAGTGTGAGCTTGTACCCTTTAGCTACCTATATGTGTTGAAAAAATAAGATAAAAACACCCTCCAAGTCTCGACGAATCTATATTGAAATAACTTTTATTGAAAAGGTTATTTTTGAGTCTATTACCTTCAGATGAACCAACATCCATTTTAAGCTGTATAACCTGATTTCGCCCGTGAAAAAATTGAAAAACATAAATTATAACGCTATTTAAGTTATAGCAGGTGCACCTAGATACATGTATCTTGATTTTGGTGTACCTCAGTTCACAGGCCAATCAGAAAATCGGCTAAGTAGTTTCTGAGTACCTGTATAAGCTACAAACATACATTCAACAACATTTGTTTTAAGATATAGGTAATTCCTTTATTCGAAACCATATAAACGTTACGATTTATTGCATTCTTGTATCTCATCGGCCCGAGTAACCAATGGCAACAAATACTAATTTCTCCAATCAGATATTATTATAAACTGTAGGCTGTAACCAATGGCAACCAATTATAAACAAAAATTTCCATCGTAAATCTCAAAATTCCCGTTTGAGCGTCTTTCCTGATTGGACCTGCCACTTGCCGGGTCAAATTGTGAATCTATAAACCATCCAGGGAACTCACTCAAACACACACACCAAAAAATGTCACCAAAATCGGTCCAGCCGTTTAGGTGGAGTTCTGTGAGGTTCAGACGTACAGAAAATGTATAAATACCATATAATTATATAAAGATTATCGTAAAAGTCTATATTTTTGTTCGTTTAACGAAACGCATGAAATTCCTTTATTTGTAATATTGTTTTCGTAAAATTTATCGTCACTTCGACTGCATGTGATACGCGAATGCTTACTAACTACTAACATATAGGTATATGAAAATATAGTTTGAGCCAGTGAAAAGTAACAATATAATATATTACAATGTTATAACGTAAAAACTGCACTGTCGTAATCAGATAATAAATTTGTCGATTAAGATTGTATACCTGCGTGAGAACGTGGCTACAATAATTGGCGTTTTTTAACGATATACCTAGCAAGTTCTAGATTGAATACCTGGAATGGAGCACACCAGTAACTGAGATTTTGGCAAATTTGTAGTTTGTTGTTTGTGCGTTACAGTTTTTTTTTTCATATCTCCATCGGAAACATTTATTACACATTTAATAATAGGTGATAAAATCTGCATCGAGAATAATATTAGTCATCGAAAACAAAATATTATTGTCTATATAAGTAGGTACTTATAATGACTAATTATTCGTTTGAAAAACACAATTATTTAATTTCAAAATACCTATACACTGCTCGTTTTTTCCTTGTTACTAAGTTTAATTCTCGAATAATAATACTAATAATAATTACTAAATATCATGTAAGGTTTTTCGTAGTAAAATAAGATTGACTGATTCACCCAAAATACCTGAATACAATTAAAATTACATTGAAGAATAACAATAATTACTGTAGTACCTAGTATAATAATATGTATTATGTATAGGAAAATGTAGACTACGTTTCAAAAAAAAAGAACCTTCAAATGCATTGAAATACATAAAACTATTATTTTACTATAATGATCGAGTATAGTGAGTATTGAATATCATCAATGGTCTTATCTTATATTTATTTAATTAATCTGAATAATACGAATTTCAATTTAATTGTTGTGAAACGGCGTGACAGCATGGCAGCATTCAAAATAGTTGGTACAGATAAAACACTCAGTCGATTTCTAAAGCCTTATCTTAAACGATTTGAAAACATTTTGTTTTAGACATAGGATATATTTTACAAGGCGGCTAAAAACCAAAGTGCTGACTTTGTTGTTTTATATGCGTCGGTCGAGTTTTAAGTAGAATTTTACTGATTAAGAGGACGCTATACCCGCATGCGTTGTCTCCGTCTTACAAATGCACAACATAGCAAAAAACTGTTTTGCGCGGGAAAGAACCGAGAAGGCTACAATCATAACTAAGAAACGATATTTTCACCACATAAAAAGAAGAACTTTGGCTGTGCAACGTTGTTTTTATTTTTTTGATATCATTTATATGAAAAAAGTTTTTCAAGTTTGAAAAACACAAACAATAACGGTTTTTTAAACAGTAAGAACTTTTTTCATAAAAGTGATATCAAAAAAATAAAAACAACGTTGCACAGCCATAGTTCTCCTTTTTATGTGGTGAAAATTTCGTTTCTTAGTTATGACTGTAGCCTTCTCGGTTCTTTCCCGCGCAAAATAGTTTTTGATATGTTGTACATTTGTAAGACGGAGACAACACATGCGGGTATAGCGTCCTCTTAAATAGCATTTTTAATTTAATTTTTTCGATTTATTCTACAAGGTATTTATGTCAGCCTTTTAGCTGCTTTCGGAGATGATTTTTTCTTTCTAAAAAAAAAAATCAAATCTATTAACAATAAGTGAATTATAATCAAAATCACTTTTTAGTGTAATGTTTTTAATGGTTTCATATGTTATATATCTCAAGACACATCAATTTCAATTTCGGTTTTTAGTCTGTTTAGAGAATGATCTCTTCTTTAAATAAAAAAAATGAAATTTCCAAATGTCTTGAGAAAAAGACTGCTCGTTTTAACGATTTTTGCCGTTCTCCTATGAACCATGTTATTAGTTTAATATTATATTTTATACACTTCTGTTTATTTATTTTTTCATATGATGAAACATCAAATTATCTCGCAACATCTCCCGGATGTCGATAAAAAAAATAAACATTATACCGCTGTAGTGCTGTTCACTATGTTTTTAGTTTATAAACTATAAGGCACATATATTACAAAGCGTGTAATAACAAAATTTTTATTTAATTATAAAGTCTGTTATGTATTTATTTTTTTCTTTCAGGAGGCCTGTAAATGCAATAAATAAATAATATATAGCCACGGTGATTTATTTTTCAATAAGAGGTCGTCTAGGGTGTTTTTATAATAATTTTTTCATACATACCATAGTTACTAATATCGTGCCTATCTTTTTATTCAACTTGAAATATGCCTGTACAAATCGATATCAGAATATTTTTTCAATTTTGTATTTTGTTGATCCTGCTCAGCAGTTTATACGTTTTAAACGTTCCTTAATGAGCAACTCGAATATATTTTATTCAATCAAAAATTAAATATTCCGAACAACATTCAAATGTATTAACCTCGTGAGTGTTTGACGTCGTTTAGTGAATTAGGTACCCATCTGCAACACAATATACATATAATACAGTGTACTCTCGGTAACTCGAACCTGGATAACTCGAAATTATCGACATCTCGAATAAATAAAATTCCCCTTCAAATAACAATAATAACACATTAATCTTTTGATAACTGGACATTTTTAGCAAGTCGAATTTTTTTTTCTCTCGCGAGGTCTGAGTTACCGAGAGTAGGGACACTGTATAATATGCTGTCTAGGCATTAGACCTTATAAAACGGACAACTATATAAGGATTAAGGGCTAGAATGGAAAACGCTTTTGTATATTATTATATTGTATAGATTTGAGCAAGGAATCGATTTTTCGTTGCCAAGCCGATCCTCACACATGAAAGGAAGCCTTACTATATACAGTGTGTAAACGGTAATCGAGAACACTCAATATCTTTGCGTAGAGACCTGCTATTTGAATTCCGTTTTTTTGGCAGTTGTTATGACATAAAAATACACATTTTTATGGTCTTTGAATTTTTTTTACTTAATTAGTCACGCGCATGCGCGTGTCAACTTTTTTTTTTAAATGGCAACCCCCTGCTTTAACCACTGCTTATTTTTTTCCTATTTTTTTAATGAATTTTGGTAGTTAAATCAACTTTCTAAGTCCAAAATTGACCAAGTTACAGCCAATCAAAAAAAAGAAAAAATTAGAAAAAAAATGCCCTCGATTTTCAGCTTTTTGATTTTAACTCTGAAAATAATTATTTTAGGATTGTTAAACATTGACATTTTTGTAACTATTTATTACGGTGATATTCATAAGTTATTTTAACTTCAATTACCTACTGAATAATTTTCTCTTTAATTTGTGTAATAAATCATATAACTTATTATAGCAGAAAAAACGTAAATTAGTATGTTGTTTATTTCTTTACATTTAATGGATCTATTAGAACGTATTAATAATTATTAATTAATAACAAATTCAATTCTTATTTAAGTTACCAATTTATTTAGTTAATAAAAATCTAAAAATAAAAAAAAAGAAATCGAACGAATAAATTGTTCAAACTGTTCTCTGCCGTGAACAAAACATGATTCAGCGAGGGAAAATTATTCAGTAATTGAAGTTAAAATAACGTATGAATATCACCGTAGTAAATAGTTACAAAAATGTCAATGTTTAACAATCCTAAAATAATTATTTTCAGAGTTACAATCAAAAAGCTGAAAATCGAGGGCATTTTTTTTTCTAATTTTTCTTTTTTTGATTGGCTGTAACTTGGTCAATTTTGGACTTAGAAAGTTGATTCAACTACCAAAATTCATTAAAAAAATAGGCAAAAAATAAGTAGTGGTTAACGCAGGGGGTTGCCATTTAAAAAAAAAAAGTTGACATGCGCATGCGCGTGACTAATTAAGTAAAAAAAATTCAAAGACCATAAAAATGTGTATTTTTATGTCATAACAACTGCCAAAAAAACGGAATTCAAATAGCAGGTCTCTACGTAAAGATATTGAGTGTTCTCGATTACCGTTTACACACTGTATACCTAAGTTCTGCTGCAGGTTTACATTATACAACTTTCCGCTCCACTAATATACTGCACAATGGATAAAGATCGGAAATCGTCTGAATCCGATTTAAGCTTCAAGTTCGCAATATTATTAATACCATTTTACTATAGGTAATTACATAATTTTAAAATATTAGTCTGGTCAGTATAATAATAATAATAATAGATAATAATAACCAATTAGTTATATCTACGTACAAATAATGACCATAATATTATATTATGCTTTAATTAGTTTATCGCTTTATAAAGAAACAAATATGCAGTGATCGCATAAAATTTGATCTAAATTAACACTGATAAATATGTTTCTATATTAATTTCATCAGAAAAATAATTGCATGGTAAGTTGTAAACTTCAATGAAAAAAACCTTCATGAAAAAATCAATTATAATATAAGTATATAAAGTACACTATTTTCTTTATTAAATTTATAATTAAAATGTTTAGAAAAGTAAACATATTATTAAACAAGCAGTGATAAATCATAACTGTATAATATTATTATTAACTCAAGTATATTACAGTAATTGCCGCTTGTTGGTCTCATGGTTAATGGACTCATTCGCCTATTGGACTCAATAGGGGACCCGATTTACACGAAACAAATACTAACAAATAAGAAAAATTTCCTCTATTATCACCTCGCACCGTTATTAAATAATTTTTATAAGTTCATATTTCCTCATTTTTTATTCCATTTTCCCGATTTGATCGCATATATTATTTTCATGGTTATTTCAATATCCTCAACTCATCGCATCAAAAAGTATTACATTTATTGAAAATATTTTTTTTTACAGAATTTGAAGCATTATCAAATTAATTTTCTATCAAATTTTTTTCTTTATGAATGATAATATATAATACATTTTAAAAAGATCTTTGAATGAATACATAATAATATTAAATATTTATTAGTAAATTTGATAATATAATTTTTTTAATATAATATATGCGTATATCTTTATACTCTTGGACTTTTCGCCTTATTGACTCATTCGATAAATTAACTCAAATATCCTGGTCCCAAAGTGTGTCCAACAAGCGGTAACTACTGCATGAATTATATGATAGATATTAAAATGAATAGAACAACTATTCATGTATTAATTAATATAATTAACGTATTAGATTAATTTAATTTTAACACAATAATGAAAACATAAACAAACAATACACATTGATTAAATCAAAAACTATTATAATAGTTAGTACTTAGACTATAATAATCTTTATTACCGATTTAAAATAAGTATAGGTGGTACAAATTACAAAGTTTATATTGAGATTTCATATATCTTTGAATATACATATATTATGACTGTTATTATAAATATTATTAAATAAGCACTTTTAAAATTGTCTTATTAAAATTTTTTTTTGAGTTAAGACTTTAAGAGTATAATTTATTATCTAGTTCTATATATTCCAATCAAGGTTTCAGATGCCAACTATTAATTTAAATTATTCAATTGAATTTCTATGGTCGAACAATTTAATAACTTTGAATACCGTTCTTAGATGTTGTAATGCAACATTTATTCGGAATCTTACTCGGTCCAGTCCAGACCATTTTTTTCTCAAAAATATATGTTTCTGACATTGATTTATGTTACAGCTTGAAGTAATCTTGAAGCGAAGCTATGAATGTATTAGTTTCATAATGATGAGTGATCAATACTGATCACATTTTGGAGCAGTAAAAATAGTTCAATCTTTAACTGTGAAGTTAGTTGTTTGGTAGAAAATTTTATCTAGTCATTACTTTGAGAGACCAAGAGTACGAAAATATTTCATATCTGAGTATTTCAAGACATACAGTTGCAAATCACATAATTTGTATTAAATACAAAACATGATTCGATCGATTACACAAATCTATATTGAATATGTAAGCAAAAATCATTCATAGTATGCAAATACCAGCTAGCTATTGTAGTTATTTTTTAACAACAATTTTTTTGACAAATTTTTTTTGCATACATTAGTTACCCACGGATATTTTTTTAGTTTTTGTTATTCAGTGTGCCAATTTTCCAAGGTAATAATAAATTAATAAAGCATTGTGAATTCCGCGTTCAGATAAATTGAGCGTTTAGTTGACAATTAAATGGAAAAATATTTTTAATTTTTAACTAACACTGCTCACTTATTTATTTAAATTAAAAATATTTTACTTAGTAATAATTCCCACTATCCATTTGATTTTTGGCACGCCGTAATCGAAGGCTGGTACAATAACGACATGAAAAGCAAAATAAACGAAACGATGAAAATAAAATCAGACTTTCAACTTAATTTTGTGTAATCAAGTAAAATATATTACGAAAAACTAAAAAGATTAAATGAAACGGTATTTACGTTATCTAAATCATTTCTTTTCAAAATATTCGTATTGTTATCTGTTTCAATCGCGGTCGTATAATATTCTACCTAAATTATAAGATTTTTATTATAGGGAGCACTATTATTAATGTGCTTAAAAACATAATACACACACATGATTATATTGTAATTCGTTTGTGACCGATAATCACACGTTAACAAAATATAACAATACCTACATAGATATAGGTATTATCTAGGTACAATAAATTAACATACAGAGTGTTTTTTTAAGCATGCTCATACCGTTCTTAAGTTTAAATGATGCATATTATATTAAAATTCTGATTTTTGGAATTTTTAAATGTAGTTGAATAGTAATAACTAATAGTCGTACGATATTATCGAACAGTTAGATTTTTTCACAACATTTAAGGAGTATTCTGCGGCGATACCAACTTTAATTTTTCAAATTAAATTCTAGGTACGTGTTCTAAAGCAAATTGTGAATCAGATGATTTTTCTGGATATTTCAACGATATGTAATCGAAATTTGAACGAAAATTTGTTGAGTTATTCTATTTTAAATATAATAAGAATAACAGTGTATATTATAATTAAAAAGATATTATTTACTTTTGCTGTGAAAGTAATTATCAATTATAAAGCATTTAATAGACTATTATCAAGAATATTTGAAGTAAAATAACTCAGAAACTTTTTTGATTACATTATTAATTAGGTACACATTAATTTGAATTACAATTCGTAAGTCAAAATTACAATTTGCATTAAAAAATTTAAGTTTTTATTAGAATAACCAAAGTTGGTATCACCACAGGATACTCCTTAAATTTTGTTGAAAAACTAAGTATTTGAAAACATCGTCTTTAACTACACTTAAAAATTTCAAAATTCAGAATTCGAATATATTATAAATAATCTATACCTGAAAATGGGACCTAAAAAATCAACCTGTATACTTCCATTCATGACGATCGTTATAGAAATTTGATTTCTTTTCAAATCAAGCGTATTATACTATGAAGTAAGGGTTCATAGGATTTGCAATGATCCTATAAACAGAATGACTCACCAAGCATGCTCACCCATATTTTTTCTTTAACATTGAATTTATTCAAATTATGAGCTTTGATGTTTCCAAGAACATTTAAGTAACATACTTCTAACTCTTTAGATTTGTTATGTCAATAAAGTAATTTATAAATTCGGAAGAGTCGTTTCTGAGTATTATAGTGTTTATAGTCCATAAAAATTATATAAAAAATACATAAAACAGATGTAATATTGGATCTAGTATTTATTATACTTGGACATTTTAATGAATTATAAAATGTTGATTAATATGAATTGCATAAGTTTTCAAATCATTCAACACATTACTATATAGATATTATGTAGACCTATTTCCTTATAGCAAACAATGTTCAATAACTCGAAAACTATTCGTTAGAACTTAGAATTTCAAATCAGATACATCAACATTTCCAAAAATTCATCTGATTAACAATTTACAGGGAAAAAAGGTTAGTCTCATTAAAAAAAAAAGCGGGTAAGTGGATGTTGCTCTGCTGTACAGTAGGTTACAAGTGGTTCACTATATAATGGATTGTATTAAATTTGAATTTAATGATATCATATCATTGTATACGAAAAACGATTCCGAGCGGAGACGGTATGTGAATCTAGATATTTTATATTGTTATTATATTTTATTTTAGCCTGTAAGTTGAATTAATATTATAAATTACAACAAAATAACTAAAACCATTATTTTTATTTTTATTCGTTTCCATGGTGATAAAGAAAGCGTTAGAAATTAAATTCTAATTTTTAGTGGTTTTTGTAATTTGTCGGTGGTTTTTGCTCGTGGCATTAAATAACTATAGACAAAATCGAAAAATGAACTGTCTAAAATACCATCTTGATCCAATTTTCTAAAAGATAAGATACGATATATTTAAATAGAAGCACTCCTTCTCAGTGGCTATCCGGACTCTCTCTCAGGACACCGTGACTGCCAGAAGAAAAATGCCGCCTTTTACCGAGTTCGAACCGGCGACGGTGAGGGTCGCAACCGACGTCTTAGTCCACTCGGCCACTCCGTCCACCATTAACCATTTATTTGGCACTTATTTTATTAATTCCAGTGGTTATAAATGAAAATTGCATTAAACATATTTTATGCATAAATCCAATTTTTGACTTAATCTAACTTGGTCAGTTTTGAAAATAGAAAAAAACTTTTTTACAATAAATGTTTAAAAAAAAATACTCTACCCGAATCTGCATACAAAAACTGGGGTTGCCATTTAAAAAAAGCAAGTCGTATTGCGCATGCGCGTACCGAGTGAGCTAAAAATTTGAAACTGGTCTGAAAATATGTATTTAAGTGTTCCCTATCACCTCCCGAAAACCCCATTTCAATACAAAGTCACCCGTCTGAGATATTCATCTGGTACCTAATATCGTGATCACACTGTATATTACACATGTATAATGTTTACCAATTACCAATGGAATACGCTTTTAGCGTGTAAGACTGTAAGAATTTACAGTGAGATGGGACAAAAATATTGTGCGCAACAATCGGTACGCGACTTTAGGACGAACACCAGAAAACGGAAAACTCTGTATATTGAGGCATCGAACAACTGCTTATTTTCCCATTAATAATAAACAACAATACACTACGGTTTTTCGATGTGATGATATAGTTATACTACAGCCACTCAAAATTAAAACAACATTATATCATTTTAACAAGTGATTAAAAAATACAGTTACTTTTTTTTATTCTGTACCGACAGACCAAATCGTTGCGGTTTAAATCGAAACTGTGAGCGATAAAAAATAACAACGAAAACAAAAAACGACATTTTGTTTGTTATACCATTCTATTATACTTCAATACCTTATAAATTTATAATAGTTAGCTATTATTAAATTGACATTTTTCAACGTCATTAAAATGTTTTGTTATCTTATTAATTCTGAAAAATTCGAAATAAATAAGACCAATCTGGTGATATTACCGATATTTAGTATTTATTGTCAAGTGTTCTTCTTTGGTTGAAATATTGTGGATGCGTTCGAAAAACTTGGCAGGAACCGTTAATAATGCGTTTGGCTGAAATGGTATGTTTTATTTTGGAAACTATTTACTGGTATGACAGTGATTTGTAGAAGTATTTAGAATTATTGACCAATGCACGATTAACGACCTTTAATTATTAAATAACTAACTTTAGTTGGTTAATCGTATACCAATTTTCCTTAAAAAAAATGTCTGAGGGGTGAGTTTTTAACAATCAAGACTTATTATAAGAGAAGGTTTTTTTTGTTTTCATTGTCTGTTTAAATACTAAACAGTTTGTGTTTTATATTTTTAAATACATTAATTATTAATAAAACGTAACAGGAAGACAACTTAAATCTTATTAACTGTCAAGGTTTTGCGATTGAAACGAATATAAAAACTATCTACTGATTATTTGTGTGCAATATAGACGTTTTAGTTAATGATAATAGCTAAATAACGTGCGATGATACATCTGTAACAATGGGTGCGCCTTATAATTTCTTAATAAAAAGCAAGTTTGCCCTTTATTATCGATGACTATCAACTACTTATATATATTATATATATATACACGAAAACAATTTCTGCTGTTTAAGACTTATAGATTTACAATATCAGCATGCGGTGATTGAAGATCAGTTTCGAAGTGTTTAACATATGATTTATCCGGAAAAAAGTGGTTTTGTAAGCTTATACGAATATAATCATATTATCTGGCCAAAAAAATAAAATTACTATGCATTTTAAATTTTGTAAATTCTCCAATGTAACTGCTGTATAAGAGTTTTCACTAGCCCCGTAATTGTATATTGAGAATTATTCCCTAATACTTATAATATATTATTATGTGAAATTAATATATTTATATATATAGTCATATAGGGATATAGCCCTCAACTGAGTTCCACTACAGAATTCGGTTACTGTAGTAGGGTTGTCAATATATTTTATATTCTACCATCGATTTTATTTTATAACATTATTATATTATATTAAACATTATAAACGGGCATGTGACATTTTTTTTCAAGTATATTTTTTTCTCGATGTTTCTCGAGCGTGTTACGATGGGTATTTCAATATTTCACATGACAACATTCGCGACAACTGTTTCGCAGTGAAATCGTATAAAGTTATTCTCGAGCCAGATTCAGTACGTCAAACAATTTCGCTTTTCAGCGGCCCGCGAAAAAAAAACAGAGTAGGTACCTCTATATACGTCCCGCCACCACGAAAATAGATCGACCTCAACAGGAGCCAAAATAGCGGTGTATAGGTGTAAACCGGTGGCTCGAGATATTGCCAAATTTCGCGGGTGGGTGGAAAAACGGAAAAGAATATTTCGCAAAATATGTTGTTTTTTTTTAGTTTCCTCTCTATAGCGCTTTCAGCAGTACGTATATATATATATATTTTTGAAAAAAATTAATAACGTGGCAGCAGGTATATGCGTTGGTCCGTTTCTATTTTTTAGTTTCCTATTGAAGCGGTCAAACATATTATTGTTTTTACGTACCTATATAGTGACGTGTTTTCAAAAATTTAAAAATTCATTCATTCGATTTCAACGCTTGCACAAGAGCACAGAGTACAGTCGACTGATATATTTATCGTGCATATTATTATCTTTCCATATATACATACACTATATTACACTATATTTCACGGGAAGAAGAAGCTGGAGTTCTCTCAACAAGGTTCGTCGGTATATACGAGATGTAATCAGACTTTGTTTATAGAGTGTTGATAACCGGTCGGTTATACATCAAGTCTTCATATATTTTATAGGTCCTTCGAACTTTGCATGCAAATATACGAGTGATATAAGCCAAATCACGCATTTTACAATCAAAAATATCTTCGTTTATACTCTAGCACTCTTGCTCAGCGGGAGAATCATATAAATATAAGTTATTGAAAACTAGATTCGCGCAACAATAATTGCCGTTATTTGTATTTTCAAATAATTTTAAGACATTTTCGCTGTTTGTGGGAAAACCCTCAGTGTAAATGCTGACTTGGTTTGAAAATTAATGTATCATATTGGAACTCTTACGGCCAATGTGGTAAAAACTAAAATCCTGGAAATCAATTCGGTTCCAGCTAATATCCAAAACATATTTGATAACATTCTATATTTGATATAAATTTCAGGCAGTTGATTCGATAATAAGACATAATTTAAGATACAATATAGGTACCTATATTATTTAATATAATAACAAAACACTCGAGTCATATAAATTTGACAAAGAAATTTAATTGTGACATATAAGTTACAGATAAACACAAACTATAGATAAACATAATTTCATAATGCATTATAAAAGGATTAACCGAACAGTTTAATGAATTTAAGAGATAAATAATATATTTAATGGATATTATAGTGATACACGCACTTAAAAACCGTATTCTCGCCTTTTAATTTAAATGATACGTATTGGCCAACGTTCATGCTCCAACAAATAATTTAAACTTTTAAAGCTTGTTCAAGCAAAGTATGGCCATTACATGTTTTTTCCATTGTACCACTTTTCTGTGAGTGTATACTTTATATTTACTTAAATTATAAATTCCCAATAAATTGATATTTTGTACAATTAGTTTTATATTTGCAGTGGTGGTATACCTATTTGGTAAATTAGAGTATATACCCTGTAAAAATAGAACTTAAATAACCCAAGCTTGTTTAATATTTTTAAAAACTTATGAAATCCGTAATATTATTTAATGTCATATAACATTTATCAATTATCTATAAGTTATAACCTAAAGTATTAGAACTATGTAAAGAATAATTAGGATTGGTTATTACCATTTAACACATATAAAGGTATAACTCATACCTTGCCATTTTGGTATACCTAACCATGATTAGATTTATTTTAATAAAATTTCTGAGTTGCTGCTACAGCTTAGTAATAAGAATTGCCAAGATAATTATCAAGTTAAGTGTTATAAAAATGTTAACTTTGACCTGTGCAAAATATAAATGTAGAAACAAAACTAGGTAAAAATAATGTATTTTTATAAACTTTGAGAATTTTTAAATGTATTACGTACCTAAGAGCAGTACAATTACCTACCAATTATTAACTAACTCTATTAACAAAGTATAGGTTTTAATGAGCAAAGCGAGCTGCCTTTTGAAGGGTTCAATCTGATTAGTGATTTGTGATTAGTTTTGAACTTGTAAAATAACAATTTTCATACCAATGAGCGTATACCATATAGTTTTTTTTTACAAAAACACCACTGGATATTTTTAAAATATTTTTAAAATACCGGTAACCGATATTGTCATATCATTGAACTCAAATTTAACACCATCGATGACAGTGACCTACTTGTAACCTACTGTAGAGCCGAGTGACACTCACTTACTCGCTTTTGTTATGTTTATATGTATATAAAAAATATCCAGTGGTGTTTTTGTAAAAAAAAACTACATGGTATACGCTCATTGGTATGAAGGTTACCGGTATTTTTCCCGAATCAAAATTCTCGAATGAACTTTTTCCCGAATGGTATTTTGCCCGAAAATCCGAAAACCCGAAACCTTTTTTCCCGAACACTTTTTAGTCGAATCGAATAATAATATTATAATTTATAATTTATAATAAGTAAGTATAAAGCGGCCAATCGCCTATGTTGTATAATAAAAATAAATACATAATATAAAAAAGGTGGGCAGGTGGGTGTCGCTCTGCTGCACAGTAGGTTACGAGTGGGTCACTGTATAATGGATGATATTAAATTTGAATTCAACGATATATTATCATTGTATAAGAAAAACGATTCTGAGCGGAGACGTTATGTCAGTATAGGTATAAGACATATTACATACATATCTATGGTATTAAACAAAAAATTGACCTAAAATAGGTACCTATAATAAATTCCAAATTAATCATATCACAATATCCATTAGGTACTTATAACGCGTTATACTTAAACAAAAACCGTGATACTATCATAGATATATAATAGTACACTTCAGAAGTTTCAAGTACCCATGAATAATATAATTCAATCACAACAAAATAACTAAAATAGTTATTCTAGGTTTTTTAATATGTTATTTCGTCCAAATTTGAATTTAAAACGTCTGTAAAAAATAACTGTGTTCATATATTTTTTAGATTTTTTGGTTACAGTATGAACTATTTATGAGAACCTTTGTTTTAAATTATCAACCCTTAGCTATAAAAACTGAACATCTTATAATTTATTAATTACAATGATTGATAATTTTCGAGATTTTGATAAATTTTGTCAAAATTCGATCTTTAAATGCTTATAAAAAAAAACTGTGCCTATGTATTTTTAATATTTTTCAACTGATATTGTAATAACAATATATCAGGAGCCTTGTATTAAATTTTTACACTTTTTGGCCCAACCGATAAATCTTTATTGATATTTATAGAAAAAAAAACTAAAATAATTGGAAACTGAAAATGTCCGTAAACAGCTGAAAAAGTGTCAAAATATTTTCAAAATTATATGGTGTATAGGAAATGCTAATATAAGCATTCAGTGAAATTTTCATGTATTTACAGTTATTCGTTTTTGAATTACAACAAAATAAGGAAATCGCTACATGAGAAATCGAGTGAATATTCAATGTTGTAAAAATTTGAATTTCAAACCCTCATAAAAATTTAATTTGACTTTCTTAGAGACATTTTTTTTTTTTTTGAGAAAGGTAGATAATCTTATAAGGATTTATTGTTTAACTACTGGGAATTTAAAATGTTTATCTCCCCAATGCACCAATTAGATTACTTATTAATACTTATATCTTTATGCCAGTACGAAATTTAAGTCCTAAAATCACCACAGTATAGGTACGCCATCTATTAATAACTCAATCATCGTATTATAAAGATTATGAGGCATATAGATATAGCATATTTTACTATTTACTCTTGAATTATGCGAGCAAACGATTCGAGATAACTGCGAAAGTGTTAACTAAGCCATGTCTGCTGAAGTAGGTACGGTTCAAGTCTCATAGGCGCATGTCTGTACATGAACTTGAGTTGAAAGTTGAACTTATCGAAATGTAACACTATCTAACTATACAAATGTGAAATTAAGTTTTGTTGACAAGTGACAACTGCTACAGCTAATCTTCGAAACCGGATTTCGATAAAACGTACGTCTATATACATTCGCTGGGACTCGGGGAGTGTCATAAGCTTATATTATTATCCTGGAATTCAACCCCTATATTGTAGCAGCACACATATGCATTTCGTGTTTAAAATACAAAAATTGAATTTATTTTAATTTATTTCGGGTTGCTGTTACAGGTTATATGAAAGAAAAAAACAGTTAGGTTGTTGAAACAAGAAAGTGTCCTCTCCTAACCACTTATCAACCGTCGAGTAAACTTATAGAGCGCAATGCGCTACGGAGCACATGCAAATTGTCGTACTTTCAGGCTTCAGCCCTATGAAAGTGTTTATTCCTACGAGAACCCTGTGAATAATGTAGGTGCATCTTACCATAACGCCCAACCTGTCGAGTAACCCTCCGAAACACGTGACACTTGACGTGCGACGTGCGTATAGGTGGACCCCGGTAACGGTTTTCGGTTTATAATGTTCTAATGAATTATTTGCAAATTCTAAAAATCAAAATGCAAATATTTGTGATTAATTTTCAAGATATTGATATAGTTTCCGAATCGATTAGACAAAGTCGGGAGTGGGGGCAACTTCACGGGCATGATGGCTGCAGCCTGCAAACCTCAAACTCGTTTGGATACACTATTACACTACAACACTATACATAAATATAATTTTAAAAGACACTCACAAACGGTGACATGAAAATGGTATAGATTAAAGATCGAGATTTTTGGCTAGAATTTTGATGCTCTACACAACACTAACAACATATTATGCACATAATAATATGTTCATAGGTTGGGTTCACAAGTGCAATTTATCATGTCGTGAGACGTGACAACATTTTGGCCATTAATTTTTATCTATTTCGAACCAACCGTTTCTTCACCTCCCGTTCCACGAGTGTGTATATATATAATATATAATATTCCGTGAAACGATTCTTGGACAAACCTCCTCGTCAGGCCAGACAAAACAACGCACCACCTGTTCACCGAGGATCACGTGACGAGTGGGCAGTGTTGAGTTAAATGCACATTTAATATTATTCACAAATCACAGATTCCTACACGCCATACGCGCCCCATCGCGATCGTTCAGTAAATCAAATGATACACACACGTACACCCATGGACGCGACAAGAACTTTCAATGTTTTGTTTGGGTTGTATTTTTGTTTTAATGATTTTATTTTAAACTAATTTCAACCTGTCCATATTATTTTTTTCCAACTGATCCAAACGTGCTTTGATCATATTGTCCATTTATGTACCTACATATGTCATATACAGAGCAGTAATTATAGTTTTCTGTTCTGTCCCCCCTCAAAAAATGTATACCACCCATTGATATAAATTTATCTACAGACCACATGAAATTGAAGCGGATCTAGGTGTTTTAGACACCTAGACATTTTTTCAAATTGTTGTTTTTATCATTATAAAAATATAATGAAGTATCAGTAATACATTCAGTACGCCCAAACCCTACTGCAATATTATGTTAATATAGCAGAGTTAGTTCGCTTTTTAGATTCTGAGTGGAGTGATGATAATGTATTGATTTTACAATGATGTCTGTTTTTATTTCTTGAACTACATTATTTTGGGTCCGTTCCTCCTCCGTGAATGTTGGCGTTGTACAATAATAGTACGAAAGTCCTGACTGCATGCGAAAAAGTATTGCCGTCGCAACGTTTGTCTCTTGTTCTGTTAACTTCGGTGTTGAGTAAAACACTTAATAATTATTATCTTAATTCACTTTCCGATGTACCTATACGTCATATACGATTAATAATATTATACTTAATACCACCATGTAATTGCACTATTAAAATATGTAATACTATATAATACGTCGAATCTCGAGTAGTAGTTATAATGAGTAATTTCCGTGATAAAAGTTTGCATAAGTTGTCTCAATAACTTGACATGACTTTAATCACTTCTGAATATATACTTTTTCAAACTACATATATATATTACACTTATACACCCATATAATTTGTACATGATATTATAATGAGTAAAACAAAGATAGAACGCAAATAAAATCATTTATGCATAGGTATGTACATATATATATATATATATTAGTATGTGTATCTACAAACATTTCGAATTAAAAACTTTAAGCAGCTACATATTATATAATGAGTTATTTATCAACAACTTCGAAATATAATTGTTTATTTGTTTACTGTTTTAAGTGCATAATATTAATAAATAGTTGTCATAATATAACAAAATATAAATTAAAAATCCGTGATAAGACTCGCCGTATTGAAAATGATTATGATTATGATGGATTTGAGTCTGTATTAATAATTATGACGTACCTAATATAGGTAACGACAATAATACTGAAATACCTACACAGTATTAGGAAAATCGTCACGTATTCAAGTTGCGTCTCTAGATGGCTATATCAATTTGTATGATGATAAGGGGGGGGGGGGTTAACTCAATATAATAATACGTATTGTAACAAATATTTCTAGTTTTGTCTATATAGCCCCCCAAAGGGTCTAAATGCCAACTCACGAGTCCGCTTATACCTACCCACCGCAATCAAAATATGCGATAAATGACGTCGAATACAATTTCCCATGTACAGATGAGCATAATTTTACTAAACGAATGATTATAATTTGTATTGTTATATTGTACCTAAAACACACGTAAACGTCCTTGGGCGACTGAAATTGATTAATAATTTATATATGCGACGCGTTATGTACAAATAAGTGTCTTCATCTCACCCTGTGGAGTACTCATGGGGAGGTTAGGGGATCTTTTTTTTGCGTCTTTGACACTACCACCACAATTCATTTAAATTAATTATTATACATATAACACCCCTCCTCCCTCATTTTTCAATCTGGGCTCGCCACTGATCTCACCACTTTTGTCCTGGTACATACATCAGCACTCCTACTATACACAAACATAATACTCCACATAAAAAAAGGAATATTATGGTTGTAGTGACACCCCGTCCCCTCTCGACCATGTTATACTTGTGTTTTATAATATATATAAAGGTAGATTCATCACAAACCATGAAGTACTTATGTGTATCATAACAAAATATATACAACCAGAACAATGATGCAAAGCAGGGACCGCCTTCTCGTCACACAGTCTTGTGTAATTTCTTGCAAGATTTAAGATTGTCTTATATATTTTTCATACAGCGTGTACATTGGCGAATTTGCAATATGGCATATTTGCATCGACAAAAATATTTAAACTATTTCTCATAAAACATTATATTCTATTCACTTCACTTGTAATGTGTTTGTATGATTGTACAATTATTGTGTTATATAGAGTAGGTGAGTACGTAAAGTTATTAATTTGATGTGTAATGTTGTCAATTAATTTTGAATAATACCCCCCCCCTGTTTTTTAAATTCCTAGCTACGTGCCTGAATTATAATATGTATAAATTATGTAAAGTATAAATAATATAAGCACAAGCCAAAGTCCTATCGCTGGATGGTTTCTTAAAAAAAATCTGTAGATTGGTAAACCTAAAATATGTCCTTTTAAATTATTTGTTTAAGCAATCATGCTTATTGTAGGTACAACAGTGTATTAATCGTATGATTTAAAAAATAATAATAATAGTTCGAACAGACCAAATACTCCTATAATAGATTACTGAAGTTATACATTTTAAAATCATTAATAATTATAAAACAATGTATTATTGACGGACAAACACGGCTTGAATACACGTGTACTCGTGTGGTATAAGATATGAAATATAATAACATATTATTCCTAACATACGTACGCAATATAATATGTCATATATATTTCAAAAATCTGTAAACGATAACGACTGTCTTGTAACACAATACGTATTCGGGTACGTCAGCATAATTACGATAAAATAACCCTTCAGAGATAAAATGAGGACGACAATGTTTTGTATCTACATGAATAACTGTAAACCGTATTTTTTTTATTCTTTCGAAGGTACGGAGCACTTAAGTAATAATTGTAAAATGTAGGCATACCATACTGCCTATTGATGACACACACTGTATATAGGTACAATGTATGTAGGTACGCCGATTAATATATATTGCTGTGACAATATTTTTTTGTTTTTCAAATATATATTTTCGATAGTCTTCCTCGTTATTAGTATAATATATTATAAACTTGACATTGTGGCCCAACCAATTTTGACAGCCGAAAAACGTCTAGATTTATTTATTTTATTTTATTTTATGGGAAGAGATAAATACTCGAGACGGGACGGTGAGTCGGAAGTTGATTTTTTTTTTTTAATTTAAAATCTTCGACCAGGCATAAAAAATAAAAACATGTTTTTATATAATTTTCAATAGGCGTGCAGGAGAATAAAAAATTTAAATATTTGTAAAACAAAAATAGGCTTATAAACTACCTGCTAGATGGATAATTTTCTCCCAAATGAAATATGACGAAAAAATAAAATAAAATATAAAAACAGAAATTCGACGAGTAAAAGAATTCGTGGTATGGGTTCCACAAAAACAAGTTTTTAAAAATATTTCTAGTTTTTTTTTTTTGTCGTTTTTTTAGTTTCATTGGTAGAGGTTAGCAGTGAATATAGTTTTTAAATTAATATCCCTACAATGAAAGAGCACAAGCTTTGAAAAATATTTACTATATTTTACTTTCTTTGAGTAGGAATAGTTATTAATTATTATTATAATTTGCATTATGATCTAGTCATATTATTGGCACTTATGTTTCGTTTATATTTTTATCTATTGTATGTGCATGTCACGTTAACACGTCACTGCTGTAACGAAAAAGGGAATAAAACCTAGTAGGTAATAGGTATTATACATTAACCACACTAAATAATTCCTTTTTGTTGTGAAGAAAATAATAGTGCTCTTCATAATTTTGTAGGACGAAAAAAGTTCAAAAAACCATACCTAGTACCTATGCTCAAAAATAACTTTAAATTAATTTGATTCAAATAATATGTTATAATATAAATATATAATATTACACATTAATAATAATATAATATATATTTTGTGTAGCTATTTAAAAATTACCGATTTGGTTTGATACTGTGTAACTCAATCAACCAAAATAATTTTATAAAACATAATGAAAATCATAAGTTTGTGTATTAATTGAACGTGATATATCAGTTACTTCATGACTAAACCTTCGTCAACTCAAAATACTTATTCCAAATCATAATAATAGGTATCTACATTATTTTGACTTGAGATTTAAAAAAAAACACGTTAAGAATAGTCATTCGTTCATTGGATGATATTTTAAGTGGATTCTTGTATTATTTTACACCAATAGTTACTATAAGTTGGACTGTTTGATTGTTTAATGAAACAATGTTTTTACCAATGCGACAAATAATTATTATTGATTTTCCGTTGATTTATTGTAGGATTATTTTATTATCAGTTATTGTTAATTAACACCTATATAGTCGTTTATAATCGATAATTGTTACGTCATCATATTGCACCACTTATCATTTTCATTAAAAAAGATAACAAAATATTTTCATTTTCATCGTTAGAATATAAACCTTAAATATCATTTTATAAAAATGCTTTATCTTCCAAACTCACATGCAGATATATAAAATATATTAATTAAAATTGAAATTAATTTCAATTGAATTTCCGAGATAATGTCAAAAATAGTACTATAACAGCTATAGCAATAAGTTGTGTATAACATGTTACTAGAAATTGCATTTTCAAAAATAGTCGGTTGTTGAAATGGTGCAGAAAAAAAACAAAAACAGCTATAATACAGTTTGGTAAATTATACAACATTGATTATTCATAGGTTATCCATCAGTAATAATAAAATCATTTTTAACCTAACTTACGTACCTCGTATTTATACTGTGTGAATAAAACTGTTATTTTTAATACCACAAAAACTATGTATTCCAACAAAACCAAAACCAACGAAAATAACACAAAAGATTTTGCTGTAGGTACATGCAATTTGTATTTTACTTGCCTGCATACAATTTAAATTGATTTACAACAATAAATATAATATAAATAAATTATACCTACATGACTTATATCACTATTGATTGTACATTTATAATGTCCATATGTATATAATCAATGCTTATATTTATTTGTGCATGTAAATCATTTTGTTTTCAACGTTTTCTTATTCAGTCACTTCGAAATTGGAGTAGGTAACTATGTAACAAAAACACATTCCATCAGAAGATGGAACACATGATTTCTAAGAAATATTAGTTCAAGTCACATGATTCGTTTTATAAGATCCCTGAATGTTCAACATAATATTTTTTAGTTTAATTTTTGTAATCGTTCGATGACTGTTTATGTCCATATCGTTTGCATCATATTATAAATTAGTCGTTTTTCCTGTTCTTCGCGATAAAATATAAAATATATTATTACACCCATGACAGCATTGATAAAAGGCAGTACCTATACACATAGTCCATCACTTGTGCACGAATTCCAATGCACTATTAAAGTGCGTTTAATACAAACAATTACAATAATAATAATATGTACATACAACAAAATCGCTATTTTGCTCTCCCGGTTGCAGTTTAATTGAAATATAATAATATGGCCGGACGGCTGATGCACATCAGATGTGTTATGTGTAATTCGTTTTAATATGCCAACGATATTATAATTCGGTTGATAAATATTAAAACTGCATTTAATGTATTATGCTAATCGCGTGTCTTGCAGGACAGGTTTTTGAACCTTAAAATTTCCAAAACTAGTATTTCTTTATGACTCGCTAGAATAAAAAACGTAGTCACGACGGTTTAGGTACTATTGAAATGAATAGGTTACCAAAAATCACAATTTTTTTTTTTTTCGAACGATTTGTAAATACTCGCACCTACCTATATGGGTTACAATAATATAGTGCCTATAATCATTTCGTTTACGATGCCATAAAATTTCACAACCTATGTTGGTCACCACGTACTTATTTTTTCTGTGCAGTTTAATCTCTATATATGCCGACCATATAATAATAATAATATATCTATCATAAATAACATGACAATATTATGTTGCGGTGAGAGCATGAACAAACAACAACTGGCTCGTGACATTTTTTGAATTTCAGACTTTACCGAATGACGTAGGTATCATCTGTATAGTCCACACCTGCCTGCAGTCCGAGCACGAATTCAGCGAAGTAGGTAAGTATACCTAAATAAGTACCACCAAAGTCCAATGGCCAGCAAATTTTTGTATCATATTATACAGTTCGGCCGCCGCGGGTTTATGCTGCACTAGAAATAAACGAGAGGCGACCTGCAACATTGACATTATTATATAGTGTTCTGTGTTCATATGGCATTGTATTATGCAATTGTATTTGTGATACAATAATTTTTTACCGTGTGAGTGGAAACTCGTGGAAAACCGAAGTATAAGGAAATAGATCGTCGAGTCTGCTTAATATGATAAGTGGCAATAATATACACAGCGACTGCAGATGCCGATGGTCTGGAGACAAATAAAATATTCGATTTCTCAAAAAAATAATAACGTATACAGTGACGAATGAATCTCTATAGTGTTATATGAACGCTTATATAGTAATCGTTAATGACGATCAAAAAAATATTTTATACAACTTCGGGTATCATTGCAGTAGTTGAGCAGTAGTAAACTCGTAACGAATTGTATAACGTTTAATTAGTTTTAAAATATAATATTATTATGATTCATCGAGAGAAGACAATAGCTGCAGTGAATCGTCGCAACGCATACCTATACTTTTGTAATTAAATGTTTTGTTTTATAATGTTAAAATGTTTTAAGACTATTTAGCAATAACCTGCAATAAGCAAACTTTAAGATTGTTTGACGGCAATAGTTTAAAGTGGGCAATTGAGTTCAAATGTTTACATAAATCTTCTGTTTAAGTATCGTCTGCGGTAATGACTAGCTAATTTTCAACGTTAATATTTTTATATAACCGGGTATATACCATCGACTTAATTTGTATCTTCATGACCGTATAGATTATAAATATTCATCTGCATGCACATATCGTATTAGTATGTCCGCATATAAACGCTTTTCGAGTAGGTACCTCTACAGGTACCTATTTAGAAATAATTATTCTCCAATATGTCCTTCAGATGTTTTTTTAATTAAAAAAAAAACTATACAATAAACTATTTCTAAATAAAACGTTATAAATTGTTAAACCATTTAAACCACGAAGACGTTTGTGTTCACATTATTATAATTAATATAACTTGTAAATCTTTTATTTTTTATTGCAATTATTCTGATTGTGTAATAATATTATAGTCGATATTTAATAAAATACAGTTATATAATATTATTATACCTAGGTAGGTATATTTTAACTTCAAATATCACAATATCATGCATTTAAATATTATCATAATAATATTATAACAGTTAAATAAAAATAATTATTATTAATTTTAATATTTAATATAGTCTGATCGGCTCCCATAAACACTAGGTATAATATTATAAATTAAGAAACCTAGCTCCATTAAGAAGTTATTTTATCAATACATACCTTGGCTTAATGACTATCGTTGATTTCGAATTAAAAACGCATAATATAGGCAATGAAATACTGGCATAGTGGCATATACAGAGGTCAGCGAAACGATATGAGTGCCCCACTATGCTGTTTGAATTTTTTTATTTTATGGATTTATATATTACTATATATTATGTATGTATGTACATTGTACAATGTACAACAAGAATGCAATTAAAATTCCTTTTCGAACAAAAATTTTGATATATAATTACTACACGGAGTACGAGTGATGTATAAAATTACCGGATGAAACAATACACTACCTATTCATTTTTAATTCTTATCAGTTATAATTAACATTACAATAGCATGCACAATACAGCATAATATAGAGTTTTTATATAGAAAAGAAAGCTCACGGTAAACTGATAAGTGATATCGACTGTCGTCGGTTGAATGCATTATTATTATTGTTAAATATTAATTATTAGTAGGTAAGGTATAGGTACAATAGCTATCGTAAACAAAAACAATAACAGTTTACATCGAAATTACAAAAAAATTACAAAAAATCAAGTCAACACACAAATATCTCCTAATGGTTTATACCAATTAATAATAATTCACATTTTCTCGAGAACTAACAGGTTGGTAATGAAGGTATTATTTGTGCTATATTACCCGTGTAATTACACTATTGTATTATTATATTTTATTATAATGTTTATTCTTATTAAGCATATTTTACACAAAGCACGCGCGATTATACTAACTATAGATACTATATAATCGACAGACAATTATTTAATGGGATTAACCACCTTTAACGATTATTTTCATTCTGTTGTGTAAAGTTCTTCACACTTTAATTATTTATTCAACCGAAAATTAATGTTATCTCGTTAGTCCATAATTCATTTAAGTATATTATGAGTTATGACATTAACATAGTATCGTGAATGAAAAAAAAATAAAATAAATGTCTTACCCTTAAAAGTTAAAACCTGCCGGGCTTGAAATCGAAAAAAAAAATTTCTATTTTAATTTAAAAATTGCTTATCGATATAACTTTTAACTGGTTTCAATTTAAAAATAATATTAAATTTATATAAAAATTGTATGGTTTAAAATTATTGCACATAGTATAGATTTAATTGACTCCTGAGTTTTCGATTTTAGTTTCAATTTTAAATTATCACTTTTACGTTTTAATGGCTTTATAATATTGCTATATTATTTTCAACTTTGATCAGCTATATTTGATCTATATTCATTCTATACCTAATGTGTTTGCATTTAAACAAATATATTAAATTATTACCTAACGTCTAATGAAAAATATTATAATGGGATTATAATAATTATGTCGAATTTAACTCTTATAATTACATTTAGTTTTAAATATTAAAACGATCTTCGATACGTACATAAAAATTATAAAACGATTATTATATTGATGTAAATTATTGGTTTTAAGTTTTCTTCAATTTAAATTTAATTAATAATTAATACTATACACTATTTGAATATCATTGACAAAAAAATTAAAATTTAAATATTATACGTTAAATTATCAAAAGGTTTTTAACGATTTTTATCGATATATTTTTAAATCGATTTTGAAATTGATTTCAAGCTCTGTAGTTAAAACAAAATAAAATATTTAATCTTTTAATCTTATGTTTTAAATTGTATTTAATTTGGTGTAACTATATGTGAATATATTATATTGATATTATGACTTAGTGATAATGAGATTTGATTAATATTACGCTACGATACCCATCTTTTCTAAGCATATTATATTAGCATACAAATTACAATACACGACGTATAATATAATATAGGCAACCCACAATACAACTTTAATTCCGTCGATAAAACTAATTAAAAAATTAATTCTTAGAATAAAATGACTCATATTATTATAGTCATCATTAGTACACGACTAAAATGTATACGATTAAAATACATTTATATTTTTTGAGAACTAACCAGTTTTACCTATTTAATTATTGTAAATATTAAACAATGATGAAAAAGGTATAATTATCGTTCAAAACAAAACGAAATTATAAATTCCAGATTTTGCTATTTCAATTGCACAAGTACCTACTAATCAAACTTTTATTAAAAATTTCTTTTGAAAATTTATCTACGTTTTTATAATATGGTAAGAAGTATGAACAAATTTGATTTAATTATCGTGCACGTGTAGAGCAGTTGATAAACAGAATTATTAAACTTTCTTCTCTATCAAATTATAGAATATTATTTTTTTTTGTCTTATACCTATAACGCTGATTAATTATACAGAAAAAGAAACGGTTACAAAATTGCGCAACGATTATTTCTTACATCAGTTTATGATAATTTACTCTATAACACCAGCAAAATTATATATTATTCAAAATCAAATTCGTATTATATTTTTTGTATTATGAATAAATTATTTTTTTTAACTGCCGTGAGTAAACACATTTGAAATGTATTAAATTTTAAAACTAACGTTTACCTAATATTGTATTATGTCGTACCTATACCGGCTCTATTATGCACATTAAGAGCCACACGAGATATATACATATTACGAGTATTTTCAATATTAGCGTTTCGTCGTTCGGGCTATTTAGTATTTATTATAACTATTATTAAGTAGGTATATAATACCTATAATGTCCTATACTCATTACTCATATATACTAATTATGTGTGTATATACGTACATGACGTGATAAAATTCGTAAGCCCCGCAAATAAGCATGCTTAAACAACTGCAGTTCTATGTAAAATAGATTAGGTATTTAAAGGGTCTTACCGTATATTGTATTATAATAATATTATGTGGTCAGATAATAATATAATTTTTCATTGTCTATGTTGACTATACCGATAAAATTACAATATAATTCCCCGCGAGCACGTGTATTGAATCGTAGTGCAAACAAAATATTATGTGACTTTATTTATAATTCATACATAATATATTGTAATATATATAGGCAATATTAATCATATGCAACCATTCGTTATCATCTATATTTTTGTCCACGACCCGCGTGATTATGTCAAGGTCACCTACATTCGAAGGATTGTAGTCAAATTGTTTTTAAATCAAATTTTGAAATTGATTATACTCGCCACTATTTTTGACATTCTCGAGCTGTTGTTATAGCTGTAATTTAAAATTATTTTCGTACTATTAGAGATGATTGTAAGTGCGTACCTATTTAAAAAAAAAATGTTCACTCGAAAATTTAACTGTGCCATGTGATAATAATATATAAAACAGTAATAACGCATGAAACTTTATCAATTATTACACATTCGGTGTCCCTCTGATGATGTACCACACGGGTATTCAATGTAAAAAATTCAAAATTACAGAAAGCTGCATTCCCACATATCCGAACTAATCAGCCTAGCCTAGCTAGGTAAAGACATATCAAACTTAATTTCGTTTATAAAAAAATCCCAATAATAAAATTTAAGGTAATAATATAAGATACCTAGTTTTATATATTATATTATATAAATATACAATATTATAGTAATGGGGATGTATAAAAAAAAATATGTATATACGTTTGAAATTTTTGTAAGCATCAAAGTATTGAACTAGTAGATATCGTGGTAATAAATAAGATAACATAGTGAACTCGACGAACCACATTTTATTTCATAATTTAATCAAAATACTATAATAACTATAATACTGTACATATTTTACTTGTAAAGGTAGGTAATTTTATTATTTCTTGAATGAAACGACTTACTAAACATAAAATCAATAATAATTTTCTCGTATAATTACATAGTATTATGTGAAAATTTTATTTTCCATTCATACAATAACGTTAACCGATTAGTAGGTATATGATATATGAAGAGGTGCATCATAATAAACTATAAAGCATAAATTATTCAAAACTCGTGTTTATTTCTATAATATTTCAAGGTGATCGATTAAATTTAAAAAAAAAACAATTGAGTATTTTGGCATACAACACTCGTGCCCACCTCGATAATCGACGTAATTTTTTTTCCGCTAGTCGTAAGCGTGCGTACATTATTTCGAAGAGAAAAAAAATCGAGTTATTTCTTTTGCTATATTTTAATGATGTTGTTTTACATGTTTAATTAGATATATACCAACACAATTTGTAATACGTGTAGATACATACCGGTTGTGTTATTTTACGGTTAACGAAACTAAATTTAATTATTAGTTTTGGCACTGTCCTGACACAATTGCATAAAGCATTCCCAAGTTTCTGACATAGATGAGTTGTAGACTGAAATACCGAAATTATTAGTAGCAAAGTGATAATTATTTATTACGATTGAATATTGTCAATGATTATAGTAAAACGGTATAATACAAAAATATATATGTATATATTTTAATAATATACCAAATAAATAGTATTAAACTCCAATATGTTACATTTTTTAAAATCAATATTGGTATTGTTATATTTTGTAAGTACCTACCAATCATTCTGCAGGAGAGGAACTCAACAAAAGTACATCTGAAGTAGTAAACAAACGCACAAAGATACCTACTCGACAATTATTTTGTTTTTTTTAAGAATTTCCGTTTCACTGCAACATGATTGTACCTACCTACTAAATATGTAGTAATTTTCTCGCGGACTAGTAAATTTATTGAATACTATTTGAATACTTGATGTAAAAGTCTCGCTCTAGTGGTTTCTAGCTGTTTACGAGGCACAACTTATTTTATCTATTTATGTATAATGTATATAATTATTAATATGTTATGCAAATTTATAACAGTTGAATGTTCAGACGTTCAAAACATTTTTTTTAATTCATTTGAATTCATATAATTTGGACTATCTACATACTATCCGCTGCAATCAAAAAAAAACTGTATATTATTATATTAATATTATTTAAAGTTATAACTCAAAATTAAAGATACTTGAAAATGTTTTATAATGACAACGGTATTAAACAATTGTACATTTTTATTTTTATTTTTTTTAATAACTATAAAATTAAAATAAAACTAATAACGTGCGTCCGTGCACGACTAGTGCAAAACTAGGTTGTGACAATAATTAAGAAAATTAAATAGTATAATATTATTATTGTCAAAAGTGTTGTTAACTCTAAATTGTTTAAATTATTATTTTTAATTAAAGCATTAAATATATAAGTAAAGTTATATTTTTAAAAAATAAACTGATAATTTACTCATTCAAACATAGGTAATTAACTATAATATTATACTTATATAATATTACTATAATCACTAATAAATATACCTAAAGCATAATATAACAGTATAATTGAATTCGTTGCAGGGTAACTATATAATTTCTTTCACATCATTTGAGAAATAATGTAACACTTTAATAATTTTAATAAATTTTAATTAAATGCTTAAAACCAAAAAAGCTAAACAAAAAAAATAAAAAAAATAAATAATTCAATATCCTTGTAGTATTAATCAATCGATTAATTAAGATAAAGTCTTGTTAAATAAAAATATATAATCATACATTGATTAAATTTGAAATAAACACAAACCGTATTGCCGCAATAAATGGTGAAAAAAATTAGATAAAACGGCCAAGGTAATAAAATATAATATAATATATTTATAAATTTATAATATATTGTATGAAACCAATAAGCGAATGTCTATACCTACATAAATATACAGACCATTTATTGAAGGAGGCGGACCTACTCGAGTACGGCATAAAACAATTTAAATATAAATTCATCGTACCCTTTCTAATATCTTTTAATAACATATAACTATATAAGTTACCCATATTACAGAAACCAACGTATTAGAAAATGTTGGCATCCCACTCTATAATCTTTTAAACTATTTATACAAAAAAAAAAAAATAACTCTTGCTTAAACAAATCTAATACACCTTTTAATAGTACGCACATTGATTGAATATTATAGGGAAATAATATTAATTTAAAATTTGTTTAAATTACCTTATTTATCAGTTATGACTACCAGAGACTACACACACACACACACACACATACAAGCACTAAAAGGGATGTAGATACGTAAGTCATACGAAATGATGGGTAAACCGATAGAGTATAATATTATATATTATTACATACCTTTCACCATATTTTAAACAGTGCAGCCTTGAACGACAAGGAAAATAGTGAATATTATAAGACGAGAAGTACGTATATATACAGGGAGAAAAAAAGAAAACACGAATACGTCATCAAAGACTTTAACTACCAACGAGTGCGGTGAAAGTCAGTCAAGCGATCGTCACCGACGCTGTACTTATAATGACCAATACTACAGCGGTGAGGGACTAAATGTATCGTGAAATCAGTGCAGTTGGAGGACACCGTGATAAATAGGTATTACAGTTTATAGTGCAGAATACAGCAGTATATTATACTGGGAAATGATCAAGTGAAGGGAAGGGAATATTAGATTCACCTGATTGATGTATAGGTGCTTAAAAGATAGTTTATATAGTATCACGTACGTATATATAGTACACTGGTTTTTGTTTCGTCCTGCAATCTATTGACTTAACTTGGCTTTGTGCCGTTGTAGCAATAGTCTGGAGGATATATTGGTAGGTAATGGAGGATATATTCCGGCTCGTAGAAATCGCCGATTCCTAACGATCCTCAAACATCCTTCCGGAAAACGACATTGTAGTCTATTGAGAGTTATCGACTAACCCTTCGATCCATTAAAATTAATAACAGTCCTTGAATCAGACACTGTATTGAGGCATGTCGTCTAACTATACAAAACTCAAGAACTCAATATACTGTGTCACCACTCACCTCTATGGGTTCATATTGGATCTTCAGTCATCGCTATAGTCTCATGTTTATGACGTATTTGAAAAACCTTATTCTTGTACCACAATCATCTATATGGGAATACAAAAGTGACATGACGATTATCGTACGTAGATACTTACACAATAACGCGGTGTAGAGATTATTGAAGAAGTACGACATACGTGTTGGTGAACGCAGTTTCTGATAAAAAAAATATTCGTTTTTCCATTTACACCGATTTTATGTTTCGGGTTGAATATGATTTACATTTTACTGGTCGAGTATCGAATATATTATATTATATTATTTATGCATTATGCATGTATTATTATATTATGTAGTTTGGACGCGATGGCGTCCGAAGAAAGTAGAGATAATGCGTATGTCTATACTGCGCAGACAGCCTACCGTTCAAAACCAGCCTACAGACCGAAACCAGCATATGTATTCGTGGTTACCCCCAGACAGCAACGCCCATATACCAATGAAATGACGGTAACCCGGTTCCCAACCACTTCTCGGAACACAATTCGACGATACAACGGTCTTCCTACACGAATAAACGAGTTTAATTATAAATATTTTCTTTTCCCGTCGATCTTACGTTAGATATTTAGATTAAGTAAGGTTTTAATCAAAATGGAAAATAATTAACCCTTAAAAAAGTTCATTATAATAATATTGTAAAATCGTATGGTTTTCACACTTTTGATAACTAATGCTAATCCAATAAAAAACGCACTACCTACTCGCAGTGGCGTAGCCAGGGGAGTGGCTAAGGGAGCTATAGCCCCCTCCCCCCATTGACCGTGTTGACCTTAGAATTTTATCAAAATTAATAAAAAAATAAAAAGTGTAAATAAAAACCTATTGTATTTGATACTTACCCCCCCCCCCTCCATACAAAATTCCTGGCTACGCCACTGCCTACTCGTAACATCTTTACTTTTTATTTTATACAATAACATCATTACTTAAGCATTAAAATAATATAGGTATGTATAAATATAACAATATCAATAACAATTTTCCCCATCTGCACAGTATAAAACAAGGACTAAAGGACTGCTGAAGTTTCCACACTAGTGTGACACATATTATATCTATTACTAGTACTATTTAATTACTATTTTAATGTTTAGTCTAATATGTGTGAAAGCCCCCTACAATAATGATTCATGTACTGTTTACAAACATAATATTATTATAGAAATATCTTTTTTATCTGGCACGCATAATAATATTATTAATGGTAATTTAATATAAACGTATATATATAAGATGTAAAAATAAATCAATAATATATTTTATAATTGGACATAGGTAGAATGTGACGTTATAGGATAACGTGTTTATATTTTTAATGTGTACCTACCTACCAAGTACAAATATAATATATATTATTATAAACTCTACAGTTTACAATAATTATGATTGTAATGTCTTACACACATTTCAAAATTTAAAATTATCCAATATATCATTTTAATCACTGTTATACCATTTGATTTTAATTCTTCAGTTTTTTCGTTGTACGGCACTTTAAAAAGAGGTACCTATTTGAACAATTGGGTACAGGATATAATAGGACTACTTTATAATATTGTAAAGTATTTATTTTCAATCTGTATACCTACTTGAACCACGTATCTAGTATAACCGATACGATATTATATTATTATGAACTCTACAGACTACAATATAATAGACATCTAATTATTGTAGTGTCCAACACGCATTTTAAAACTTTAAATTTTTAACTGATCAAATTCTGATCATTTTAACAATAATTGTTTTAGCATATTTCATTTTCTTTCAATCCCACAGCAATCTACCGCAGCTACTGTGTGATAAGAAAGTAAATTTCAGAGAGGAAATTCGCAATAGTACCACACGTGAAACCGACAATAGGTTACAAGGTTTATACCTAATGAATGCGCATACGAAATATACACATGCACATAATAATCATACATAAAATACGGTTTTTTCGTTGTACGACATTTTATGGTATAATATAATATTGTCGTCGGCGGCGCACGCCAGCTTTCTATGTACTAGCGCAGCAAGTGGATGTAATGATAACATATTATTATATTAAGTACTCTTACAAGCATTACACGAGGTTATTATGCTCGATTATGCGTCGAGTCTTACACATCACATTTTATTACACGTAGAAAGTGTATCATAGTTGTGGGTAAATATTATGGCCTACTGCGTTATATTATATAGGTGTGACAAGTACCTTCAACTGCAGTACGGTTATGCCTGCTACGGGATTCGAATATTAACGAGAGGATGCGTTTTGCAGAGAGTCGGAAACGAGGAAAAAATCATAAAAATTATGGGTTTTTCACTAATCGCAGATGACGTGTAGGTATCAATAATAATATCATGTCAAACGCTCGCTCCCACGTGAATGTTATTGTTATACATGCATAATAATATTATAATATTCGCAAACGACGACGTTGTGAATGCGTGACAGTCGTTTTTAGGAAACGTGTGATGAATCCATCTGCATAAATATGATAACATTATTATAAGACCATAGCCAGAAGAAACGATACCTCCTATACACAGGGCCGGATTTAAGGTTGTGGGGCCCCTAAAATAGGTATATATAAAGATTAAAGACGAGTTTTCCCGTTCTCGGCTTTTACCTCTGACGTCGTCACGAAAACGATCACCTATTATATAGATACCTACTACTACCTAGGTATATATAATATATATATATGGAACAGGTCGATATAATTACATGCGTAGATGCACACAACATATTATTATTAATAATAAAATATGGTGGCTCGTTGCCACCGCGGTGTTATTAAATACATACAATTTACAGATGGGAGATACCGCAGCATGATACTTGTTATAGGTAGGTACTATTACTTTTTTATAAATATATTTATTTATAAATTTCTTATTCTCGCGAAAAAATTTTCCGAAACCGTATATTATATTATTATGTAAATACATTATGGAATAATATTCCTATATTATATGCATAATGTATAATATTATATTATATAATTTTATATTCAATACAAATACCGGATGGGGAGGAGACGGTGAAGGTTCGAAGGAAATATATTTGAACCACGTGATTCACAAAAAAATTAACGGTTGGGTGCCTTATGGTTGGAGAAGGTAGTTTGAACAACTTGTAAAGGTTATTTAACCGGCGTTTAACCACTAATCACCTACGAATTCATTATTTGCAGAGCAGTGACAACATTTTTTAGGGTGCCTGGTGGTGTAAAAATATTAAAATATGTGAGTCAAGGAGAAAAAAGTTCAAATCGTCTCTGGATGGAGACGAGTAATTAATTTACCATGATTGTTATATATTATATTATGATTATGATTATTATTTATTACCATTAGATATCAAAATAATCGATACCAACGCACCAAATAATCTCGATTTCAGAATTCTAAATGGGGCCGAGTTCAATATTACTCGTTTCTAAACAAGCATATTATAATATTAGCGCATATAATATTACGTTGGCGGGAAGACGGTAAGCACAAAACGTGAAATCTGAGAGCGATAGTGATAGCCGGGGCATTCGTCAATTATTGGTTTTTACTATGATTTCGCAAGGTTTTTTTTAACGCGCAATAAATCGTTTCTCCACGTGGCGTGCTGAATATAACATATATATTAAGTACCTATAGAATAATAATATTATAGAGTGTCAACGAACCGGTCGTCAGCGCTCAAACGCCCCTCGGGTTATTTTATTATTATAATTTTTTTTCTTTTAAAATTATTTTTTTTCACCGTCTATGTCAAAGTCGCAAAATGCCCGGCGGCTGCACCAGTTGATTAAAATATATATTTTAAATTATAATAACGCATGGCTTACAAGTATAGGTACAAGCTCGCTATAGAGTATATAGTCGAGTATGTTATACAGAGTGATACACCATCATGTAAAGGCCCCCCCCCCCGATTTTTACCATTCATGTATCATACATTTGTTGAAATCCTTTAATTTTCGTGATTTGATCAGAGGATTATGCAAATAAATGTAAAGCGGTGTTATTGGCATTTTAAAGTTATTATTTTGTATACCAAGGTATCCTTTAACAATTATAACACATTTGATAAATGCAATGCATCTAAAACTAATTTCGAACAAGAGTAGTTCCTGAGTTATTAAACTGTATATATTATAGGTACGTACTAAAGTCTAGAGATAAAAGTCCTTGATAGAGTATTTACATAATATTTAAATATATTTATACCTATTATAATAGTATTTATTGTTATTATACTCTGACAACTTTTGCAAATTATAATAATATTAATATTAATCTCACTAGAATTTCAAATCATCATACCCCTCCCATATCTTTTAGACCTATATATTATTATTACTTTTATTATTATCCTTTAAGTATTAATATTTAATACCTAAATCAGAAACTACTTGCGGTTATAATACTATATTTATATAATATAAATATATAATGTATCAACATTTTCGACCAAATCGTCTGCTCGACGATTTACAAATAATATGGTGTTATAAATTTCACAGCAGGCCTACTTGAAAATTCAATAAATCATTTGGATATTATACTATATATTATGGTTTTCATGATCAAACGAAATTAATACGGGGTTGAGCGTGCTCGGAGAATCGCTCTGTATACGTACACGAATAGTGGTACAAGAAGTAGGTACGAGTGCAGCTGCTGCTGGTATTATTGGTATCTTACAGCGAGTGCCGGTAAAACCGGTCGAAAAAATATCGGCAGCTGTCCATTAACAGTCTCGGCCCCATCAAGGTCGGGTGGAGAAAAACAACCAGCGGTCGATGTATTGTGACGCCCGCGGGGACAACCCATTAACATAGGTCGTGCAGTGGTGGGCATCGATGAATTGCGTACCTACTCAATAATAATAGTAATCATATTATTATTTTTGTTATTATTATCACGTGTCCGTCTCGTGCTGGAGTCGTCCACCCGCTAGAACCCATGCCCACCAGCCCATCACGTAATAATATTATATTGTAGCGTTTACATCACGACTGATGACTCGCAATTTCCAATCCGCGAAAATCGGCTTCGAACGATTCAACGTGTAAACGACACGTCTTATAAGTCGAAAGTATGAAAATGGATGTTTTTTTTAAGAACGCTTTAGCGAGTTAACGAAATAGGATCATAGGGTGGGGTGTTGATATCGTACTAATTTTTTTGCGATTCGTGCGATTACAAACGAGTTGGTTTGATAATACCCCAAGCGTCTAAGTGTATTGTGCACTTGTACATATATAATATAGTTTTAATAAAATCGTAAGACAACTTTAAATAACTGTCACCGTATGCAGAGCGAATACCGCGACGACGGCGCATTTACAAGAGAATATTTGCTGAAAACCGTAAAATATTTGAGACAGGGTTTTTTTTAGTGTGGAGTGAGACATATTTTGTGCAGTGAAAATTGTTACTTTGTGCAGTGCAAAAAAATAATTTCAGCATGATATTTATTGTATATTATAAAATTATACTTAAGTACTATTATTTGATGTAAAAGTTTAACACACAAATTTAAAATAAGTACCTAGTCAATAATTGGTTGTTTTTATTTTTATAAACAATTGTCATTACAAACTACAAGTAAATATTACTTAGTAAGTAATTATTATTATTTATTACTTATATTTACAAACAACATTTTAAAATTATTATTTACAATAAAAATAGTGCATTAATTTAAAATGATTTATTTGGTAGATCACGGGTTAGTCCGGATTTATTTGGTAGATCACGGGTTAGTCCGGATTTATTTGTTTTTAAATAGATATCGTTTCTGAGTATGGTATTCATTATCTTATGAAAGTAAAAAAAAAATGTAGATAGTACAGTATACAGCAGACAGTAGTATATAGGCACAGTTCGACAGTTAACAGTCCGTATAGGCGTAGACAAATGCCCTACGACAATCCAAAAGCGGAAATAAGTTTGTGCAGTCAGAAAAAATCATTAAAAAAAACCCTGATTTGAGATTTTTTTTCTGGACTACGGGCCAATGGGCCCGGTCGACTTATCTTCCGGACTCGTCGGACTTATGCAATGTTTCGTATACTTCATTTATCGTTCGTGGAGCTAAGATGTATGCGAGTTTCGGGATTTCCAATTCTTACCTATGTATCTTGTGGTTTTCCGCAGTGCATTAAATTTTGTTTTGAGACATGATAGATGTCGATGCACATTCCGGTGATGTCTGCCCACGTGACAGCTTTACGAGTATCCCGACGACTTATCGACGTGTAGGTACTAACAATATTATTGCCACTGCGATAATTATTATTACCACACACATCGGTCGTTATTTGAGAACATAATTATTATTGTTGTTGTTGTTGTTCTGCGTGCATTAAACATAATAATAATAATAATAATAATATTATGTTGTCACTGCAGCAGACAATCGCGGTGTTTGTAGTATTTCCGACTTTTTTTTTTAATTTTTATAATTTCCCATACAATACGTTTCGCAACCGTAAACAGATAACAGCGGCGGAAAACGCGATTACCTCGCACATCGGCGCTTGTAAACCTTGCTTGTACAGTTTTTTATTGTCGTTTTTAATGTCGATAGTCGTATTTAAATTTAATGCACTGCGTACCTAAGCGACAATTGTGACACGTCGGTACAATATAATATTATACAGTCTCCCTACTAAATTATATTTAACGATTTATTATATACCTATTACGGCCTTGAATGTGAATATTGATGCATATATTATAATATTATAGGAATCGCACAACGAAACGACTTCAACGACACCGTAATAAAATTATTCAAAGCAGTCATTTTTTATTCAAACACCGGGCAATGGACCAGTTGCGCCTAAAACAAAATTTTTATTTTAGGTCAGTATATTAGTATATACTATTAGTATTACATTGCTCATATTTTACGGTCAATATACCATTTACGCTGCTCGTATTTTACAATTGTATATTTATGCATATTAGGTGGATTATAAACGTACTAACTATTGTTGACGCCCATTGTAAAATGATTGAACAAATTTTGGAACAAATTTTTGTATTAAATCTGAAAAAATATACTGTGATAAATAATTAATATTTTAATAGTGATTTATTTAATTGTAATTATATAATTATGTATTGTTGATAAATGACAATCATGTTCATTGTATTCCAATAAAAATAAACATGTTATGTACTATTAAATAAAATAAATATTATTAGGCTGTCATTTAGCGCAATCATTAGTCTGTCAACCTAGAAAATGATCGAGCGCAATAATGCACTTTGCAGGGATATGAAAAGTTAACTTTAAGCGAAATATCGGTAAATTCTCATAGTCTCATTTGACCAACATTTGTATAAGATATATCATCACAAATTTTACTATTGTGCCCGGTTCTGGTTTTCTATACCACGGTTGGTATTAAACGGTACAACGCACGCGCTCGACCGCCGTCAATCGAATCGTCATTAAAACGACCGACAATTACAGCGTGAAAGCTCCGCGAAATAAACACTTGATTATGTATTATTGTTTATAGATTTGATTGTACTCCGGTAAGGCATAAACACTATAAACTACAACACGCTGTACCACTCGGGGAGAAACACGATACTAAATTCGCCCTTCAGCATAATATTATTAATATATTTTATAATCCAGCTATTATAAGCAATATTATTATTATCATCATTCGTGCGGGTGTCGCGGTCGTTGAGAATCCGTCGAAATCGTAGTTTTTTTTTTTTAATCGTAGTTCGTGTGTCTCCGACGCGTTTTGGCATCCTTTCCAATCGCGAGAATAGAACGCACATAATAATATTATTATTATTAAGTTGTTTTCGTTTTCTTCGCTCCGTGTTGTTGTTCTCGTTTGTCCAGCGGGGAAAATAATACCGATACACAATAATATTATTATCATGCAAAACGGGATCAACGACAATATTACTATCGTCGTGGCGTCGTGAATAATATTATTATTGTACGTGTGCGCAAACGTCGTCGTATCGACACAAATACACAATAGTGATTATTGTATAATAATATGTCAACGGTCGTTGTTACCCGCAATATCGAACGCCCCAGTTATGTTTTTGCCGCGATAAACTGACATATTATCATGCAGATTGCAGATACTGTGAGATTGTCACTGTTAAACGCATAACCTATATATAGGTATGTGACAAATATAATCATAAACTTATTTAGGTAAACGATGTGTGTTTGTGTCTCCGACATCGCCTCACAAATACCTAACGACTTACACGTCTTGCATTGCACGAATATTCGTACCTATATAATATACTCCTCGTGTTGTTTTACTATTGCGCATAATATTATACCTGTGATAGGTAATTAGGTTCATTAAATTATATAATGCGCAATTAATTATATTAGGCGCGTTCTGTTTTTCGTGTGTATTGGTTCCGATTGTGCGCAGTAACATATTTTACGCATTACAAATAGGTATTACTAATTACTATTATTGGATTATTCGGAGATAAATCGCGAGAATCTCTCAATGACGCTTGAACGGCAATAATAATTTCATGAAAAATCGTGATTGTATTTTCGAATGATTACTTTACGTCGCAGTCGTCAAAACGGGTAAAAATGCATTAAAAGTGTTGGAATCTCGTCAAAATATTATTGTGCCATTTACCATTTACGTTTGTAACTACATTATGGCAGGCGCTAGCCATACCACTAATGAGTTTTTTATAGGAGAAAATTAAAACATTCTTCAAATACTTCGTAAATATAGTACACGGTTAGTAGGTATACTTACACATTAAGTATGTGAATGTCGGAAAAAAATGTTTGTCAAAAAAGATTTGAGATAAAAAAAAGGTCTATTTATTAGGTATTAATTTTGATTATTATTGTTAAGTTTACACGCTAAAATAAAAATAACAATTTTACTAATACTTTGGTTTAAATTCATAATAAACAGATTTAAAAGATCTCGTTTTTACATTTTACCTGTGTTATATTATAGTTAGGAATGTTTTACCTATTTGTAATAAAACTTCTGATACTAAAAACGTTTATACCTACCTATAATATTATAGACTTCTAGACTCTAGTACAAAAAAAGTGCGTTTATTGTATAATGCAGACATTATTAATATAAATATTATAAAACCCATAGCCTTACCTTTTACTCATAGACCAACCCATCCTATACCATTATATCAAATACATTGAAAGTCGCGTGCTGACATGGCGAAGTGATGCAGCCATGGATAATATGTAGCATATTATATATATATATATTATAATATATTATGGTTACAGCCCGTTTAGTATACATATATTTTGTACCGTATCAAAGTAAATCAGTACCTAACCGAAAAACGAGTCCTACCTTGACACAGTGAAAACGTGAAGATATGTATGATAACACCATAACAGTTATGTGTCGTGATAATAATAGTTTATAACTAATTTCCAAACACCGGTCTTTTCCAACAAAATTGACTTAAGTATACATATTATAATTTACATCGACTGCCAAATAATATAATACATTTGGCGGACTTTTCTTTTGACGAAACAGTTTCATAAAAATGCTGAATCATCGAATCTATACTATAATACCCATGTCCATTATAATAATATGTCATCATCTTACATTTTTATTTAATCCTGAAGCGGTATATATTCGACTTGCGTACTTTTTAGGTTTATTAGGACATAACTACATACGATTAGAACACCTCACATCTTCGGGTTGTGTCCGTCCGTCCATTATTGGTTACCATTTACCAGTACATAGTTACGAATTACGATTGTAGATATTAGGATATTTATTTACTGTCCATGATAGTTACTTTACATATAGTTACCACTTACCATTGTTGATATTAAGATAATTACTTATTGTATAAGACGTATTTAATATAGATTCATACTAGCCATAATATACTTGTACTAGGTATTAACTATAATTAAGGTATCTATATAAAAAGTATTAAGGTTACCAAATTGTGTTTGGAATTATGGTTTATTGCATTTTATCGAAATACTTTCGGAACCCGGGAATTTAGCACGCTCGTGAAATTTCCCAACTTGTTTTTACATTACAAATTACAAATTAAATTCATTGTGGCAATGAATTGGCAAAAGCATCAATGTATTAATTATTATAAGCACGTATTTTTTGAATTTAGTATCGCTGCAGAACTCTGCAAGGGGGAGGCATCTTAAGCATTATTATTTTAGTTTATGTTTTTAAACGACTTGGGTTTACCACAATCTGGTGGCTTTTCATTTGGTGGGGGGGGGGGTGTAAGGACAGGTGACATGACCCGAGAAGGAGTTCACCGTTTTTGGGTTGCGCAAGTACCTGGAAGAACTGATGTACAATAAACTCGAATGCGTTGTACAATTACTACTATTATCGCATAATATCCTTATATGCATTTACATAAGTTGAGAAGACCTATACAACTTCATAACCGTACCTTAGGTATGACAGGTACTTGTGTTTATTTCGATTTCCACCTAATTGTGTTTTACACTAGCCGTTCGTATACGGCATAAGGCCATACAAGCTGGCCGATGCGATACGGATATGATGTTAGTATGTTACGGACAATGGATACCCACAATATTATAATAGGTTGCCTATATAACGCATAATACACCTGTAGACCGCATACGATTTTTAATTTTTTTACGTTTAACTTTTATAGGTATACCTACTGAGATTGCTCCGGCAGTAGTGATTAAACAAATGACCTAGGCCGAACGACGTATCCCGATTACGATTTCCTGTTTTTGTCGAATTTCGTCTTTATATTATTATACAACGTGCTCGTCCCGTATCGAATCTTAAACGCCGCAGAGGTTCCCAAACTTTGTTTTCTTCGTACCTCTTACGTTTTTTACTGATCTGTCAAGCGGTATAAAACCTAAACCACTTATGACCAACAACAAAATACATATTAATACTTTTATATCAAAATGATACGTATAGACGTATCTACGTGCGAGTTCCGGTGTATCGACGATTACGACGTATTGACGTATTGTCTGTGATTCGGTAGGACAATTAAATATTAATAATAATAATAATTTACACAAAATATAAAACAATATTAGATCCGCCACAGACATCGAAAAATAAAAAACCAAATTTCATTTTTCATACTGTTATTATTGTGTGGTTTTAAGAGTAGGTCCATAACCACATGGCCTGTCGCGTATCACATTTTGGGAACCTCTGTTGTGCAGTCAACACGCATTATACCTATACCGTCATACCAGCTATACCGGCACCTAGCGTAAGCTATAAAACCGACAAGTTATAGGAATCATAAATTAATTCATAGCATACGGCATACAGAGTGTATCACGAGGATTGAAAATGCGCATACAAATTATATGGAAAAATTGTCAAATCCTCTCTGCTGAGTATAATATATTATAGTATGATAACATACATTGTATACAAAAATGTGACTATACTCTATAATCCATGGGTGGCCAGCGATAAGAGAGCCATGATATAATGAAAAATAATATATTATGAAGAGTTTCAGGAAAAGGACCGATATTCTTATATTAGTATATTGTTCCAGCACACCTCAAAGACGTCTCAATCTTAATAGTTAATTATTATAAAGTATTTTTATAAATTGGACGTCTAATTATATTCTTTATCTTTACATTTTTATACTATACATTTATAATGTATAACCAACCTTAAGTATAATTAATAATTACTATTGTTATTATTATATTATATTAATTATTATAACGTCAACATTTTCAAAAATTACCGATTCTGTAAATATCTGTAGATATAGATAGGTTACATAGGAATATGGTATATAATAATAAAAAAAAAAAAAAGTAAAATTGTTAAGACGCGAACCATGGTTTGGCTACCCCTGCTATAGTCTATACCTACTGATTTATAGAATATGTCCGCATCCGAGTGCTCAAAGATTTTACGGATTTTCAATCTACCCTTCTCGTATTTTGGTCTCTGCGTATGACTGTATAATAAGTAGGTATATACTAACCTAACCAGACGTAAGTATTACATCGGAATACATCCTTCAGCAGTATATATAGCTAGGTACGCTGCAGTAAATATATATATCATATAAATTATATATGTATATTATATTTGTGTAGAAGAAATGAAGATATTATATGGCCTTAGTCAAATGGTTGGACGCGAAGGTATTTTGCCGTGACTTAAATTTTTTTGTTGTGAACTAATATATATATAATATATATAGGTACTGTATATACTATATAGATTATAGGTACACAATAATACGAGAGCAAACCGGTTGGAATAACATAAAATATATACACTTTTCTCGTAAAAATAATATTATTATTAAAGCTTATTGGTGTGCTCGACAGAACGGGATCGCATTTTTAATATAAATATATGGTTTTGGGCTGAATACAAGATTTTTTGTAAGGTTTTCGTTATCTTGGTTACCTATATGTTTACTACCTGCAGTATCATGGTTACTCATGGCTACTACATATTTATGATTCATAGAGTTTCCTTGTAGAGGAAAAATGTCGAGCAGAGTGCTACGGTTTTTTATTTTTTTGTTTCAGAAGTTCTTACTAGAATATTCATTACTGTAGAGTTTATAGCTTAATACAGTTTGTTCTCATAATATGTTCTAGAAACGTGTATTAAATATGCATACAGTCGTGATGGCTTTAAAAATATACAATATCGTAAATAATATAAAACTAACTCTAACTCTTTATAGCAGTTCGAATAGTGCAAATGTTATTATAGTTTTAAATGTATTGAAACCGTGTTTGGAATAGCACAGGGGTCATTAACACCCTCAACGCGAGTCGGAGGAATTGACTTTCAGTTTAATAATATAAATAAACTCGTACGGATTATTCGCGTATATCGTATTTTGCTATCCGGCTTTGGATAAAAACTGAGAGTGAGTTGCATCCAAGGCCGAGAGGAGGGGACCTCCTTCGCAGTTTATCACTAAAACTGTCACGGTTCTCTTGGCGCGCTCGTCGTCGTCGTAGAATATACCTTATATACCTATAGGTTCGATGTATTTACGATATTATATTATTATTATGCGTATGCGACGCAATTATTGTAGGCAGTTTACCTTTAACCGCATTATCGCGAGTTGTATATTATTATTTATCGTATAAATAGGTGGTAAACCATTCACCACAAAATGGAACATATTATTTTTTTGTATTACTCTAAAATAATAATAATACAGTTCACTGCATAATAACAGACAAGTGCGCTCATTTCTCTCGAGGATAAACCCGTATTATTATATTATTATTATTATTATTGAATTGCATGCGTAATATCGTCTAACGGTAGCCGGTGTACTCGTGGTAAGCTGTAAATACCTATGTTTAAGCTACAGTTACGCCTCTACGACTGCAATGGACGTAAACGTGAAAAAAACTGTCTTAGTGTGCTTTAAAAACGACATTTTGCGATGTTTAATTAGTATGTATTATCTTTGCGACTTATAATAATTATGTTATTGATGACTGATGAGTATAGCGTAATATGTATTCGGTTGTGCAAGTACGTACTATGATATTAATATACTGAACAGACCAAAATATCAAACATAAGTTATCGTTTAAGTACAGAGAAGAATCGATCTACCAAGAACAATTTATAGTATCACCAGACTTCTGATGAAAAACAATTATTTAGATTTTTTATCAAATCGTTTTCAGGGAAGCCGTAGTATTTATTACAATAGTGTATTAAAACGTGATTCGACTATTTAAGTGTTTTTTTTATTCTGCTGTAAAACGTTTTTCCCTCAGGTTAAAATTCTTTGTACAATATTATTAAGAGGACGTGATATGTTTTTTCTCCGTCTTATATAAGAGAATAACAAAATAATGTAACATGGTAAATTTTACGCTCAGCAGAAGACGTGTAGCTCCGTAAATTTAAGTTAGAGAGAATTGACCTATTATAAAATCTAAAGGTAAGATTATTATATAGGCAACCTACTCGTGGGCTTTTTATTATATTTTAATTTTAAAGCGAGTTATGAGTATTTAAAGATGTACAAACAATTTACAATTTTAAAATACTCAAAACTCGCTTTAATATTAAAATATAATTAGGTTGCCTAGGTAATAATCTTATCTTTAGATTTTATAAATTTACACACTTGTAAGACGGAGACAACACGTGTGGGTATCACGTCCTCTTAATAATTATAATATTTCATAATATTGAAATTATTGTTATAATATGCCATTGACCCTTGTAATATCATTCAATGCAGTCGACACAAAAGCGTATTCATCCAACGCTAAACGTTTTTTTTGTTTAAAAATAAAAATAAAATTTATCATTGCGCCAAAAATATCTCTGCCCTACTTACGATTTTAAATTTTAACTCTGGGATAAATTATTTCGGTACTTTTGTTATTAAAATAATTGTTTACATTTCCACGGTTTAAAGTTTAAACGTGTTTAAAACGGAATATTATATATGTAATTTTTAAATCACCAAACGGTTCAATGGCTGAAGCCCAGTTTCGCCGCATAGTAACCCATTTGCACCCCGAGGGTTATGGAAATTTGCGACCAAAATAAAAAACTAAACACCCTGATTTATAGCCCAAATGCGCCCATTTTGCATGCAACGTTGCCGTCAGTTATCGTTTAAGATCGTTTATGACATATCAAAATAATGATAAATACAGTATACATAAATATTATTATTTATCCAAATATTATTTAGGTATAATGTATTAAATTATAGATTTTAAATAAATAATAATTTACATGTTTACGTAAAATCAAAATTAAGAATAAATACTACACATGTATATTATCTAAATACTTTTAAGATTAAATTCAATTATGAATGTCAAACTGTTAAATGCTTATATAAAATCAAAATAAATAATACACGTTTTTTTAACACAACGCCAACTTATATCTCTAGTAACAAGTTTTCAACTCACTTGTATATTTTAAAGTAACGAAAAACTAAACAAAGTTTTTTTTTACTTTAAATGGTTATAATATTAAAATCCATCATATTAAAGCAATACTCACTGCTCATCTGCTGACTGCTGACGCAACTGATACATAAAATACAACTGATAAATTTATTTTATAAAATATAATCTTTATCGATTAGAATTTTACAATTTCGATTAGCAACGACAAAATGTTACTATCGATTGGGATATTGGTTTCGATTAGCACGATAAACGATCAAATATTATTTTAGGTTTTATAGATATACCAATATGCCCATCCAATAAATGGCAACGTTGCACGATTTTCGTCTGATCTGAATCTGGCACGTATTTTGGGGCGCAAATGGGCCACGATGAATGGGTTGGGGTGCAAAATATGGGTTGCACCGGGTTCAATTACTAATTAACCTCTCTTTGACGGTGCAATAATACTATTAAATCTCTCAGAAGACAGAACTAGACGAAATAATAAAATATTATGATATAATAACGAACGACTAGTTGAATCTATCATTGGATGCAGCACGAAGTACGAACCACGCGTTAAAATCGCTACAGTTCAAAAGAAAAAATTAATTACCACAAATAATAATAATAAATCATAAGTAGATAAGTGGCCGACAATAATATTACAATAAGCCCCGACTATGTATTCCCTGCGAACCGGACAGAGCATAATATTATCATCATATTATATGTAACTATTACTATTAATTTTTCAACGATCGTTAACACTTTTTAATAATAAGAATTGGCGTTCGAATAATATTTATGTATATTATAATAAATTAAACCAAACCTAATTACATTTAATATATTATGTTATATATTAAAGTGACGTTCGACATTCGCGTTTTAGAGTAAGTAAAACTAAAACGGTTCGTTAAACCCGCAACGGTCGTGTACAGTGTTTATGTTCCCTCGTTTATTATTATATATCGGTCATTAGGTGTGTGTGGTGTGTTATTATATGTGTACAAGTTTAATTGCTAACCGCTTATATTAACTGTCTCGTTGAACAGTCTTTAACGATTTGTCATATATTATAACATTGTAATATACTGTGTACGTAGGTCATAATATCATAATATTATAATGTAATCAACGAGTGTTCGAAAACCGGACGAGATTGAACGGGCACGGAAAACCCCGAACGAGAGTTTTTTTAACGACGTGCGGGTACTTAACTCTTTATTATTATTTAGACTTGCAAACGAACGTAAAATAACGTTTTGCGAAACACGTCGTCGGCGTGGGGAATTTCCGTTCTCTGCTTACTGACGACGCTATATCACGGTGAATATTCGCAATTTACAATTGTATGTATAGATACAATCGATTTCATAACGATTGGCGGGCCCTGGGCATTTATTACTATAATTATGGCAAAACCAAGTAATGCACGGTAATATAATAATATAATAATATGCACCGTCACCTTAAATACCAACACTACGCGACGCGTATTCGTCCATCCTCGATTCGGAGGGAGAGAGAGATAGAGAGAGATTCTTTTAAATTTACCTGGTTATTTGTCAATATTTATTGAATAAATTCAATTTCTTCACTGTATAATATTGACGAAACCCGCCATAACATTTCCTCTATGAAATTAGATATAACAAAAAGTTATGTGTATTTACATTTTATACTTTAATGTTTAAAGTTTAAGCTATACCTATACATTTTCTAACTCAAAAATGCAACTCCATAATCGTGCCCTCTCTTAAATATATTATACATATGTGTGTGTCCTTTGAAAATCAAATCATATAACAATATAATATTACGTCTTCCTCTTTCTTCGCTCAACTCCTAATTATTAGTCTAGTCTTAATATTCTCAACAATGTCAATCCAACGAATACTTCCTTGTTAGGTATTTAGTTTCGTGCGATAAACTTATAAGTGATAACACTAACAAACGGCACTTTAACAATGTAATGTTAAACTCCAAGTGCAGAACGGATCAGTGACGTCCAATATTTTTTCTTCAGGGCCACAATAGGTAGTAACATTTTGAATTCGTGATTTCGTTCTATAATCATTTTATAAAAGAAAAAAATGAAAATTAAAGGATGTTTAAATATCATGGAATTGGCTGTATATTTGGTTTCAACTTAAAATTTGCCACTCACAACTGGGCGGGATAAGTGTTCCACGTGGGACACGGTTTGGGCAACAATACCCTAAACGATGGTGAACTATTCAAATTTAAAGAGTTTATGAAAATGTGTATCCTTTGTAAGCACTTCCACAACCATCAATGTGATTCGCAAATTTATTATTACAATTTATAACTGCTTAGGTTACACTCCAAAGTTACAGGCCAAAATACTTCCAAAATGGTCTAATGACTCTAATGTATCTATTATACTTGTATTTTTTTCTCACGTACATGATCGTTGAATTGAAATTAATAGATTATAAAATCTATAAAAGCTATATTATACATAGGTAACATTAGATCGCATAATGCTCAATACCTAATTAAAGATTTTCGATTGTTAACATATTTATTAGTTATTACAATTAAACTGTTGCTATATGACTTCTAATTTAACAAAATCATCTCAAAAAAGTGGGTAATTGTAATGTGAATGGTGTTGAATTTGAATTCAATGATATTATATCATTGTATAAGAAAAACGATTCTGAGCGAAAACTTTGATGATATTATTGTGAATGAAGTAATTTATATATTTACCTATTTAAGTGGAACATTGATTTAAATTTTCAATAGCTTTAAAAGCTATAGAAGTTGAACATTTTATAAATTTTTAACTACACAATAGTGATTAAATTTTGATTACAGTTATTCGTTTTTGAATAATAATAAACTAACTAAACCGCTACATGAGAAATCTAGTATCCAATATTGTAATAAACTAAAAAGATGAACTTCAAACGCTCATAAAAATTTAATTTGATTTGCTTATAAACATTTTTATTGGATATTTAAAAAGGAACATTTTTATGGATTCTCAACTCAACTTTTATCCTTATCATTTTTGGTTACTATGGTTACCACGGTTGCTATGGATACCACGGTTGCTGTATAAATGCTAATATAAACATTCAGTAAAAATTGCATATACCTACGCCCTACGGTCATCCGTTTTTGAAATACAACAAAATAACAAAATCGTTTTATGATAAATCGAGTGAATACAGTAAAAATATGAAATTCAAACGCTCATAAAAAAAAATTGTGAATATGGATTTTTAATTTTTTTCATCTGCCTTTGAAACAATATACTAGGAGCCTTCTATTAAATTTTCAAGCTTTTTAACCAACAAATACAATTTTATTGATATTTATAGAAAAAAAAATAAAAAAAAAATTGAAACTGAAAATGTTCGTGAAGAGCTTAAAAAAAGTCAAAATATTCGGAAAATGTTATGGTATATAGAAAATGCAAATATAAACATTCAGTCAAAATTGCATGTACCTACGGTCATTTGTTTAAGAGTTGCACTAAAAACCAATATCAATATTTTCTCGAAAACAGATTTTGCATGAAAATTCCCGTTTTCCTTATTTTTTTTTGTTTTTCAAGGCGCTTTTGAAAACTACTGGAACATTTTTACTTTTGACCCCCAAAGTACCGACTAGATTCACTTTTCTATCAGAAATGATACTGTTGAAGAAAATCTAAGCATGTCCTAAAAGGTAACAGACGCGAAAATAAAAAAAATAAAAAAACACACATCATTGTAAAATCAATACATATCCATCGTTCCACTCGGAATCTAAAATAATGTTGACGGTGAAGGTCTTTTTACGAGTTTTTTTTTAAAAACATTGATGATCGTAAAAAGAAAAGAAAAAAATTCGTTTACCCCCTCCCCCCCAACACTCGATAAACTTCTGCCCTTGACGCCCTCTTGTATTTAGTGTGAGTGTGCGCGCGCGTAATCGTTCGCGAAATCGTTGCCAAATAACGCGTTCGATTTTCAAAGCGAACCGCGTACTTCGCTAGAGTCCACAAAAATCGTCTACATCACGCTCACTGCGTGGAACCAGTTTTCTGCCCATAAAACCCATGTAAATTATACAGTATATACACGCAGAGCACGTGCACAATCGTGTACTTTACCAATACTCGTTACCTATACTGTGCGGATTACCGTGTTCGTCTACGTGTAATTTATACAATTTTTTCGTTACGAATTCGGTGGGGATCGCGTCATAATAATATTTACTATTAAAATTCGAATCCCCGCTGTACAATATCATACCCATACGATTTTGTTTTGCAACGCGAAATTCGGACGGCCCTGTATATTATTAAATACGCGCATACCTGATGTATAAATACAGGTATAATATACGAGCGTGCAGTAATGGCTTGCACGTGCACGTGCACGTGATCGGCGAGGACGAATTTTGTTTTTTAACTTTTCGTGGCGCGTTTTTTACCCGCGAATTATTATATTATTATTATTATAGCGGCCGCCGCCGCCGTCATCGCGTGACCCACTGACCGCCGCCGCTGCCTACCTCCTATACAGTCATTGTGTATGTTGAACGACGCGGGAGGCGATTATTATATGCCAATTCTCGGGCGAGCGTTTGCATGTTTTGTAAACATCACCGGTTTCGTTATTGTGCAGTGTATTTTATAATAATTCGTACCTACTATACAGGTACTGAACACTTATATCACGATGTACAAAAAATGTATATACCGCTGCGGATGTGACGTCACCGGATAAAACGAAATTTCATACTGCGTATAGGTTTAGGCGACCCGTTCTAAGCTCCACTCCTCCCCATCATCTCCGACACATAATTCATTTTACCGAACCAACCAGCACAATTTTAAGTACCTACAAACAAATCGAAAAAAACTTCATTCAACCCTGATTACCGCGTGATGAAAATTGTCCATTATTAAATTTCTACTTGCACTGCCGAGTACCTATACACATGTGCAATGTGCATATAAAAGTATATAACCATATTCAATGTTGATGTGCCCCATAGCTTTCCCCTGGCAAACAGCTGCAGATTGCTCGTCATTGGTATCATATATAATATGACACTACTATAATGCGTTCCTATATTATTATAATCACTGTCGTCGCATGGAAATGTTTTTTCTAAATATCTCACACTCTGGCGGTGGTTATACTACTACATTATTTCTGCAATATTTTAATACTACCGTCGTATATGTTATGATAATATTTATTTTCAAAATGACAAAAACGAGACCAAAATGTTAATTCTTTTTACCTAATGATTAAACGTATTATTGACATTCGACACTGTTAAAATTTAACATAGTGTGTATATATTTAATATAGTGTTATCTATTTAAGCCATCATTTGGTTTCTATTTGTTTACATTCCGACTGAATGAGTAAACCTTTTATTCAGGCAGCTCTGCAGGGCAATCACCAATTATCCGTTTCCGCCATCACCCGGTTAACGTTTCCACCAATATTAAAAAAGGTTTGATTCCCTTTTCCGCCAATTTATCTGTTATAATATTATGATTAAAATACTGAGAAACAACTAAAAATCAAAGAAAATTTATTTTTCCTTTTATTTAAATTTAACACAGGTTGTATAAAAGGTTCACAGTTTGCATACCTATATAATATAATATAACTTTAATTTTTTGATACGACTTATTAATTATTATTATTTGAATAGAAACTATGTTTCTACAAATGGAAAAAATATTTTGTATTACCTATGTATAGTGACTTATTAATTATTTGAGTTATTCTTTGTCATTATATTTTTTAATATTAAACATTGTCATAATAATTACATTTTTCTTTTATAGATACAAGTGGTACAACATTAAACGTATATATTTTAATACTGATTATTTATTACACATGTACCTATGCAGCAAGTACATGAAAATGTAAAATGTCTTCCAAAAATTTGAAATTTAAATATAATAAGTATATATTATATTTATTTTACTAAATCAGGTTTATTGGCATAAACGGAATCAAACCATTTTTTAAACTGGCAGAAAAAGGCGATACAAAAACATAAGTCGTCTATCCGACCGTTACCAGTAGGCACACATAGTTACGATTGTTTGTATTAAGATATTTAATTACAATCGCTAAAATTAAGATAATTATATATTGTATAATTAGGTTTATAATATAGATGCATAAAGTTAGTAACCAAAACATTAAGGTTACCAAATTCTTTTAAAATATCATTCGGAATTATAATTTATTGCTTTAAAACCGGGAATTTAGTTCGCTCGCAGAGTAAGCTTTCCTAACTTGTTTATGAAAGAATTAAATTTAATGACAATGAATTGGCAAAAACATTGATGAATTTTTTCAACAAGTTATATAACCTGCAGTCTGATGTTTTATCAGACTTTTGTTTGTCTGATGCAAGGGGAGGAAGTGCAGGTGTAGTGGAATGTCTATGAGAAGAGTTCACTTTTAGAACAGGGCACCAATTTGTATTTGACTTTAGGGCTCCCAAGCTCCTACCACTAAGTGCTCGCAAAAGGCGATGTTGGAGTCCTTAACGATCAATAAGCGACCTCGAAAGTGCAGATAACCGACAACTGCAAATAATACTTGATCCTGATTATCATCGCGACAATATATATCCACTTGTGGATTTTAATAACAATTTTTGTTATTTAATTGTCATTTTTCAACATTGTTATATTATTTATTTACTTGAATTACCTATCTAATTTTTTTTTGTTTCAATCTTGAGTATTTTAACGTATAATCAATCTTGTCTTAAATTATTAATTCGTGTGCATACCAAAAACTTTCTGGCGTTCAGACAAAGCTTGGCACCAAGTTTAAGCCAAATGTTTCTAGGAAAAGTCTAAAAATTACGTAGGTACCCTTTATATTTGTATAATGATAACGTCCACGAATTGAGAGAATATATTTTAATTGCACATAGCTGCAAATTACGAACTACGAGGACTTGCAAAACGCATTCCACTAATGAAACGTGGAAGTTCACAAGGGTATAATAATAATATTACATCGATAATCTCTAAACCCATTCACAAAAAATAACACTTTTTAGGTACCTTCGTATAAAATTGTATAAAAATAGTAATATTTTGCAATGATCAACTTAGCTGCTTACCGTTTTAATTCGGCTGTCAAATCAAAGTGAAAGCTTACAATAGTATTAAATTATTCAATGCATCAATGCAGCTGGATTAATCCAGCGTTAATGTAAACGAACGTGTGTTCGAAGCAGATACCGTGTTCGTATTACCGAATTACCGTACATACCTTTACACTCATCCAGTGATTTTTTTCGTAAATAACTGTTGTAATGCTACTCGTTTGTAATTTCTATACGATACATACCAGTTGTAAATGTTGAATGTTATGAAAGCGACACGATATTTATATACATCATGGGTACCAGCTATACTTATACGCACTTACTTCGACGGAGGTGGTACACGGGACGACCTCTTCTATTTCTATTTATTTATTTACTTATTTTATTTATTTATTTATATTTAAAATGTACTTATATTATATTATATTACAGGTATTACATGTTATTTCTTGTGATCATAATAACATTGTTACTCCAGTTTTGAATTTGTAAAACCTTATTCATATATCACATCATAAATTCATAATAAATTCATATTAGTTAGGTAATAATAATATCTATCATCAACATATACAATTTTTGTTACACATACATTTTCGATTATAATTTACATAACATTAAATTTTCTGACATTAAGTATAACATGATAAAACAATCAAATATTCCTAAAATTACAACTACAAAATATACCTAAATATTGCAATGCATTTATTTTTGTGGGAGCTTTTTTTTAACACATATTTACAATGATTTAGGCAGTTAGGCAAACAATGCAATCAATCTCCACATCTGATAATACGCACGTGTATTGGTTTGTCGTAGAATGCCTAAACCTACTGTTCTGTGCCTAAACTAAACATTTATTCTAGGCTATGATGTTGGTAACATAGTACTATGTCAGTACAAGAGGGCCGTATATCAAAAATTGTTTATTTTACAGGAGAGCGTTTTTAATATTTAATATCTAAAAAGTTTTCATTTATCGTTATTCTACTCTACACATTAATATTATATAATAGCACTTGCAGTCTACAACAGTGTACACATCTATACTTATAGTCGATCGCGTTTCCTAATACCGTAATTCTGACAAACAAAACGTAGTTGTATTGGAGTATGTTTCACCGCAAATTCCTAATGTCCATACACAATACTATTATTACGTCTAAGTACACGTGGTAATGAGGCATATATGTTGCTAAGACAATGATAAGACTATATTATACCGCTAAAGCGATGTTGTTTAGCACAATCATCGGGCATGAATCATTTAGGTACCTATGTACAATAATATTGACCACTGCACGTCCACAGACTTCATTGTCATGACATTGTTATAAATTATAATATAGTAGTATTTCGGCTAAACCACAAAGCTTACCGAGTCCTTGAAATTTTAATGAACGTTAATTAGTTAGATATACAGATAGGTCGTCGGTAGCCGGTTGGTATACCTACGTTTCTCGATCACATCCGTGGGTTGCTCGGGAACGAGAAAATACGGTTTGAAATGGAAATTATATTGCTATTCCACACAATCGTGCAGATGGTAAAATTATTATTACAACCGTTTATTGCGCGGTTTTTGGTTTTTAAGTACCTATGTAGAAAATGTAAATTAAAAATTATTGTTATTATTTGTGCGTGGTTTCATACACTGGCGATGTTATCACACTATAGGATAAAGAACAATAAATTACAATACTATTATACGGTATATTATGATGTATTATTATACGCAACGTAGTCTTTGGATTTTATAATTGGATTGTATTTACAAGTCGAATAGCGCAGTGTTTTATCAACAGAGCGGCTGCAGGTAAGCAGGTTGTATGTACAATTATTTCGCCTCAGAGAATGCCGTGTTTAGTATTATTATTCTGGTGGACTGCAGTCGTAGTGATAACTTTTGGTTTATCCAACAAACTACGAATTGTAATCATTTTACTTATTACTACAAAGGGCCTCAAAAGTTAGTCGTTATTTTAGAAATAATAATCACGAATAGTGAGAGAGAGTAGCGCGAGACGTCATAACCAAATCTTTTTCAAGAATAATTGAGTATTTACATACCGAAAACAAATAGAAATGAAATAAACATAATAATATTAATTCATTTCTGACTCGAATTTTGTGCCTTGAAGCAATCACTAATTGGCCGGACGAACGGGCTGCGGGCAAAGAGCCACCACGGTTACGCGGTTGTTACTCTCTCAATATTATAATATGCTGAAAAAACTAGAAATTTATAGAATTGCAATTTCAAATTTCTTACAGTAATAAACATTGGTTTCGACGTTTTAAGGTTTATGTATAGCCTGTTGTAAAATAAATTTTTATACATTCGGTTAATCGGTTATTATAAAATGTATATGGAATTTTGTTTTTCTGTTTAAGTTAAATTTTATTCGACTAATACAATTTATGCAATCAGTGTTTTTCCTCGTCGAGTAAGATTTTTGAGATAGTTTCAACGTAATCGGTAGGTATATCTCAAATACGCACGAATATAATATGTGTACGATACTTTGATACATAAGGTAAACAAGTGTCACCTATAGCTTAAATAGATAACTATCTATATTTTGGCGTCGAGCCAACATATACAGTATAATAAAATATAAATTCTTTATTATACCAGTACACAACAGAATACATATTATAATATATATTACTATTAGTTAAAAGTTATACATAAAACTATTAGTTAAAGCAGTGACATATTATGTACATATATATTACTATTAGTTAATAGTGAATAGTTATAGCTATTTATTTAAGGCGTACTATTTACATATTATAATAAAATTTTCTTTTATTATTCGATTTAAATACCTATCGGCTATCATATCATATATTATAATACCTGTATACTCGTATAGAACAATACTCAACTATTTCTTATGTAATAAGTAATTAAGTAGATTTATTCTGTATTATTGTTGTTTAATAATTAATTTCCCTAAGTGGTCTCTCAATAGTTATAGGTTGTTCTCATATATTCAATGTAAGCATATACAATATTTATTTTATTATAATATTGTATTCCTATATGTCGACCATCGTCATATTATACAGGTACCAAAAAAATAATTAATGTTACCGAGATGATGATAATAAAATAATAGAACCTATAAAAAAAACTGTTAGAGGACACGTCCAAGTGGATTACTTCCTTTTTTTTTTTGTATAGGTACTTCAAATAATTATCAAAAACGTTGGCTCATCGCTCATAAAATTCCTAAATTACTGCAATATAATAACTCCAAGCGTCATCGGACAACGTCATCGTATAGGTACCTATATATTAGGCCCTGGCACTTAGGACGTATATGATAATAATATGTAGGTACTTAGGTAGCGTAACTCCTGCAAAAACAAATCGCAGTAGTCAATTTATTTTTATTTTCCATGTCCGTTTACATTCATTATTAAATTCATATTTCACGGAGCGTATAATAATATATTATCACCGTCGTTGTCCGTTTTTCATTCCCATTCACGTTTCGGCGTTACTTCCGCACCCGGGCAGACGTGCGTCGTATAGACTTCCGATAATATTATTATTATTTCCTAGTTCGTATATACGTAACATGTCTTTTTATGGTTAGGTACCATTGGCAATATTTATGGGATTATATTATTATGTTCTATGCACGCTCTTCCCGATAAAAACAAAAAAGTGTTGAAATTTAAAATCGAAAAAACAAATATAATATTTTCCTTGACGATAACATTGCAGATAAGGATTGCGCTGTCTAAGTAATCCTTTGAAAACCCAGACAAGAGAAATAATCTCTTAGAACATTCCAATATAATAATATTCTCAGTATCTGTAGAACGCAATGTACATTTTAATAATCTCCACTGTAAATATTATCAATTTACCTCATAACATAGTGTGTTTTGGGATAAACTATGCAGCCGCCGCATTAAATAATATTAATTATTATTTCTTTCGACATCTTACACACAATGTAAACTAACAAAATAAATTACTTTAAAAAGTTCAAACAAATTTAAAAATATTTTAAATTCTTGTTTAATTTTCTACAGAACAAATATCTCGGAATCGTGAGAACATTTTAGAATTCATTTTTGTTTTTAAGATCATTTAACGGTTTAATGAAATTTTATTGATATTTAATTTTCCTTGTTCAGACTTAGGAAAACAATATAATATGTTTGTAATATATAAAACAATAAATATTCTAATCCCACTTCAAGTTTCGTTATCTCGACACTATACCTACATAGGTAGGTACATTTTTAATTTTTTAATTTTTTTTTTTTTTTTTGCAGACGCTGATATTCTTTTTTTTTTAAAGTAGCAACATACTTTACAATAATAATATTTATCTTGTACACAAACAAATAATAATATTATTGTGATTGGTAAATGTGTTAAATTATTAATCTTATTATTTTTCATTTATTTTCATTTCACATATTCGTATAATAATGATTATAGGTACTCGCAGTTCACCAATAAAAACGTTATTTAATACATATTATTATGTTATATACATATTTTATATGATGGTAAATCATTTTAATAAAGAAATTTTATTGTTACGTTTTGTTGAAGGAGTTTAAGTACACATAATATAAATTATAATATATGAGAAAACTATTGCGTACAGTTCGTATTAAAATATAGTTACACGATCTGTGGAAAATACATTTTGTAAAGGGGTCACCGACGATAAATTGTTCAGAATATTACATTTCAAGAAATAAACAGATGAAAGAAAATATAATACGAATAAGTGAAGTGCAGGTTATTCACATATTTTCGTTGACTGTTGATCGCGTATAGTAGTGGAAGTTTTGGCATTTTTACAATCCGTTTGCAATGAAATATCGTTTCGTTTGACAGCCATCATAATTTTGGTATTTTTGCAATCTGTTTGCGTACCTATGGAAATATCATTTCGTTTGACAGTTATATCGTATATACCTACCTATATCTTTACCGCGTAAGACAAAACAAAGCTGGAATACTTAAACAGCGCCAGCTGGTTTGTATCGGATTGTTGTATATAGCAAAAAAACAAAAATACAATTAATATCAAAATTCGGAAACGACAACCTCCGTTATGCCCCCGTTGCCCGGCCTTGTTTTCTGCGGCGAATCGATGATGATGTTGTGTTTTCGTAATGTGAAACAAATGCTCGTGAAACGTTAAAAAAAATAAACAAATAAACGTCGGCTGTCAGGGCGTCTGTCATTCACGGGGTAGTAGTGTAATACCTATATTATAGTCTAGACGGTACATTATACTATTATTATTATTATACGCTTTGTGAGCTGCAGTGGGTGTGTCACAATAGGAGAGCGGGGGCCAAATGTTTACGACGTGAAAATCGCGTCCGGACACGTCGTCGTCGTAAACGTATATGAGTCGACCCTTTTCCGCCGCAATCGTTCGGTGTAAGTTTTAATATGTCCGAAATAACCATGTAATGGACGTGGACCTTTGCTGACCGGCGGATGTGATGCGGAAATCGATAGCGGAGAAAGAAACGCGAAAAAGTATATAACACCTGCACCAGCAGAGCGGCGCAAAAGAGATGAATTATATTATTTTGGTAAATTACATTATATAGGTAAATTGTATTTATATTATGTCTATTGGAATATGACTTTTTCGTGGTAAACCATGTGTGGTGATGGCGAGTGAGTAAAGAATAGGTTCGCCAACACCCCCCTCACCCTGCGATCCTCTGATGTCATCTCTTCTTTTTCAATGGTGGTTCATTAGCCACGGGACATTTTGGCCTATAATACAACCCTGCAGCTGTAGTGGCGCCGAACACACAAGTTTATAGTTTATACACAATATCATAACTGCGGCGACCGGCTGACATAATATATTATACGTATATTGTATAATATATTATTATATTTAAAAATCATAAACATTTAGTTTTCGTAGTAGGACTGTGGGGGGTGTTTCTTGTAATACGTATAAGTCATAATAATATAATATGCCATAAACCATCGTGAGAGCACGTTGCAGGCAATAGTGCAATCATATACCTATACAATTATAAGACATGTATAATGTCGGTCATCTATAATAACATTATATTATGGTATATTATACTTATAAATGCATTTACAGATATGATATACAATCGTTTAATTGTAGGATTACCGACACGTGCACGCCGTGGGACACAGTTTTTCTGCAGCGTGCCACCAAACTTTTTAATTTATATTTTACTATTATGTTATGTACCGGTACGACGGTATTGGCTTTACCTAACCACGTATACACGCAGATATACAGCAAGCTCCTCGGTTTTGTTCTTCAGCTTTTCTAGTCTTACCAGATAAATAATTTGGTTTTACCAAAATATTTAAGGCCGCGGCTGGGGACGATGGCCGCAAGAATTCAATACATCAAATACAATGCCATTATTGCGAACAAATCGAAAAAATAAAGGTTAACGTGCTAAAAATGATAAAGTTATAAAACGTGGCACATAGTAATTTATTAATTATATTGCTACAGTTTTAAGCATTGTTGACCATTATAGTAACATATAATATCTACATAATATTATAGAGGAATAGAGGATGTATGTCCAATATGAAAATCGGTATCGAGATTTTTGATATCGCCCCGTCTTTATATAACAATATCAATATGACTGCAATATAAGATATCAAAAATAGGTGGGAATACATATTAATATCATAATGTACCTACAGCAGTTTTCCCCATGTATAAGACTGTGAAGCTCTTACGAAAAACTCTTACATCGACGTCGGGGACGACTGGTCTTGCAAGAGAAGATGGTTGAGATGAGATCTGTACATTAGAGATCGGGATCCATTACACCCGAAGTTATAAGGTTTTGGCACTTCGACGAGTATCATACACAGACACACAGAGCCGTGACAAGTGGGTGGAAAATGGGGAAAGCGTCCTAGCTGGGTCGGCAAAAGTTGTAGCATTTTAAAAGGCGGCAAGGGTTCACATCATACACAAGAGTAATGCGTTAAATAATCTACGGGCCACGGACTTGGCGCGTGTCGACCAGGACTATTTTATTTCGCGAGATAACACACTGTCCGCGATTAAAAAACACTCGGCCCGCGCTGAGACGTCACACCGCACGTTCCCCTGCAATATAAAAATGTCGATTTAATTTATTATTACAGCGTTCGAGGATGGGACAATAATAATATGGTATAGGTATATGACAAATAAAAAAAAATTAAGACAGCTATTAAACTACACATTACGCACCTGTAGATAACATAATAATATAATAATAGATACACGATAAGTCGATGATAATATCTGTGGCTTGGGTCTAAAAGGGCCAATCTCACTTTTTGGCGAAAATGAGTTATATGGCCAATCTCATAAAACTTAATACGCTTTTTCTAGTGGTAAAAGGGCGTATCTCGTTAATCATTAGTGCAAGATATGAGAGGGCCAATGTCATGAAAATTACAAAATCTATGGGGCCAATGTGAACATTGGCCCCATGAAAATGACAACAATGGCCCTATAAAAAAAAAAATCATGACATTGGCCCTTATAGTGATCACTATAAGGGCCAAAGTCATGATTTTTTTTTTTTTTTGTAGGGCCAATGTCAATAGAAAACCTTCTATATTTCACTAAAAAATTCACACCATACTCTAAAATGTAGGGTAAACTATATTTACATCCACCACAAAAACAAAAACATGAACAATAAAAAAAAAAAATTGCTATGAATTTTCAAAAAAAAGTCGAGCGTGTAAGAAGTACGCGGGGATGAAGTGAAACTTCTTTCAGTCATACAACTGATATGAGGTTTTGTAATAATAATAATAATAATAATAATCTTATGTTAATTAATGGTATATATATATTTATGGTATTAATAATGATATATCAAGTAGGTACCTTCTACAAAGTATACATGTAGGTTACTTATATATAATATAAATAATTGTACTTGTACCATTTTCTATCCAAGTATAAAGGAAACATATTGGAACATTGGTAATGGTAAATATGTAGATGAAATCAAGTATTAATTAAATATTTATTATTATTATTTATTAAATACTTATAGTATAGTCATATAATATGATGAAATTCATCGAGTTATATTTTGAATATACATAATTTGACTCACCTAAAAATAGTATATTATATTATATTATATTATATTATCGCGCACTCTGGAATATTTATTATATATGCGTTTTCGCTTTTATCAACTTGACTACGGAATATTGTTTATACCATGATAAAATAACATGGTATGCTGGCAACTTTATGATACGCATACCCCTTACCCCGCCGACCATCATACAGAGCTGTATCCAGTTCGCCGCTTTTCATTGGTTTTCATGATCAATATATATACATAGTGCATTATGAGGAGAACTGGATACAATGAAATGCGCAAACTCCGACGATATTCAGTTCGTTGCCATCATACCATGTTATTTTATCATGGTTTATACGTTTATACTGGTTTGTTTATAATATCATATGATATGTTTCCAAAAAGATTACAAAATATTGAAACGGAAAATATCAAAAACTTTATAAACAAAACATCGTACCGTTTTCGTGACGCGCGAGCGTCCGTGACGCCCGAGCGTCCGTGCGTCCGTGACGCCCGAGCGTCACTCTCTTTTTTTTCAATACCCCTCACATAAGAAGTTTAACTTCAAAAAAAAGGAGGCTTTATTTTTGATTACTACAAAGTGACTAAAATTGAGATTGGCCCTTTTCGACCCAAGCCACAGATATATAATATAGAGCACACTACTCATGTATCATGTGCGAGCGCGTGAAAACGTGAATCGTCAAGGGGCGACGTCACGTGACGGTTGTCGCGGCGTCGAAATATCGCGTGACGTCAAAATCGACGGTGATGTTTTATTATCCGACTAGAGCCCAAAGTTCAGCGTTCGGACGAGAAGGCCTTGTGCTTAGACTATTTAGAGGGATAATGTTCCGGTACTAATTTTATCCGATTTGTCCAAGCCATTTCGGTAATACCACCTCTGGTCACTGGTATAATACGATTATATTATATTGATCTTTGTGTTCAAAAACGTTTAAATTCTAATACTGTGTGTGTACAATTTAAATTTTAAACGTTTATTAGCATTTTTTATTTTATGCTGCAGGGACAGACGAGCTATAACCGAGGTAGGGGTAGTAACGTATAAAATATAATACTAACCGAAAATAACTCACACCGGGACACTGCACGATACGGCCAAATAAACCAACGGCGACCAAAGAATGCTATTTGTGAAAATAAAGGAAGTAGTATTTCATATCCAATAACACAACCCTGGTATATCGTCCACGTTAAATTGTTAATAAATATAATAAGTAATAACTATATCATAAGTACCTACAACTGTATTACTCAGATGATATACGACTCTTACGAACCAGCTAATCCGAATATATTGACATAATATCCACGAAATGTCCATCATAGTCTATATATATTTATATTATCATACTTTAATTTTCGTCGTCGAGCATAGTCGCGATTTGTCGAAAACCAGCTGCTCTTGGATATAGTAGTGAATAAGGGCGTAATGAATTATTGACACACTATATCATCCGTATCGATACGTCTTGTTATCTTTAGTAAGATGTCTTTATATCGCTAGTGTAACATAATCACATCACGCATCAATCGGAAGAAAAATATGTTTATTGGTCTCCGGGGGAGAGCGTAAAGATAAATATCGTGTCTATTGCGACGGACGTCCACAGGCGTCTGGGGATGTAAAATATAAATAAACATGATAACGCAATACAATACAAGATGATATTTTTCACCAAACATTTTCGCTCCAATATAGTCGCAAAATATATATATATCTCACGTATTTCGGTCCGCTTTGATCCTTCCGAACAATCCAATTCGCATCTCCTGTCCGATATAAAAAGACCCAATAATGATTATTATTATTATTATTATTATTATTATTAAAGTTATAGGTACTGCACGCGCAACGATCAAACAGACATTTTCGGAGAAAAACTCGGCGCTGGATCTGCATCGATCGATCTGTTATTCGTCGTCGTTATGATAATATAATATTTTATATTTTCCACTGCGCATAAACGTATATTATTATTTATTTATACGACGTCACCGTATAATATTATGTAAGAACAAAAATATATAATAGTGATAATATTACGAACGTCTGAAAAAGCGCCGCTCCGGAATGACTTTAAACACGCGCGTTCGAGGAAACGGAGCAATAATATTATGTACATATACGCGCTGGCCGACATTAAAAATAAATGAATATTCTAATAATTATTATTTTTATATACATATATTATTATAATGCGTCGTCTTGTAACTGCGTAATAATTATCACAACACACATCGTGCAAGCCGACTGTAATTATTATTATTTCGGTCGTTCTGTTTTTCAGACGCATTTCGAACACGTGTCTTCTAATGGGAAACACTTATATTATTATACGCCGATGAGTGGTAAAAAACATTTTTCACAGAACGACTAATAGTAGCACGGGACGTTAATTTCTTTCGGCTCATAGGTTATAACTTGGAATATACGTCACGGCAGACCTATACCGCGGTATCCTGTGAACGACGCTGTCCACTGCCGACGGTGTCGGTGGTGATAATGTACCTACGTGTTATTTCAGCGTAATAATTATCTTCATCATCGTCATAACAATATAATTTATCGGGGCCAGATTTAGGTATATGTTGGTATATGTGGTTCCGTGAAGAACGGTTTGTGAGGCTATAGGTAGGGAGACCCATCCAATAAATGAGAGAGAAGAATATAATATCGTCTATATTTAATAATATCATCTTTATAGCACTTACAGTGGACTGCAGCAGGGGCAGATCTAGGACTCAAATTTTGTGTGGGCATATGTGTATAAGTAAACTGCAGCCTATTTATGGGCACAACCTAAAATCTGATGAGCCTACAACGAAATGCTCGTATTATGTTATCATAATTCATAATACCAAATACTTACCTAACGGTCATAAACACCAAACAACGTTTCATTGCGGCATACGAGTTACTTTCTATGGCTTTAAACTTAAGATTATACAAATAACAGTTAATACCAATGTATTACGACTTACGTTTTTGATATTATTTGTATATACACGATTGCATCTTATATTACATTTCAATATAGGAGTAAAAGAGCTAATATTATATTTGTGTGATTTAATTCGTTTTTTGTGTACTTACTGCTTACCGTTTACTAATAGGTACAAAAAAAATCTTGGGAGGCCCAGGCCCATTACTCGGCCACTCTCAGTCTCCCCCCACCACCAACCCCCTTAAATCCAGGCAATCCAGCCCTGCAACACATATACATAATAACAGGATTTTTATTATTTATTATTATGTTATAAATCATTATAATACGAAAGCTTCGGTTTTTTAAAGACGCTATAATAATAATAATATTATGTTTATTATATTATTAATGCACTCGCATTGTGTTGTGTGCCTACCCGGCTAGGCCTCGTGTCTATCTGTTATAATGTTTAGAGAAAATGCGTTACAATGGTAAACAATCATTTTTCGTGTACCTACCGTCTCATTGTTTGTTGTCAGCTGCGGTCGGTATAATAATATTATTATATTATTATATTGTTGTACAGCACACACTATTTTGTGTTCTCGGAACGACGGGGGGGGGGAAACGACGACGACGTCAAAGGATTAAGGCACGTACAAGAAATAATAATAATAATAATATGATATAATATATTATTATAATTATTATTATTGTAACCACGAGGACAAGATGATATTTTAAGTAAGGTTAGCCAGTACGGTACCTATATAGTACGATTGTGTACCAAAGTAGAAAGCATCCAAACAATTAATAGATTATATAATATTATAGAAATTAACGCGATCAACAAATGCCCATTAAATTGTTCATTTTTTATACGAAATAATACTTGTGGTACAATGGCTGAAGCATTGGGTATAAACATCAATTTCACTTTAATAGTTCGGATAGATTTTAAAAATATGCTTTCGCATAACCAACAGAACCATTAATTTTTAACTTCGTCAGTATAGTACAGATAACCGTGAAAAGCGCTCCACACAATACTTAAAAAATATGCACCATTAACAGTTAACACGTCATTATACCTTTTTGGAAAACGAATGTAATAACTAATAAGTGCAGTTCAACCTTAGATACCAGCAGCTAGACACTATAATAATATACAGTGATTTACGTTATTGTTGTGATTGCCGAGAGGTACATATTATTTTATTTCGATTTGTTTGTATTTTTTTTTTATATTTCTTACTTAAAACCCAGTTCTTCTACGATATACCTAAATATATAATATAGTATAATATATTATTATTATTAACCTCGTCGCAGTAGTTGAACGTTCATTTTAGTTTCGATATAATAATTGGTGACTCCCTCTCCGCCGTGCCGACGGTTTGTAAAGGCGAAATATAAGAGCCGTTTCAAAGGAATTCGTTTGCGGCACCGAACAATAACATAACAAAATATAACAATAATTGCATTTTGTTATGTACACAAGAGTATAATAACTAAATAAAATAATAATACATACTTTCACAACCGTACGATATTCGCTTGCGCGTTCCGGCGAAATGTCAATATCGTGATTCGTCGTCGACATGCAAATCCGGAAAACCCATCGCGAATAATAAAATATTATATTAATATATTAATAAACACGAACTGCAGCTGCTCCACACGGCTGCCCATCTTAAGTATCATATCTCCGAGGCAATTGGGCGGGTCTGTAAGTAGGTAGTGTGTGCAGTCTAATATGATATTGAACATTATTTTCTACGGGAAAAGCGTTTTAAATTCCAGGAATGTAAACAGAATCCCATCATCTGTTTCTTTGAGTAATTGAGTGTATATATAAGCGACAGTATAGGTATGATATATTATACGGAGAATAAGTTTTTGCGGAGGCTGACCGATTTCCGACGCAGTTGCACCCCGATCAACGCTCTAGAATATTATATTATTATCATGTGTTTATATCATATTGTATTATTGTTAGGTGTACAGAAATCCTTCGTTTTCCGCCGATTTCTTTTTTACCAAGCTACTTCCCCGGGACGTAACCCCCACGAACTTATAATATTGTAGGTAATGTGTATAGTATAAAGTATAATATTATATGGCATGTATAGCGATAAGATAGTACAGGTATTCGTCGTGATTAGTCATAGTATGATGGCTATGGTAAACAGCTCATACGACAATATATATTACAATTTAAAATTAAAACGTGTTAAACACTGTTAAGCCATGGTTAAATTAAGACTAAACACCTTCACCCCTAGGAAACACTCCAAGTAAGTACTGTGTTAATAGCTAATACTATTACTTAATATGCTAATTGACTTCAACTATTGCAGTCTTGCAGCAGCTGATGTACAGAAATGTGAAAGGTCGGGATTTTATGTATTATTTTTATAAAATATACTATTGTACCTTATAATACCAATAAATAATAATATTTATGGTTAAATATAAGTACTTGATATAATTTGCCAGTTTTAAAAAAAAGTCATGGTGGATACGACACCCCCTCCCCCCTTCAGAATTATACCATTAGATCGTATTCTATATTTACGGGCATATCACGAGTGATTGTCATAATATAGATATAGGACATAGGAATCGGACATTTACCTAAACGAAGCAGTAAACGTACTAATATTGTTAACATGCATCTGCATTATTACACGGATACTCATATTTTTATGAAAATGTCTGTCAAACGTCAGATTTTAATAGTCTGGTATAGTGGTATTTAAAAGATATATATATATATATACAGTTATACAGTATATAGCTAACCGATATACACAACCGCGTGCTGTTAATGGGCCACCATTTATACGTAATATTATATTATACATTGTAGGTCACAGTGATGTCCGTCCAGATTTCGATCAGAAAATATCAACAATGAACCGTTTTGAATCAAGTACATAATATTGTATAAATTAAATAAAATTTTCAATGAGTTTTGCATAACTGCACCCTTATCATGGAAAATCGAGTATACAGACAACAGACTTTATGGAACACGCGAAACTTTCTCGAATATTTTCTCATCCGTTAGTATAAGGAAAACTTCCGAAAATCGTTAAAATTGTTTGAAGAAAATTTATTACATTGTAATAAGATCCGTTCGAAATTATTTTTCAACTTCAACAATCGATTTCAAATTTAGTATCATAACGCATAGGACCTTTTTTTCTTGTGCCGGAGGGAGTGAAAAGTCCATGCAAAATGTCAATATAATTTGGTATTTGGTTATTTTTTATACTAAACACATTTTCCGATCAAAGAGTATATTTTTTTATATATAACATATATGTTATTGCCTGTTTTACATTTTACATTTATTATATATTTCCAATGTCGAAATGACGAAATCCATTTCAACACAGCAACATTCTTTCAATTAAAAGGAGTTTAATTATTATTTTACTTCGCAGAAACCGCCGGTAAAATCGTTTTCGACATTCCGTTCCAGTAAAATTACAAAATTTCTCGTCGCTACATACTCGCATTGCTAGCTGCTTCACTCGAATCACATCTATTGAGAAGTCGACGAACCGTTTGTGTCACATGTTTTTATTATATACGTCTAAATGGAGTACTTCTGTCTCCTCTATACAGTTAGTAATGTCATATATCCGACATTTATCATTTTCATAGCTTATATACGTCTTTTATTGCATCGATACCGCTTAACGCAAATGAGAACAATACTATCCAAAGTTTCTAACGAAAGGTCGCAGAGCCCGTGAATTACGAACTGGCGGTGTCCATGTTACATCAGATATCTATATTCTATATGTATATAATATAATCGAATGTGTTCTGACTGAAGATTGATCAGTGTATAGAGTTTAAACTATATGATAAAGCTATATGGGGACTTTAAATTTTTACGGTACCTTCGTACCACCATGTATAGTGATGCAATATAAGAAAGGATTTGCCAAAATTCGCATTTTAAAGAGGTGCTCATATATACAGTCACACAAGGACTTTGAGACCCACGATGGAAAACGAAATTTTTTTGCTTGTGAATTGGTTACAGATTATAATAAGTAGTGATAGTAGAAATTAGTATTTTAATTTTATATATAAGTATAACTAATATTTGCCACTGGTTACATAAAATAAATTTGTTACTAAGCGATTATATGGTTGGATATAATTTTAACCTGTATTTGATATTTATAAATATATTATAGAAGCTATTATTTTTAGTCGTGTGCGTTAAAATCATAACCAGGTATATGTGGATATTTCTACTAACAATTGGTTACCCCTAAGAAATAAATAAGTTACTTATTACTATTTGCTGATTTCAAATTAATCGTATTAATTTTTGAACACCATTACACCGAGTACTAAATAACGAATTGAAAAAAGTCTGAATCGCGTAATAGTTGGCATTTTTACGGGGTATAACGAAGTGCACAGTGTCAGACGAAATGTATAATATGGTATGTAAAGTACTATAATATTATAGTGTATATAATATATATATATATTATATTATATACACTACATACCTACTATATACTGTTCGTTATTAAATACTCGTTTAATAATAAATAGGTTCACAAAACATAATCGCACGGTATAATGTATCATATATTATGCGCGTAAACTCGATGTCAGCGATCGGTGGCGCCGTTTGTGCGACGAAATTTTTTTCCAACACGCTCGTGTGCAATGTCGTGTGTAATATTGTCCTGCAGAGCAATAGATTTTGACGTACGTCGATCACAGGGGCACTGATTTGTACCCTACGGATTATATATAGGTAACGTCAAACGTGAAATTCCGCTACGTCGTACTTTCAAAAACCGCGAGTACGGCGTATGTGTATATTTTGATTTGTGTACAAATAAAATTTAATATTATATATTTGTACATGACGAATACTAGACACGGCTCGGAAAGAAATTATTTAAATGTAAATAATCATATCTTTCCCATTATAATACACCGATAATACCTATAATAATGTTACATGTAGGTATAGGTTAAAATTGCCAATTGGCTTTAAGTTATAAATTATAATATTTTGTGGTATAGTTAATTATCACTCATACACTCGTTGTAATTTATATATGCCGTGGATTAGAGTTTAAACGAAGTATTTACTATGGTTATAATTTATAATTATTTATTATATTATGAATAATGTGTAAAACGTTTTAAAACAAAATTAACATAATATAGATTATGAAACACACATTAATATTTAAAATGTACTCTTTCGTATACATTTTGCGTGTTTGTAAATACCTATTTACAGCATTTCCTAACGATTGTACAAAAATAATCAAAATGGAATATTGTAATGACTAGGGGTGGTATTATAAGGGATCATTTTGTAATCAAATTTATTTAAATTATTCTTGTTAGTTAAAAACTTCTTTTTTATAAATTTAATGTAACCGAGAAAAATTCACCAAATAACATTTAAATTAAATTTCAAAAACACACATAATAATATATTTGTGTATATCATAATACACAAATGTGATAACATTTTGGACGTTTTTCAATCCGTTGCCGTTCAAATGCGTTGCCTTTGATGCGTACCTAACTTATGTCTCTGTAATTAATATTGCAGATACGGTTGGGTTTTATAAACAAGTTTAGGTATAACAATTTACAGGTTAGGGTAAGTATTGTGCAATCGGTTCACCCCGTGTGGCGATACCACGACGAAAAAAAATGAACAGGTAGGTAACAACAACTGTATACATATATACCATAATACCATATGGACGAATCGAAAGAGTCCCTCAGTTTAACCGAAAGGAATTTTATAGAATGTACATCTGAATTATTAAACATAATATTATATAATGGTATATTACTATAACAATAACAGACTTGCCCACTTTAAGGTTTGGTTTTTTTTTCGATTGATTCAATGTGCATTGCTCTCCAGGAAATCGGATCACTGGACAACTGTACACACAATTGTACTTATGAAACATGGAATTCGTTATTTTACGGCAGGTTTACAATAATATTATATACATAGAAACTAAATATTATATAGTATTAAAATATTAAAGTGTGATACTCAAGTAATTGTCGGATTTGTGCATCATCATTTGCATAATGCATATACTGCAGCAGTGCAGCAGATAATACAGACTTGACACAATAATATTATATAAATGTAATATAATATGCATCGTATCAAGTTATATTAAAATTATTAAACTATTATAATGGAGTTTACCTATAATATATCCATTGCAAGGTCGCCAGCTTCAAACGAATATAGATACCTACGTGTATAATGTATATATCATATTATGAATAATAACATTGTATTACTCTGGTCTACTTCTGTCTTACTTGCTGGTCTATACCCATTACTTATATAGTTATATGTAAATGGAGGTACTTACATCATTGTACCAAACAATTATTATTGTCGACTCGACATGTACTACAAATATAAATTATAATATTGTATTACCTTTAATTATTTATTCTTTAAAATTTAAATGTAACAGCAAGTATTTATAAAATGTGTTTGTGTACCTTATCGGCAGTCCTGTAAAGTATTTGAGTAAAAGTATTTGAGTAAAAGTATTCAAATACTTTTTTAAGTATTGAATAACTTTTTAAATACTTTCAGCATGAAGTATTTTGAATGGTATTTTAAATACTTTTTTTTGTATTAAATACTTTTTGGTATTGAATACTTTGGTTTTTTATTTCGAACATTTTATTTTTATTCGAAATAATTTTAGAAATTTTAGAATAAATTAAGAATACAAAATAGGTAGTATCACCTATGGGCAGTCCTGTAAAGAATACTTTTGAAAAGTACTTGAGTAAGTACTCAAATACATTTTTTTTTAAGTATTTAAGATACTACTCAAATACTTTAATTGTATAGTATTTAAAATACTACTCAAATACTTTGAAAAAGTATTTGGAATACTTTTCAAATACTTTTGGTTTTTAAAGTGGGTTTCTAATTATTGTAATATAGACACATAGGTAGTAAATTTATAATCATTTCTATTTATTATTTATTAAATAAATGTTTATTACATTTTTTTTTTTATATATATATGAAATTTACAATCTGTTCTTAACTAGAACAATAAGCAAATGTGCATAGGGTATTTGCGTATGATTGATATTTTGAGGGAAGAAACCACCCATTGCCTATCGGCCACGCTTGATTCTACTGCAGGAGCATCCATTCGAGCAGGATAATGTTATACTATAGTATTAGATTTAAATATTTATTATCTTTTATCAATTTTCTATAATGTGCCGCAGATACGTTGATCGGATATTCAGGTGTCGTACCTATATTATATTTTGACATCGTGTCCGATAAAGACTTGCGTGCAAGCTGCATGGAGCGGAACTGCTGGTGGTTATGGAGTGAGCCTATCGTTACGACTCACGATATTATAAATATAAATATCTTGTCGTCATAAAATACTTATAGATTTATATATTGTTATTATGACGTACACAGCTGCTCGTTAAACAAATACTGCACTTCTCCCACCCCGCGGTAAACGATAACCATTCGGGGGTCTCTTTTTTTCGTTCCGTCTAGCTGATAACCCGCGATGGACGGTGGCGCGACACACACTTGTCACAAAGCCAAGATCGCGTCATTACTGTATCATATCATAAGGTGTTATAATGAACAATAAAGACGACACGTAATGCATATAACAATATAATGTATAAAATATGACATGGGATTTTCGGATGATATATTATTATCGTATGATAGTGGCACAGCCCTAGATCACGTGAACCACCCCTCGTGCCACCCGTCTTCCGATAACGGCAAAATATACAAATCCGCGTTAATCCAATTGCAAGCCAATCGTATCGACGGTGCAACGTATCGTAAAATATCGCGAATTATGATAGATATAATACTATTAAACCGTTGTAATATATTATACCTACGCGGAACAATAAAAATCTCAATAATTAGACCACGTGCACAATATTAGACTCTACTACTCTAGTCCGCACTAGACCACTCGACCAACACCGCCACCACCACCACCACCGCCACCCCGCTGAACGACTCCCCACGAACCCCCTCCCCACAAACGCAAGTCTCCCCTCGACCCCTTGACGCTGCCGCGGCACCAACAACCCCACAGCGGCGGGTCGGTAGCGGCGCGCTGGCGTTCCATGTACCGCGGTGGAAAGGGAAACGGATCGTGCGCCGCCGCGGCTTATATATATACGGCCGGCCGGCGAGCACCGCGTTCAGTTATCGCACGCCCGCCGCCGGTTCAATTATCCGTCCCGTCGTCCCGCGTACAACCACCGCTGAAGCAACCATCAGAACAGTATAGTAATTATTGGTCTGTCGGTGTAAAGAAAAAAATTCGTCGCTTTAAATTTCTTTTTTTCCGATTTCGAGTCGCGTACCCGAGACAACGATATCCTTCCGAGTGCAATACTATTAAACAGATCTCGTCGACATATTCGTCATCGTCAGTCGTCACCGCCACCACCGGTAACTGAACACGGCGATTTCGGTCACCGCGACGAGTAACACATTCCGATTCCGTACCCCGGAAACATATGCACAGAAGATGTGAGTATAACAATATTATGTACGATTGATTTTTATTACGTATTATTATTATCGTTGCTTGTTGTCAAAACCCTCGATACACGGCATTACAGCAAAATAGAACGTATAGATCGATGATTGGCCGTCAGGGGGTGTCTTTGGACTGGCGAAGCGTATTTTTAGCGCGCTCTTTACGGCGAGGACGATTATAATAATATATTTTCGACACGTTTTTTCCTACGGACCATAACCTTTTTTTTTTATTTAATGCTATGCACTCGGATAATAATATAATGTGTAATCATGTCGTCGCAGTCGCCGCGCCGCAGCCGCTGTCTCGCAAAGTCTATTTTTAAACAACTGTTGCGTAATCCTTGAGCGTATGATACGGAACGCTATCAAAAAATCAGTATATCGAAGACAGCGCTCCGGGAGATCATTTCGGACCGTAGATCTTCCCATATAGACTTTGCCCGATGAATTCCCCGTGTCCGCGGTGCGTTTATATAGGTATACTTTTATGAGTACTCAGGTATTAAAATTATTATTGTGCTTAGGCGAAATTCATGAAAGTCGTTCGGCCGCGAATCGCCATTCGTTTCGACTTCGGTGATAACGAAAAGTATAGGAAGTAGTATTAATACAATTTCAATACATTAATGTAGGAGATTAAACGTGTGATAACGCAATACCGTCTACGAGGATAATAATTACTTTATTGTAAACGGGTAAAATTCCCGCCATTCGACTGTGTATGCATCAAAGGGGGGAAACAAGATGAATGGGTTCTCTTTCTGAAATTTGGGGGAGGTCGGTCGCTCGGTTCGGTATATATTATCGAACCCTAACTTCCAAGGTCGGACCACCCCCTACGGACGTTAACAAAAGGACGTGTCGAAACACGTCCTTTTTACCAAGAAACAAGGCACAATAGAAGTACTATTATTATTTTCAAATTTCGTTCCGAATACGCCGCATCGAACGCACGCTGCTACTTTACTGTGCGTACACGATATTCGTTGGCCGGGAGCGCATGTAGGTCGGATCGCATATGAAAATAACCCGAGATGAATCATCCGATCAAGATGTTCGACGAAACCAGAAACACGGTTATTCTGGAATTTCACGGATCAAAGTCCACACGTGGTATATTATTATGACGGCGCACTTGGGTTTTTCTCGTCTCTTTTTGTCAAACAAATCCACTGTTTATTTCCCGATTTCATACTCGGACGCCGCTAAATCTAGTACCGACAATATAACTCTTCATACCATCAACTATACCGTTTTGACGACATTTCACATTTTCGAAGTTTTCTTCGGCTACTTTGTAGGTACACCTTATCGACGACAATCATAATTTCCTTAATGCATTGGTGCACCCTTTCACGCTGTAATAACTGTTAGGGTTAGAGGACTCGTCATAGTCGTTTCAAATACTTACACATTTTACGGTGACGATGGGCGTGATTCGAGAGGCGCCTGGACTTACATACTTATTACATAAATGTAATCGCCAATCGGACATAAAAACCGAAATTTATTCAGCGCCTAGACCTACCTACCAAAATATCTACCTCATATTACCAGTATTATTATGTATAATGTAATATAGAAGATAACGATATTAGGAATTCTCCTGGCCCGTCCATTATAATTTACAATGTATATATATTAATATATTATATTATTATTATAATGGCGTTCAGTCGACGTTTTTATTTGCTTTCCAAAATCCATTAGAAGTTTTCCTAACCGGTTTTTCGGCCGCCGCACCGTGTCCACACATAATAACCCAATATAACCACTTACGCACACACGCGCACACATGCACATGCACACACATTTCGATTGTCGACTGTGGGTCCTGCTTGTTTAAACCTGCACACGCACGTTACCGTACACCTATACAAGTCAAACAATACCGATAAGCTACTCACTTGGCTGTAGTAGTCACGAACGAGTCACGTGAGCCGTCGCCAGTACTTACGCCCGACCACTACGCAGTACGCCGGTCGGAAAATCGGGAGGTTGTCCTACAATAATGCTGTCTTCGTCGTCGTCGTCGCGCATACGACTGTTAAGTCGATATGAACCACGAAATCCGTCGTTAACGTGCTGATAGTTCGCTCCGGTAACGGACCAATGAGAGCGACGAGACGAGTCAACGCGTGGAAGTAGAAAAAACTCGTTTCTGTTACCGAGACCCTCGCCTCCCCCATTCACACCCTGGCCGAATTTTAACGCGGTCTTATAACAATATACATACATATTACTATTACATAGATTTTACGCAACAGCACGTAAAACTTTCGTTAAAGTGATTCGAAAATATTTTCAAAAAAAAAAAAAATACAAAATCGAACCGCGGATGGATACGTCGACTTTCCACACAAGTCGTATCCCCGCCATGGCCCCTCTTAATAACTAACGTCGCAGATATACCTGTACGGGCAAGTTTGACCTCCGCTCCGTGAAGAGAAGTCGTTCCAGGTGAAAGTGCCCCCTCCCACCACCGGTGCCCCCTTTAGGCGACCGGCAAGGCGGGGACACTTTTAACACAAACTTCAAAATTCCCCAAGAATGCAACCGTCCAGCACCGCACATTTCGGACAAAACTTCTGGATACGACTTTCGATATATTCTTGCAGCGGTCCTTCTCCCCTATTAACAATACCGTATGCACTCAAAACGCGCGCGAAACCACATTTGTGACAATATTAATATTATAAGAATAACACTGCTCAGAATAAATCGAGGAATAAATAATATTATTACGGTCGAGTACGGTAGGTATAATATTATGTAGTTTACAAACCGGTCGTGTCTTAATAATATTATTAAATCGTGCGTACGTACATTTATACCTACGTATTACTTATTATAATATTATTCCTCCTGCCCGTCTATAATATAGGTATATGTAATATATTTATATATTGCATGCCCCATTCAAGGTCGATCGTGTTTTCAAAACAATTGTAAAGTGGGGTGATAAAAAAAATTGTCCAAATTTTCGTCACGCAAGACGGCATGCGAGTTTACCTCGGCGTTATACCTGCAGCTGTAAAATAAATTCTCGACTAACCTAAAAACGATGCAGCCGCTTACCTCTCGCGCCTGCACACGACGGACATTTCATCGTTTCGAATTTCGCCGTTGCGTAGTAACACCCTCTCGTGGCCAGTGTTCGATTTCGGTGCATGCCAACGTGTAACAAACGCACCATAAAATAAAAATTTTTAAAATTGGTATTAATTTGTTGTATCAATTACAAAAGTATTCTACAATTTCCTATACTATAATCTCTGACCGTAAACTGCGCCAACATAAATAGACAAGCCGACCGAAAACAATAATATAACGATCGATTGCGGCGAACGAATACTAAGCACTAAATAGTATAAACATTAACCAACAATATCATACTGTACCTCCTAGGTACCTATAATATTATTATGCCCACAGAGGTCTGCAGCTCGTAGATCCGGCGGTCGACGCTTGAACAACAGGCGAGTGATGTTTACGTTGTAATTTTATTATGACTACGAGACAGAAAGTGCGTCTCACGACGGACCTACTTTTGTCGTCCGGAGAAAAAAAACAATAACGTCGACAAAATATAAGTCGTGAGAATGTCGGTTTCCGTTTGTGCGTTACGAGCAGGGATGGGCGAAATACTTTTAAAATTGTATTCAAATACTAAACATAAAATACACAAAACAAAAAATTACTTGTGGGTTATTTTTATTACGTAAAGGAGCTTAAGTACTCGTGAATAAATCGACATCACGTTTTTGACGAGTTCGCGGTGTTGTGTCGATCCCGTGGTCTGAAGTCGATCGCCAGCCAAATGTGGAGTACTACGTAAGCCCGCGCAACCGCGTGCGATAAAACGAGTACTTGTACAAGTACTCGAAACGGATTTTTTTTTGGTTTAAAACCTTTGAGGATTCAAACTATCGCCGGATATAATATGGTGACTAGTGAGTTCTAAGTTGTTATAAAACAGTAAAACATATAATCCGTGCCGAGTCATTACATTACCGAGCACCGCTTTTTCGTATATTAAAATAATCGCAACGAGTTTGCCCGACTAAATCGCGTTAATTGGCAGTGATAAAATAATTATTGAAATATCTTTGGCTATTAAAACACGTGTGCCGTGCAAATGTGCAATATATTATTATAAATCGTCTGGTACAATACGACTACTAACGTCACAACCTTATCCGTTCTGCAAACGTAGAACTTGGACAATTTGCGTTCAGGAGTTCCGATTTTGTGTTTTATCTTAATATTAATTAGAGTGAGTTGATGACCACATATCATCAAAGTAAAAGGTGGGAAAATTGTCCGTGTTCTTTCGTTGTTTTTAAATATTAATATTTTACATAGGTACTCATAACTTGCTTAAAAATTTAAATATCGTAAAAAACAAACGATGTCCCTACCTTTAACTTACACTTAACCTACATATCTTATAGTTCTATATTAAATTTAATATTTAATCTAACAAGAAATTTGAACATAAATGTCTGTATACCTGTATGTCGTAGTAATAAGATATATAAGACCTAGACAACATAAGCAAGTATAAGACTTCCTCTTAATTATGATCATATAAAAGTATAAAGCCCATTTCAATATCAATGCACTAAGCTACATAAAATAATTGCAATATATTTTATGCAGGTAAATTGAGTGTTTGAGTGTACATTCCGGGATAAATTGCAGTATTCGCGAGTTTATTGTATAGGTTACCTGTGTGCGTTTATGAGCCCCACATATGGTAATAAAACAGTCATGCGAAACTCGATCGAAAGCAAACGCATAAACGAGACGTCGACACTTCAATAAACATATTATGCCATATGCGGCTTGATACGACATCAATTTAATTAAAATATGCATATTTTATAGCGTAACCATATAGGCCTATACCGCGGTATACTTGGCGGAAAACAAATACCCACAAATCACTCATTAAAATCAAATTTTTTATCTTGTATTTGTTCGATCCAAATTTATGTAGTTTGTATTTAGTATACAATTCTTACGATAATTCTTATAACATCGTACATTTGAGACCATGTTTCGAGTTCCCGAAGAAAAACCGCGAGAAACTTTTAACTGCCCGAAACAACAGCTAAAAGAATCAAAAAAAAAAAGTTTTTATTAACAACCAAATTACTTAACAACTTCAATTTTACAAATGTCGAAGCGTTGTCGAGCAGCAGTACTTTCCGACGCTGTGCATTGCATAATCGAGGATCTGTGAAAACGTTTTTTGTATATATTTTTTTACTTCAGCTTAATCAATGCGTTTTTCTATTACTTCTACACCACACAGCGCTTATGTATGGACGGCACTGTGTGGCGTTATCTCGCGGGACACGATACGATTATAATAATTATTACATGTATAATAATAATAATAATATACAATTTTAAACTGTGCGCTCGTTTATATCGCTGTGGCGCGCGTGGGTTGGATCCGGTCCAGACGTATATTTTTGTTTCTGTGCGAAAAAAACCGTTGTCCCATCAAATGAAACGGAGCCGGCTCCACATTACTATACAGTATACGGTATTCAAATAATTCAATATTATTATATTATTATTTTCATTGTATGGGTTTAAAATATAACAATATCGTCGTCTCGGCACTGCCTGCCATATAACAGCGTTCGATAAAAAAACGCTCCCCGCCGGGCTTTTGCAGCGCCATGGAAGGTCGATATAAAGACGGATCTCTACAATAAATGTATTCTAATAAACGGAGCATGTGTACGTACATATGTACGGCCTATACTCGTACGAATTTTATTATTACGAAAAAAACAAAACACAAAATAATGAGTTGGCGCAATCCCCGAGGTCCCGTTTAGAAGTTCTTCTCCGCGTGCTTGGAGGTCACGAGTTCGAGGTGGTGTCATCGCCCGCCGTTTTTATTTAAAAAAAAAAAATATTACGTTTTCCTATCATCCGGTTGCGTGTTACCGTTTTTAGACTTCTTTCTATAATACCGGGGAGATGTGCGATAACTGATAAAATTATAGGTACATCATCACCTTAACTTTTCCACAATATGTTATTCTTATAATATATTAATATGACGCACGAGACTCTATATAGGCACAGATGATCTTGTTTTTAATTTACCGTATAAAGCAACTACCTATGTATAATGTATATATTTAGCACCGGAGTTTGTTCGCAAATTGCGATTTAATGACCGTCTGATAATTATTTGCCAGATTAAATAATCATGTTTGCAAAATATTAATAGCCCATATTATTTAGTAACCGCCCCGCGGCGGAGTGATTGAGAGTTATTGCTATAATTAAATTTAAATAATATACACACACGCGACACGCACACGATAATTATTTGTATATTCGAACCACTAACCTTGAGGTTTATTAATAAAAATTTGAGTGATTAAAAATATTCAAAAGTCATTTCTTATCGCGTATCGCGAATTGTATACAATACGGCAATGCAGGTACACCTCGGGAGAGCCGCAGGTTTGTGTAGGTATAAGTAGGTAGGTATAGAATATTACGTAACAGACGTGGCAATCTATTTTTTGCATTGCAAAAATAGACATCCGTTTAACACATTGTCTGTATGCAATAGGATCAATTCTTTCATCGAGAATATAATTTATAATTATTGCTCGCCAAATGTTTACGTCGTAAATCATTGGAGCGACGTCGTGTTTCGGGTGTATCGTGTATATATCATTCCTCTGCCCTGTTATCGGTATATTATAATATTTTTGCGGTAAACGAACGCGTTTATTATGTCATACCTACCGCAAACAGATCGATACGCTTCTTTCACATCCAAACTTTATGACAATCGTAACAGCCGGAATGGTTTTCGAAGCGTACAGGTGTTTCGATAATTCGCGGCGTCGGCGCGGTAAGGTGAGAAATTCGTCGACTGAACAAACCGAACGTTTCGCTGGAAATTTCTCCGTTAAAGTTTAGTTTTCCACGTACTCTTTTTGTACACTTTTTTTTTATTTCTATCGACTACGTGTTATACGAAAACCCTGCAATACTGATTCTTCGTAGAAACCATGTGCAGCCGCCCCAATTATAGCCTCGTCCGTCCCGAACACGTTTTCTTTTTGCCGGAAACGCGAATTGCGTCTCTACGATTTATTATAATATTATTACGTTTTAATCTTCTGGTTTCACGTATAGGGCAGGTACAATACAACGAAGTGTTCTCCCTCTGCTATTAACGTTTTTCTTTTCCTAGTCCGGGATAATCTACGATCGCGGACCGTCAAGGTCTTCCGCAAATATATATATAAACGCGTATCAAGTACTCATACACCTCTCTACTAGTACAATACAATATATTATTACTATATTATTTACGTCCACAGCTCAGTCCATCGGGCTGCTGAGACTGACGTTTCGATACGACCGCTACGAGACGCGGTATTATTTACATTGTTTAAAAACAAAACGAGAAACAAAATATATAGACGTGACTCCCCCAATGAAAAGGAAAGTAACTCGATTTTAAGATTTTTTTTTTCAATTAGCTGATTATAGCATAAATCAACCAAAGACGTTCTATATACAATAATATTCAGTTACTGCCTTTTTCGTTGGCAATTCGGAAAAACAGAGGAAATGTTAATGGATTTTCGACTATGGTACTGTTGTAGGTATCGTTCAGTCGTTACGACGCTAGAAAACCGACGACGGTCTCGGGGTAAAATTGGTAATGGCATGACTTCGGGTTAACCGCACGCTCGCGGTTTCTGTTAGGTTACGAAACAATTATCATACCGTCGTCTATTATTGTTAAGAAATTATAAAAAACAACGTTTTTTGACGACGACGACATAATCGGTTGGATCCGATGGCGCGAATCGGCCAAGGTTCATACAGGCCTGAAAACATCTGCTGCAGAGAACGCGTATAGCTAATCCACCCGCCGCCCGCCTCGATACGGACTTTTAAGTTTATTCAGACAATCGGTTCACAATTTTACAGTAATAATATCATAGTTTAGGCCATGGTGTGTTACTATATTGTCCAAGTAGCTCATCAGTGACGTCATATATACGTGCAGTAGTACTGTGTATAATATAGTGTATAGTAAAATATATTATTTTAGTGCGACCGCCAACAAAAGAAATCGTGGTCACGGCACGGCATATTGTTTCGCTACCTCACTGAAATGTCTGTACAACTTCTCGTCCAGAACAAAAATATACAATTTATAATAATGGTTAAAAACTTAGGTTACTAGCGTCATCTGAATATCCCGCAATTTAGCAATTATAATACATATTATAATAGTATTTATTATTTAATTACTGCTGATAATTATTGTAATTCCCTAAAACGTCTTCCATCTACATAGTATTATTAGTTCAATGCCCGTATGTATATCACGACGATTTCCATCAAATAAGTTTTATAAATACTTAACCGATTTACCTTACTGCTTGTGAAAATAAGAGGTGCAAGTGATTTTCACCCCGAGAAGCTTATAATATGTTATTAGTGTTAGGTATTGTTGTAACGATTTTGGACTACTGCGACCACCTGCGTAAGTGTTTAGTTTTGTGCTGTTCTTCCTCCGAATTTTTCTCATTGCGAGGCACACTATTTTTTTGTAACAAAATTTAAATAAATAGTTAGGGTTATTCTGCGAATATTGGCGATCGAGCGTGATGGACCAGTATGTAAATAGCCATGCCTTTTTTTTTTTTATTTAAAGCTATTATTATCATCATTGTCTTAGTTAATTACCGTCGTCGATGCAATGTCGATAGATTTGAGGAAAACAATTGCAAACTAGAATTTTACGTTAGTGTTGTTGTTATTTTGATTTCTAATTATTTTATATTTTTTGTCGATACTCGGATTTTGTTAAGCACACAGTTTAATTTATACTGTTATAATGTTATTTTACTATAGTATAATTTTTCTTCACTTACACGAAGTCGAAAACATGCAAAATATTATATTAGTTATATGAGTGAATATCCTCGGTTTACGGTGTTATTCGATTGCTTAATAATTATTGGTATTTATCGCGTACGAATGGACCAACAATCATTAATTATAATATATTATATTTTATCTAACATATTATTGTTTTTTACAACACGCAAATCGAGTTCCCTTCGGAGTTGTTCTTTTTCAAAGTACCTGTATAATACCACCGTATAGCGTGTAAAATACGCCAAAATGATACATTGGACTCAGTCGTGTTGCCGGCGATGATGCGAATAGTGAATTCGAAATCAACCGGTAGTCTTAATTATTATTGCAGAGGTACCGCGCCTCCAGATAACGCTGACCAGTGACCGTTCGAAAAGCCTATGACGCCGAAGAGAGTTACACGTACTTAGGCTTATCCTTATTATATACCTTGTTGGTAAAATATGTACTCGACAACAATATTTTAATTCGCAGCTGGTACCTAGGTATATTATGTGAATATGCCTTAGGTGGGGCACCGGGGCAACACGCACATGTACCCGTATCGTGTTTCAGTGCGATAAGATTCGTCGGCCTTTATCGCATTACGATTGTCGGACGCGCGCCGTTTTCGCCTCTACTCCGTTCGGCAGTCGTACAGAACGCCCCGCCGCACGCGGACATTCATCACAGTGGTCACTGCTGCAGCTCGCCAAAAAAAAAAAGACTGCACCCGCGGTGACGCTGTCGACCCGTTCCCCCAAAAATTAAAATTTAAAAACCTTCGCCGTCGTCCGTAAATTTGACTTGTCTCTTCCCCCCCTGCCTCCCAAGACTCACTGACGCTTGCAGAAATGTACGGAAATCGGTTTTTTTTTTTTATCAAACTTTTTATAATAATAATAATAATATAACATTCAACTGATGAACGGCAATTGTTTGTTTTTCGTTTCAGTGTGCATACGCGCAGCCCAAGACAGTAGAAATGACAGACAGCATGACGCGGAACTTCAATAATTACCCTTCCACTGCAAAACCAGAACAACACGTCTCCAAACAAGTGAGTTTCCACTTGCAACCATAGGCGCACATAGGGGGGTGCTTGGGGGTGCTTAGCACCCCCAAGCTTCAAACTAGCACCCTCAGTTTATTTCAGTATTTCACCAATCATTTATAAACTATCGTGGTTTATTGGTTCGGAATTTTTCTTTTCATTACAAATATTGACAACTGTTTACGAATTCACGAATTCATTTTTTTTTTTTTTGTCTGTCATCATCTTTTAGGACAGTAAAAGTGCTTGGATTTTCTTCAACAATATCTTTTCTGATAGGAAAGTGAATCTAGTTGGTACTTTGGGGGGGTCAAAAATTTCACAGTAGTTTTCAAAAGCGCCGTGAAAAACAAAAGAAAAATTAAGGAAAACCGGGAATTTTTACGCAAAATCTGTTTTCGAGAAAATTGATTTTGGTTTTTGGTGTAACTTTAAAACAAATGACCGTAGATATATGAAATTTTCACTGGTTATTTATATTTCCATTTTCTATACATGATAAAATTTTCTAAATATTTTGAGTTATTTTGAGCTTTTTACGGACATTTTTAGTTTCCCTTTTTTTTTAGTTTTTTTTTTTCTATAAGTATCAATAAAATTTTATTTGTTGGGTATAAAAGCTTAAACATTTAATAGAAGGCTCCTAATGTATTGTTTCAAAGACAGATGAAAAATATTAAAAATCCTTACTCACAGTTTTTTGTTATAAACATTTAAATTCCAAATATTAACAAAATACTACAAAATGACCAAAATTTGCAAATTTTTTCGAGTTAGAAATTCATAAAAATTTTTCTTTTTAAATCTAAGATATGAAAATGTAATGCAAGATTCCTCATAAGTTTGTCTACCTTTATCAAAAAAAAAAATGTCTACAAGAATCTCAAATTAAATTTTTATCAACGTTTGAAATTCATATTTTTACAACATTTGATATTCACTCGATTTCTCATGTAACGATTTTCTAATTTTGTTGTAATTAAAAAAACGAATGACTTTAGATACTTGAAAATTTTACTAAATTTTTATATTAGCATTTCCTATACACCAAATAGTTTTGAAAATATTTTATTTCGATTTGAGCTATTTACGGACATTTTCAGTTTTCAATTTTTTAAATTTTTTTTTTCTATTCAAATCAATAAAATTTTATTTGTATGGTAAAAAAGCTTGAAAATTGAATGCGAAGCTCCTGATATATTGTCACATTAACACTTGAAAAATATTAAAAATACATAGGCACAATTTTTTTTTATAATTATTTAAAATTCAAATTTTGACAAAATTTATCACATTTAAAATTTAATAATAATTGTATAGTTAAAAATTTATAAAATGTTCAACTTTTATAGCTAATGATTGAAAATTTAAAACAAGATTCTACTTAAATAGGTTATATATAAATTGCTTTATTCACCTTAGTATCATCAAATATACTTAGTAATATCATAGGCTGACTTAACCGTCTTCGCTCAGAATCGTTTTTCTTATACAATGATGTTAGTATATCATTGAATTCAAATTTAATACCATCGATTATACAGTGACCCACTTGTACCCTACTGTACAGCAGAGCACCTTTTTTTGTTTATCAAACTAAAATAACTTTTATTTTGGTTTTGATATCGGAAATATAAAAACAAAGTTACAGAGTAAATTTTCTCATTTTTCTAGTGTGAACATTTAGTTTTTTAGCTTAGAGTAGAGCCTGAATGTTTTTTATACCCGTGCAAAACAGTTTTGCCTATGTTGTACCTATACGTCTGTAATACGAAGACAACACATGTGGGTGTACCTAGCGTCTTCTTTACAATCATACAGACTATTTGATACATTGCACTTTAGAAATTATTGTATACACTGCAGTACAAATTAAATCTAATGCAATGCAGAAATATTAGGATTAGGGGGGTGTGGGGGGCTTTGCCCCCCACGGATCTGTGAACCATAAATTATCCCAGCACCCCCTAAATTAACACCCTATGTGCGCCTATGCTTGCAACTATATATGCTAGTATTATGCGAATAATATAATATTATCATGGCGGCGTACCGCACCCACGTCGAGGTCCATTCGGTTATTCGTAATTATTGTGGATAGCTGCAGACCAAAATAAAATAATCCCCATCGATCAGCCCGAGGAGTAATATTTTTTTTCTCAAGTCTGGCGCCACTATATAACTGCAGCAAATATAATATTATTTAGACGCGCCTTTAATCGTCTCTGAGTGTTCGCGTAGGTTCAAACATTAGGAAATATATACGGGTGGGCGGTAAAACACTAGACGCGGAGACTAGGTTGAGACATAGATCGAGTCCGGACCTATCCGACATTGCTAATCACGTTTGTACGATTTTACGGTATTTTTTCTAAAAGTTTTTATAGCTGTTTGTTGGCGATTATTTATTAGCAGGTATTTGGAGGTCGCGTGTGTATTGAAGGTTTATAATATTATTGTATACTTCTGCAGCCGCGTCCTTTAATCCGCAGTCGACGCGGTACGTGCCAAAAAAAAAAAAAAAAATGATAATAATAAAAATGCAAGCGGCCTTGATCGCAAAATATAAAACAGTTTAATGCGAACGGTACTGCGGGAATGCGCATCTTTTGTTTGTATTTAATTCGCCTATACGGTGCAAAGATTTCTGAAAATATTGAATCCTGATAAGTCATTAAACAGTAAATGCTAACAACTACTGCTCGTGGAGGAAGTCGTACTAAAGAGGTCAACGGGTTAAAATAATATTACATAAACACAAACAATTCCCACCCCTCAACCACACACACTCTTCCAAACACCCCCTCATCCCAACGATCCACCAGACAACCCCTATATATACGCGTGAAAACCGACGCTGTCCGACCACCCATAGTAAAGGGATGTTAATATATTTTTCCTATCCTGCTGACATCTCGAATTTAAGGGATGCGTCGTAGTTATACACTACGAGTTCCGTTTTAATATCGTTTGAAGAATTTCGACGAACTGTAAGATAACACATTATTATTTTAAACGTTATTGGCGTCGTTTAAACCCGTCGGGTATAATTATTTGACTACCTATATATACTTGCATGTTATATACAAGAACGTTTTGTCGAGATCTCGAGATGGTCAAAGAACTCGTTACTGTCGCTTAACGCTTTCAAATTACAACCTATGCAGTACCTATATGACAAATCGAACCGCAGCGTAAATAATATTATTACTATGACTTGAATTTAAAATTAACTTACAATAATTATTCCCACGTAAAAACTTGCAATATTCCAATGTTAGTATTAAGAAAAAAACAGTTTAAATACCTAATAAAAAGTGCATCAATGCATTCATTATTAGTACATTTTTAGAGTATTTAAGTCCGTGCACTTTTAGATTACTCAAATTATATTGCGACTGTTACGCGTTACAGCAGGTACGTATTGGTACCTATATATAATTACCGTTTTGGCTCTCGTGACACTCGGACGAAATTAAAATACACACCGATGGCGAACTGAACGGAAACGGCCGAGTACCCATTGTTCCTTGAACAGAGAGAAAAAAAAATTCGTACGTTTTTCCATAACCGCAATATTATCATAATTCGGAGACATTATTTATGAGCGTCGTTTGTTATACCCACGCTCGATCCGCGACCGACACCTGTATGTACACGCATTATAAATTATAATTTACGATTAAGTACAATCGACGCTCGGGTAGCGGTTACTATATAATAATATTTTAACATACGGTCCCGCACCCGTAGACGGTAGTCCGCAATAATAATAATAATACATTCGCGTGCCATTAACCACGATAATTTACCTTTTTTTTCCGACTAAAACTTTTGGCACTTTCAGCGTGTTTGGCGTACGGAAAAAATAACTCTGTGCGTTATTATTACATATTATTATTGTTAAAAAAAAAAAATTTGATTCTGACGAACCTAGGATAAGGTTGATTTAGAGTCGAAAACATCGTACAAAAGTTACCTATGTACGTATAATCCGCTCGGGGTGTTTAAACGCATTTTTTTCCCTTCGATTTTCGCTCGCGCCCACCGTTCTCGACCTTATAATATATAATATAAGTTATTATAAGACGTTATAACTGTCGCATATTTCATACGCGAGATCGGCGGCAGGATACTCGTCGTCAAAATATAATGAGTATTAGTATATAGAACCTGTATCGAATTCAGTTTCTTGCGGGGTTTCTTATTGCGTCCGTCACAGTATTCACGTTATTATATGCCGTGACTTCTGGACGTTTCGTTGGCCGACCGACCGCAGTAGGTATATAATATATAATATAATGTTGCTCAATTATATTAGTGTCGGATTATAATATCTGTGGCAGATATGATTTTTGGCACCCATAAAAATCGCAGAAAATCAAATACGTCACGAAGACGAACCACGCAGCTATTTTGTCGTAAAACGAAATAAAAATACTTCTCTCGCGCGTGCGCGCACTGTCACGCATATAATAATAATGTGACGTTTATGAGCGGCTCGAGTTACAACTGGTGCTGTGGTGCACGTCGTCGTCGTAAAAGGTACCGCGTGGCCCAAATATAATAAGACGCTCAGAGATCACATCACAAATCGTAGGTATATGACCTGCTATCGTCCGTACGAATAATTCGCGCATCGCGTTGGTTTTAGGCCAGACGGCGAAATTGCTGACATTATAATTTATAATATATTAAAATGGTGTACTTACATCAAATTATACGTACCTATACTTACTAGCCGTTGACTGCAGCCGCAGCTGCAGCCATCGTCAAGTCCCAGTCCGATAAACGGCCGCCGGTGCACGGAGGTTATCACAATCGCTGTACAGTATCGCTATTATTATCATCATAACGCCGACGTGCCTATTAACATTATAATTCTATCACTGTAGAGGGGGGGGGGAGGATAAAACGAGCGCAATGACAAATAGTTTTCTTTTTTTTTTTTTACATGCCGTCAAACGGTTTTTCGTATATGAATCACGTGTAATAACCGACGACCGTCTGTTTTTATCGTTACAGCAAATGGCAGCGGCCGACTGTTACGACAACCAAGGGATGCTGAGATCTGAGTTGGACATCAACGGAAAACCCGTCAACGGAAACGCTTGGTGAGTATATCATATTATTGTACTTGTGCTCCTATTTCAATTTATATATGGGTAGCGAAACGACAACAGTACATGCACTCTTTTTACCGATTTTTTGTGTTTCGCGATATACCTACGGGCTACGATAGCAACAGTACACCTATATATACGCATACAGTTATGTCTCGATAACTTGAATCTCAACTGTAATAAAAATAAGATTGACATGTGTATTTTCCGAGTGTATTTTTTGTATACTTCGAAGGGCAAGACGAAAATCCAAGTTATCCGAGACTCTACTGTTTATATGTATATAAATAGGGGTTCTATATTATAGGGTGTACTACGACGACTATATTTCATTGTGGATATTGTGTTTTGATATCCCGCTTTCTCGGATTTCTGGAAAATCTATAACTTGTGGATTCAACACGGTTCTTGTATTTTACCATTGTCATTATATCCGGTTAAGAGAATCGTTTATCTGCTGTTGAGTCGACTTCGAAACGTAGGCCGGACGCATTTAGGCTAGTTTGTAGGTCTATGGCCGGACGTAATATCAATTATCATACGTTATTGGGCGAGCCGATAATATATATCACTCTAGAATATAATATTATAATGTACCTACGTTATGCCCACTTTGGTGAGGGAAACTACATTATAAACTACCGGTTCCAAAGTCCGCACGATTATAAAATTTTTTCTCGAAAAACGTTCCGCCGGATGACGAACACTGTCGAACAGACTTTGTTTTTACTTACACAGTTAACGTGCATATATATAAATTGGTATATCGCAGATACCTAAATATCCGTGAAGTTTGTTTAAAATTAATATCAGACATGCCCTGATTAATTCATTATGATTTATGATATACCTATCGCACAATTATAGCAGCTCTAGTTTTTCGCCTTTCATTTTGGTAATTCAGGCAACATTTTTAGTAAAAACTGTTTTCGAAAATGGTGCAACAGTGTACGACTTTGTTAATTCGTGTACCTATAATATATTTACAATAACTTTTGTTGACAATATGTCAATATGATGGCTGTGCTATAATATCGTAGCGGTTTTATAACAAACAGAAACATCGTTTTACACTTTAGCCAATTACAACCGTAAATATATGTACATATTATAATTTGTTACACTGCAGTATAACGGTTACAGCGGTATGAACCTATAGACATATTATAAACCTGTATGTTATATAAATTATTGTATTCATCAATGTAAATGTACTGGGCGAGTGGACACCTAGTCAATGTCAGGCTCCATACTAGTATTTATTATATAAAAATAAATTTAAATAGTCTTCTTTGAGTTAATTTACCATGTAATTATTGCAATCGAAAATAAACTGCATTTATAATTGCACATAATGTGCAGTCGATAATAATACATTATACGTACGGACGAGCAAAAATAATTTAAATCCTTGGAAACTACTTATTGATTTACGGAGGTAATTTTAAACACCAGCAGCTCGTTGTTTCTCGAAGAATATAGAGAATATACGGTCTTGACCTATTAATATTTGATTATATTAACGAAATTAATAGGTACCTATTTAGTCGGATATGCATAATGATTACATTATCTAATACTATTTTATGTAGCCATTGATGATTGATAGATTTATCGATTAATGTTTTCCTATTGTTTCTTATCATTCTGTTTTTTGTATTCTGATTTCTGATCGTTAAATCGTAAGTAATGCGTTTTGTTTTTTTTGTAATTAAAACGATGGTTTTAATTTTTAATTTCATCTTACATATTATTATAATATATCATATATTATTCTGCCACCAATCAATAGCGTAATCATTATCGTTGCTTATATTAACTTGATTATACTATTAGTATAGTTGTAGTACAACACATGTTGCATACCTAATATGATTCGTTGATCGACAGAGTACTCCTCGTGAAAAATTGAAAGATGAGCTTGCGATGCATGTTGATGTATCATAAATGCTGCGAGTTGAGCGTCAAATCACTTTCATTCATCGAAACTCCATAAATCTTGATATACTATTATAGACTATAGTTGAGTATAGTGTTATATTATAATAAATAATAAACGCTGTGTATTCAACGATATTTTGTGGTATAAAGTTTATTTATCTCCTTCGGGCTTAAACATCACGTGCTTCGCACGAAACGAACGAGTATCTGTGTATAACGAGTGTAACGATATAGTTATAGTTCGTATACGAGATTCGAGTGTTTGCAGATTTCTATATATGCGTATTATACAAGTATTATATAATATTATAAGAGGACTCGGGGATTAAATTTAATTGAACTCTAAAAGATTTAGATTTGTGCCGCCCTTGTATAATAATATATACTCAATGGACGTTCATTTATAAGTACACGTTCGAGTCGTGACGATTTATCAAGTGCACTGCACTGCACTATATACGGAATCGATGTTTCTCTTTCTGTTTATGTATTATAAGCTCCGAGACGAGTGTATATCATATTATATACTGTTTATACACAATATATATGGATGTAAACTACATCCATTTTTTTATTTTTGGACTGTACAAACAGTGATTGTCCGTGTAAAAATGACCCACGAATAATATTGTATTTCGTCTGTTGTTACAGCATTAACATGGACAGCCTCAACAACAAGTGTGTAGGCATCAACATGAAGGGTGACACCGCCGCTCTGCAGCTGAACGAGAAACAGAACTTTTACAACCCCTACCAACACCGCGACGTAAAACACCCCACAACGTGAGTACTAAAATGATACGTATTATATTATTATCATATTATAAGCAGTAGACTGTATATGTAACTAATATTGATATTATATTAATCACGTTTTTTTACTATTGTACAATATAGATATTTCGACACCCTGATACATCTCCTAAAGGCCAGCCTGGGCACGGGAATTCTGGCCATGCCCAGCGCGTTCAAAAACGCCGGTTACGTAGTGGGCACGTTGGGTACGATCATCATCGGAATACTGTGTACATTCACGATACATCTGCTGGTGAGTGTGAACAATAATTATTATTATAATACAAATACTGCACGTAGAAACGATTCGTTTGGTACGCGACACAGCGTATATTATTATTGATAATATTGTAACCGTTATTTTTCTTCTGTCGTTTAGATAACCGCTTCGCACGAGCTGTGCATCAAGAGAAAAGTGCCCAGCCTCACGTACCCGGGTACCGTGGCGGCGGCTTTCGAAGAGGGCCCCAAGTTCACCAGGGTATTGGCTCCTTACGCCAGGTAAGGACCACTGAAATTTATAATATTATTGTCCTACCATCATACAATATAACAATAACTTGCGATAGTAGTCGTCCGCTAAACCACATGCCCTATGTATTACAATATAATAACAACAACCCCCCGTTCTAACACTCTTTGTCTCGTTGCAGGATGATGACAAACATGTTCCTAGTCCTGTACCAAATCGGTTCCAGTTGTATATACGTGGTGTTCATTGCTAGCAATCTCAAAGTGGTAAGTTTTGCACGCTGCTGCGAGTGCGGTCTCTTCGCACGGACGTTTTCATAACAGCGTTTTTCCGGAAATGTTACAGGTCGGCGACGCCTACCTCGGTGGCAACACGGACGTGCGGATGTACATGGTGTACATATTGATCCCGCTGATATTGATCTCGTGGATAAGGAATCTAAAACTCCTGGCGCCGTTCTCCTCGATCGCCACTTGCCTGACCATCGTGAGTTTTACGTTGATTTTCTACTACATTTTCCGGGAAGCTCCGTCCTTCGTCGACCGCGAACCAGTGGGCACCGTCAAAAGCATACCGTTGTTCTTCGGCACAGTGCTCTTCGCCATGGAAGCCATCGGCATGGTGAGTGTACAAACCGCAATGATATACTTAGAATATTATACGCTAATACTTGAGCGACTTGCAAAGGCGGACGTTAAAAAATTAATTCAACTATGATTATAGGTGACTGGTTGTTTTTTTTTATCACGCTGTATACACCGCAGTTTTAAACGAAATCGAACCAATACTATTTCTTGATTTAATTGTTTAGTATACATATTATGCTTCATTAATTATTTACACACGTAATTGCCTGGCCGCTATATTTATATTCATATTTTACAGTGTGCATTAGCAGATAGGATAAATGTTTGACAAAATGGTTGATTATCATTATTAAATTAACGACTCGATGATATAGACTCCACCTGATCCGTCCACTTTTCTGATCATCCAAGCTATCCAGACTAGCTACAAACTCTTACAATTTATAAAGCTATTATATCGGACAACTGTTGTCCCTTGGCAATAAGATACCTATGTGGGACTCCGCCAAGAACTCGAGATAAATTCAGGCCTTCCAGTTAATTTTTCTTCGTAAAATTGTCTCTGATACTTGGTTAATCAAGATTAAAACAATCTCAAAAATTCAACTCCAACTCAATTAACTATATCCTACCTACTACTTTTAATTTAATTTAAAGTCAACCAATCCTAAAAACATTCGCTAATTAATTTAATTTTCTCCCACACAAGGTTAGGTACTGAAAATCCCCGGAGACGTCTAAAATAGACCTGTCCAAGAGAATTTCTAATTTAATAGTTAAGTGCCAGTGTGCCACCCATTCTGTTATTCCCGTGATAAATTTACACGTAATCAATATTATACTACTTATATTGTAATTATTTATTTATAATATCAATAAAAAATACTATAACTTGCGGCACTCAACTCGACAAATTAAATTACCTTTTTGCCATTGAACTGTTCACTATTGCTTATATATTTAAAAACATAACTTCGTCCGAGATTATATTATACGATCTTTGGTATTAAACGTTGCGTTTGTTTGTTTTTTCGTACAGGTCTTGCCACTTGAAAACGAAATGAAGAACCCCAAGAAATTTGGCAGTGTGTTCGGAGTGCTAAACGCATCCATGTTGCCCATCTCCGTCCTGTACACAGTTGTCGGATTACTCGGCTATCTGAAGTACGGCGATAAGACCACCGGTAGCATCACACTCGACATGCCCCAGACCGAAGTGTAAGTGTATAGACAACATAGACGATAATATTGCTCTATTCTATTTATAAAATATTAATATATTGTTTGAGAAGAACGAACGTGCGTTGTCGTTCATATTTTCGTGCAAGTAAACGAAATTCATATTTTTAAGGAGCTTAAACTATCTTAGGTCGTTCAAATGAAAAACTTTTTATCCTTCAAAAATGTATTTTTAATATCATCATCATAATACTATATTGGTATTTTATCTTTATTCTTCATATTATAGTGGCATCGAAAAATGTATTATTTTAGAATATATTCAAGATTTTTTTTATAATAATAACAATATTTTTTAAATACATGGTACGGGATGGTGTAATGTGTATGCGTTTAATGCGGGCTACTCAATTTGATATTTATTTTATGCATATTAAGACTTAAGTGAATGTAGAGAGAGGATGATTTTGACTATATCGCTTACATTTCAAAATATCTATCTAAAAGAAATATTTTAAAATCTATTTTATACATAGGTACTAATTGTATGTTTTAACTTGGCTTCAATAAATTTGGTACCCCACCACCCTTACATACTAGTATACCAACCTTATATTGGATATATAAGTAAAGGTATTTTATTTTATAATTTCTTTTATTATAATACATAATCTAATTGACAATTGTATAGTATATTATTACGATAAAATATTTAATATTATTACATAAACAAAAATAAAAATATAATTTTTTAAAATTATTTATACCTACCTACGCTACTTAAATAACTAATAAGGTACACTATTACTAAAAATGTATAAAATAATAATTATTTTAAATTTTAATGAACGGCTAGATTGTCTTATTCGATTTTTAAAATGTTAAAATGTTTTTTTAAAATAAAAGTGAACGCGAACGACTGGTTTTTACACATAGAACGTGAACAATTTTATAATACAATTTACAAGTGGAATTTCCGAACAGTTTTTATAATATATGCAATACTATGATATCATATCGAAATATTGACGTGATTAGAATATTAGATATCGACGTGTAATTATTAATCAATCGTAATTATGCTTACAGCCTCTCTCAAGTCGTGAAACTCCTTCTGTCGGTCTCCATATACATTACCTACGCTCTGTCCAACTACGTGGCGTTCGACATCATCTGGAAGGGAATCGAACAAAAGATGGAAAAGAACGAGCACAGAATCTGCTGGGAATATGCACTTCGCACGTCCATAGTGATCGTTACTTGTAAGTATAAAATCCTTGCAGGACGGTGGGCTTTTATTACCCTCGGTACCACGCGGGAGACTTAAACCATTCATACAGATAATACCGATAAATGGTTGAACCTGACCTCGCGACCGCCCCCCTCACCATTTACTTGGATTTGACTTGAACTAATTTGGGTTTTTTTTTTTGTTTCTCCTTCCATACAGTTTTCTTTGCCATCGCCATACCGAACTTGGAGCACTTGATCTCGCTGATCGGCGCGTTCTGTTTGTCTTCCGTGGGCATCGCGTTACCGGCCATCGTCAGCTTCCTGACGTTCTCCGACGTCTACAAGAACGAAGGAAACATCCGGTTCGGTCTGTTCTGCCTGCGCAACCTGCTGATTATCCTCATCGCCATATTCGCGTTCGTGATCGGCGTGTCCACGAGCGTGTCCGACATCATACATCACATGACGTGATTTCCTCAGTTTCAATCAGCGTGAAGTTCGTTTCAGTGACGGGTTTTATGGTCGACCCACACCGAAAACAGACTATACGACAACTGCATCAACAACAACATCAACAAAAAACAAACAACAACGATGGCGGCGACCGTTGGTTGTCGTGCGTCGGGTAGTTAAAACGTTTTTTTTTTTCCACCTCACTCACGAGTATAACGACCAATATTATATTATTACATCAATATTACGCGTTTACTTCGGTGAACTCTTAAACCGTGTAACGACTAAGACAACTCAAATCCAGTATTCTATATCACATCATTGAACTACAATAGTTTGCGTTATTGGTTTAGAATTTTGTCGATGGATAATGCCAACTCAGTATTTTTATTGTGGTTTTAAAATGATCGTATTTGGTTTTATTAATATTGTAAACTCTTGTTAATGGAATCCAACGTTTAAAATCAAAATAATAATAATAATAATAATAATAATAATACTACCAACATAGGTGTTTAGTTTACCAATCGGTCCGAGTGCGGCACGGGCTGGTTTTCAGATTATATTATAAAATCATATATTAAGTGTAAATCAAAATTATATTAATTAACTTACGATTCACAGTGCGTTTTGCAAAAACAATGGTTCTTATTGACTTTGAAGCAACCCCCGGAACAAATATAAAGAAAAATATTCTTTTTTTTTTTTTTTTTTAAATTTTTTCTACTTTTGATGTTAAATATTGAAATATTACTCTGTATAATATTATAAGTAGAGTGCAAACAAAGTTAATTTGATTTCAAGCTCATGGCCATTATTTTTTTTATTTTTTTTTTAATTAAGATCAAATAATAGGACATAAAATATTAAGATTAAATATTAGTTTATTTTTGAATTCTTGCCTTTACGAATCAAAACCTCAGCCGTTTTAACATTCCTTCGCTGAATAAATTTTTCAATAATATTTTGTATATGTAACATACGGTTTAGATGAACCATTTGGAATTGTATTGCTCAATAAATACTATATTTATTTTACTATTTATACTATTATAAATTGTATCAATAGACGTAAATTGGTTAGTAAAATAAAAATAATTGTTGTTGAGATAGATCTCTAGTTTAATTATTTTTTTGTTTTTTTGTTTTTTTTTTTTTTTTTACCTTTGGAGATACTTAAATCGAATTAACCTTATGAAATTATTATTGTGATACGAGTTTGTTATATTTTTATTTTGAAAAATAACATTAATGGCTATTATTATAGGTTATAATTAATTGATTCTTTTTTTTTAAGTACATATATTATATACTTATATACATTTAAGATATATATTTTTTAATAAATTAGATTTTTATAATGTATTTTAGACTGAAATAATTTACAAAGCGGTTTTTTCGCTAATTATTATATGTAAAAATATTATAATGATTATTATCATACTGATTTTTTTTATTATTACAACCTTAAGTGTGTTATTTTAAATTTTAATCACCCAATTCCAAAATATTGACCTTAGAAAACAGTATAATATTTGTAAAATGATGGTCACAAATTGGTGAGATAAATTCTCTATTATTATGATTATCACACGTATATTCAAAATTGTTAAATTGATGTAAAGATATCTTTTATGTTGTTGAGTAGAATACAAATTAAAAACTTACCTGTACACTAGCTATACTAGCATTTTAAAATATAATATGTAATTTGTTGAAAAAATGTTTATTCTATAATAAAATAAATTAATAAAGGTCAAATGGTCAAATTCAGCATATCATAGGTGATTTTTTTATTTTTACCCTGAAATATAAAAATAATTTATGTGTTATGAATAATAATTAGTTAAAAATTATTGCTCTACTGGGGAAGTTTAGAGACTGGAGTATGTCATGGTTAATGGTTGATTTTTGTATTATATTTTATAACTGATCTATTATCTATTGATCCATTATCAATGGGCTGTGTATTTTGTTGGTTATTGATGGTTTTTTTTTTACTTTGTTTAACTATTTTAAATCAATTTAATGAATTTTAAGAGATTGTTGACTATTTCAATTATAATTTATTGTTATAAAAATGTTCACTAAACAATTTGTCAATGATGTGTTAGATTTTATTTTATATAATAATGTTTATTATGTGTATTAATTACAATTCCTGTTTTGCTTGTTTTTTAATATCAGTGACCGGATGCTTACAATAATAACTTAAATTAGTTCAATAGGTATCTACTGATCATTAATTTTTTTACATTTATTGTTTACCCTCACTGACACTTATCCAAGTGAAGTAGGTATGTTCAAGTATTGTGATGTTATTTTTTTATTAAAAAATGTATTTTTGTATATGAAATAACCACACAAAGATAACAAACATTAAAATACAAAACTTTTACTCAAAATAAATGCATAAAAATTTGATCACTAATCTTTATGCAAAACGGTCGTTTAAAATATTTTCCTTCAAATTTTAAATCATTGAAAAAGTTATGACATAGACCATAGGCTTCTCATTTATCTCAAGTGGACATTTTATTCTATAGCAAACTATAGTTGTTCAGCTGTTCTTCCATAATTATTAATAATGTATAAATTGGACTATTAAAAATAGTTACAACATAATTGTGAATAAATATTTCTAACGAATAAATTGTATAGTGTCTCCAAGCCAATATTTATTTTAAAAAAAGCTTCTGTTTACAGTGTTAAATTGTAATAAAAAGTTTTATTAATATAATAATGTATTATGTACCTAATATGAAAACAATAATTAGTGCTTTTTAGTTCATGCTGTATAGTTATTATTTTTTTTTTTACATATGTTTAAGTACTTTGATTTAATAAAATTATGTTCAATAGTGTTTCTAAATTGTAATCAATGATAGTAATAAGTACTAAACCGTCTAAAATCTAAATCATTCAGTTCTCTTTAGTAAGTAATGGATTCGATCCAGATTTTCTGCTGAAATATATCTATCTTATGCCAATCGTTGACCTGTCGTATAGTAGGTAATCAGATATAAAAAATACACGTCTTGTATTCGTCATAACTTCAAGGTGGATTTAAATTCAGTTTTAGAAATATTATTGTACAGCTAGGTTAATCTATACTCGATACAATAAATATGTTGTCCGTGTTATACACGATGGCATGTTGTTGTCATGTGTGTGCACTTCCACTATAGTCAATTAATCACACACATTAATGATCAATTGAATTTACTCATTTGTGATTCACACGACACGCATGCATTCTCTTAAAACATTGCCTACACAGCACTCCTTAAAAAAGTATGGTATTGTGATATTCGTATATTTATTGTATTTGCTTATCCGAGCTGAAGCCCTACAAAACAAGAATAGGTGCACAATTAAATAGAAAATATTCAGCTAATTACTTAAAAAATACAGCAATTAAATTAATATAATACGGACAATTTTCTGGAGAAGTGGGACTCTTAAATTCATTTTGGGAAGCTATTATATTATATTGTATTAGCCGTTAAGTAGGGCATCAATATCATCGGCAAGAATCTTTGTTAAATAGTTCAAATGCGAATAGTGATCCTTTCCACAAGTCTTGAATATTTAATACCTGTTGGACCCAATAGTAGTCAATAGTCATATTGTGTATATCATACTATTATTACACAATTTCTATATAATATTTATTATTATTATTATTTTAGAATAATGTATATGATATTAAATTGTTTATTCAGGTATTATTATTGTGATTTGCGATCAGTGATAGGTGTGTAAAAAGTTTAGGAATTTATCTAATAGGTTGTTCGGCGTTTACAGTGTTTTAAAATGTTTTAATCTTTTGTGTATCTCTAACTTGGGAACTATTGTTTTATTATTTTCTCATACCTGCATATTATTATAAAAGTATATCGATCAAGTGGCCGTCGATTTATTGTTTCGAATAATAGAGAAATACGTCATGTACTAACTACTAGTTGGTTTTGCAGCTGTACAAAATATAAATGTTCCTATCTTGTTTATGAATAAAATGTTTAATTTTTATGTAATACGTACTTAAATAACTTTTAGACTCTAAGCGGATGAATGTATTGGTTTTACAATGATTCAGTGTTACAATTTACAGTAATAATAATTTAATAATCTCAAGTTAAAATTATTATAGCAATCTTATATTAGAATAATAGTGAATACATTTAATCATTTTATGACGGCGTTATTTATTGAGATTTATTCCAACTGAATTCGTTAGCATATTAGTCATTAAAAATTGATATTTTATTCCAGATAACTTACTGGTATTGATTTACGCATAAGCATGCGAGCACAGGGCCCTCAAATTTGTACGACATGCTTATTACTCCATACCAAAAACAAAAAAAATACTCATCAATGCCATGCACGAATTGTAGGTATAGTATAGTACTATAGTGAACGGTATTTTCTGAATTTCAATACATACAAAAACTTGCATACGCTCTTCTTTAACTTCTCTAACTGGTACTCTATGACACAGAAATAATATGTTCCTTGAAAATCAAAGTGTGTTCCCTAAATGACTAATGTGTGTCAAATATTAATATTGTGTAAGGTAAGTGGTACCTAAATCAAAGAGGAGGAGGGGTTTGGGTGTTACAACCCCATCAGGTTTATTTTGCTCTAGAAATCTGTCAAAGCCCAAAGGTAACATTTTCATACTAGAAATCCCGTCTGTAACATTGGAAATATTATTATTAACTATTGAGTATTGTGTTTTATATTATGTATCTATATTTAAGCGTGTGTAGCTATATTAATTCTCTAGCCCTATTTACGGTCCTATTTTATAATAATAAATAATAATGTAGTATTCAAACCGACGAAGTGTCTTCTCTATAGAATAAAAATATTATATTATGCATATTGTGGTCTGTACGACTTCAATTGTCGATGACTCGTAAGAGAATTCTACAATAAGAAACAGTCGTACAAAATATATGTTATTCGACATCATTTTTTTTTTTTTAAAGAATATTAATTATACTATCAATTCCC
>CARXXK010000001.1:62837682-63080047 GCA_949089665.1 Macrosiphum euphorbiae | reverse complement strand
CAATAAAAACAAATATAGATAAGTTTGATACGCAAACAAACGCTGTAAAAACGACGAGAAAGGCGTGGAAAATGGTCTACAACATGGTCGTATATATACGGTATATAGAGCAGTGATGAAAACTAAACAGTGTGCCACAGGTAGCAGTCATGTAGCTGGCCTGTAGCGTGACGGCGCGCGCTTTGCGGCGGTCATAGCAGCGCACCTTCACGAAACGTATTGAACCTTCTCGAACGTTCGGTCCAGCTATATAACCGCAAACGGCGCGCTCTTCGGCATCAGTTCGAATTCGTGAGCGGTGACGGACGAAATTACATTGTATTGCGACTCTCGGTGTTACAAACATTTTATTTTACTGTGCGTTTTTTAAATTCAACGAGTAATTTAATATAATCGTTATTACTATCGAATCGCGGTACTACCTATTTAATATACTATATATATTAAACACATAAACACGTTTGAATTTTGTTTCGAAAAATTAATATTAATAATTGTTGTGCGTCGTGACTGTGGTTGACGAGATGGCCGGACGGACGGCGATTGGTATCGATCTGGGCACCACGTATTCTTGTGTGGGTATCTGGCAACACGGAAAAGTGGAGATCATCGCCAACGACCAAGGTAACAGGACCACCCCGAGTTATGTAGCGTTCACCGACACCGAACGTCTGATCGGCGACGCGGCCAAGAACCAGGTGGCGATGAACCCCGTCAACACTGTGTTCGATGCGAAACGTCTGATCGGCCGTCGTTTCGACGACGACAAGACGCAGGCGGACATCAAGCACTGGCCGTTCAAGGTGATCAGCGATGGCGGGAAGCCCAAGATTCAAGTGGAGTTCAAGGGCGAACGGAAGGTGTTCGCGCCTGAGGAAATCAGTTCAATGGTGTTGGCCAAGATGAAGGAGACCGCGGAAGCGTACCTGGGCCGTAACGTGACAGACGCCGTCATCACGGTGCCGGCGTACTTCAACGACTCGCAGAGACAGGCGACAAAGGACGCGGGCGCCATAGCCGGGCTGAACGTGATGCGAATAATCAACGAACCGACGGCCGCGGCGCTGGCGTACGGTCTGGACAAGAACCTGAAGGGTGAGCGGAACGTGTTGATATTCGACCTGGGCGGTGGCACGTTCGACGTGTCGATACTGCAGATCGACGAGGGATCAATATTCGAAGTCAAGTCCACGGCGGGCGACACGCACTTGGGCGGCGAGGACTTCGACAACCGGCTGGTGTCACATCTGGCCGACGAGTTCAAGCGGAAGACCAAGAAGGACGTGCGCGCCAATCCGAGGGCACTGCGACGGCTGAGGACGGCCGTCGAACGGGCCAAGAGGACGTTGTCGTCCAGCTCAGAGGCCACCGTGGAGATCGACGCGCTGGTCGACGGCATCGATTTTTACACACGGGTGTCTCGGGCCCGTTTCGAGGAGCTGTGCGCCGACCTGTTCCGGTCAACGCTGCAACCGGTGGAGAAGGCGTTGGCTGACGCCAAGTTGGACAAAGGAGACATACAAGACGTGGTGCTCGTGGGCGGCTCGACTAGGATCCCGAAGATCCAGAGTCTCCTGCAAAACTTCTTCTGCGGCAAGCCGCTCAACCTGTCCATAAACCCCGACGAGGCGGTAGCGTACGGCGCAGCGGTGCAGGCGGCTATCCTCAGCGGGGACACGAGTTCTGCGATCCAAGACGTGTTGCTCGTGGACGTCACCCCCCTGTCGCTCGGCATCGAGACCGCGGGCGGCGTGATGACGAAAATCATCGAGCGCAACTCGACCATTCCGTGCAAACAAACGCAGACGTTCACCACGTACGCGGACAACCAACCGGCAGTCACCGTGCAGGTATTCGAGGGCGAGAGGGCCCTGACGAAGGACAACAATTTGCTGGGTACGTTCGACCTGACCGGCATACCCCCAGCGCCCAGGGGAGTGCCCAAGATCGAAGTGACTTTCGACATGGACGCCAATGGAATTTTGAACGTTTCTGCCAAGGACAACAGCTCTGGGCGCTCCAAGAACATCGTTATCAAAAACGACAAGGGCCGTCTGTCCCAAGCCGAAATCGATCGCATGCTCAGCGAGGCTGAACGGTACAAAGAAGAGGACGAACGACAAAAAGTGAAGATCGCGGCCAAAAACCAGCTGGAGAGCTACGTGTTTGGTGTTAAGCAGGCGTTGGACGAGGCTGGCGACAAGTTGACCGAATCTGAGAAGAACGCCGGGAAAAAGGAATGCGAAGCGGTCATCCAGTGGTTGGATAGCAATCAGTTGGCGGAAAAGGAAGAGTATGAGTTCAAGCTAAAGGAAATCCAAAAAAGCTGTTCGGCTCTCATGTTGAAGATACACGGCGCAGGACAACCAGGAGCAACTAACGCGCCTCCCGGTGCTAACGGTTTTCCTGGAGCCCGTCCCCGAGGACCTACGGTCGAAGAAGTCGATTAATATTGTGTAACTATGAGTGATTTGATATTTTTAAATAACATTGTCAACGGTATCCTATGTTTTGTTTCCTACTATATTATAAAGTATTCACTATAGATTTAAGTTTAGATTTATCTGTCTATTGTACTTCATAATTTATTATTATTATGCTTTCGGTAAAATAAATATTTATTCATTCTTTATTATCTGCATACATTTTGCGTTTTTATTTTATCAGGTAAAAGTACTATTACTAATTTACACTGAAACCAGCAGTAAAACTGTACGTAAAATATTAACAATAATTAATAATTAATATTCAATTTTGTTTTAAAAAATTGGTCGTAGCCCGTAGGTGGTAGGTATATCATATGTTTAAATATTGTTGCTTATAATATTATACTTTTGATCAAAGACAAACTATTGGGGGATAAAATATATTATTGTTCATAGAAATAATAGGCAACAGTGCAACACTATTAGTGTTCATCCTGTTATCATGCTATAACACAAAGTTACACACTATAGTACACTACTCACTAGTACCATCGTTCATCGATGACCTAGTGGTATATAATAATTTATTGACACATCACCTGCAGGTATTACTGGATTACCCTTAAGCTATAACAATTAAGTTAACAATAATTACTTATAACTTATTAATAATACATTTTACTTTATAGTATGACTGTATGAGTACCTATCACATATTTTAAGGATCCTTAAATACTTAAAAAGGATCTGTCGACTTAATGTAATACATGATTGCAGCTCAATCTGTAACATCTATAAAAATCGAGGTAAATAAATTTAAAATAAACACATTACACACTATTATTACAATTTAAACAGTATAATTGATTACTCATTATAGGCAACATGTTGGACAAGCAGTCAGTTTTATATTTTTTTCAAATAAAAGTGGTTCTCTCTAGAGTCTAGGCTCTAATTAACCTATATGATAATATTTTATAGAATTAACCTTCTAGGTACATATAACTCATACTTAAATATACTTTTGTAAATTGCTATAGGTTACCACTTACCAACCATATTTAATCAAAAAAAATATGAAAAAAATTGAAAATTGTAATCGTATCTCAATACTCATTACCTATATTGACCATATATTGATTATTGGCCCATGTACAATTTTAAAAGTAGTAGGTAATAACGTATCACAAGCCCCGGTATAATTATTGAAGTATACGAGACTGAAATATTATGACCAAAATAATGGTTCTTATAGGAGACATCGCATGTTCCAACAATATTAGAATTTACTTAAAAAAAACGCAAAAACGTAATCGCCCCCGGGTGGGCTCGAACCACCAACCTTTCGGTTAACAGCCGAACGCGCTAGCCATTGCGCCACGGAGGCTACTTGCTGACAGAGATAAAAATAAATCCATTAAATCGATATAGCCTAAAATATCAAAGACCAGCCTGATAAGAACTACCTATAGGACTATCATCGAGGCATTCGAAGCTCTTGGTACAATACAAATTTAGAATTCAACTCTTATGGTCAGAAATTGCATCGATTTTAATACACTTTAATTACTATTAAATTGATCTATTTTTCGTGCACTTGTACGACAATAAGGACATAGTGACACCTTAAGCCTGCAGTATCTAAGCCGCTGACTTAGATTATTAGGCGATCGGGTCTGTTATAAATTATTATAAATAAAATACATTATAGTTTATTAGAAATACCTCATCCAATTATTAGTAGTTTGTACCTATATATTTAGTTACTGTAATATTCGGTGCTTACTCATCACCTACTCTAGAGTTAGCACTCTGTATATTACTGTATTATGGATATAATATTTTATTATTATGTCTATACTGGTAATAAATTGCTATGACTAGTGGATGGCAATTAATAATTACCTATATACAGGAAAATAAAATATAAAATTCAATGTTCAAACATTGTGCGTTTACTTACTACGACGATTCGCTTAAACAATAATGTCAGCGCCATCTATCGGTGTCGTATCTTTGCTAACTCCACCGACGTTTATTTTTGTCGTTCAATGGCGCTGCCGTAATAGTTTTTTGTTTTTTAATTTAATTATCAGTATTCTGATTTTCGGTTTTATTTTTTTGTGTGACACTATGACAACCGATCACAATAACACCATTAAGACTTAAAGGTGATCCCCAAATATCCAAAATATTACGATGGAAAGTGAATATTATATATTTTATACTTAAAATTTAAATTTATTGAGTAGGCATTGTATCTATAAGGTATTGTAATTATAAACTTCTAAGCTCTAGCCTCTAACTCCATAGTACAATGAGGTAGGTAATATCATTCTATTCTGTGGTAATATCATCGTTCTTTTTTGTGGTAATATTGTGATCACTTATGACTTAGGTATCATAATAAGTTATGCTGTGGATGAAAGTAATACTAATTATTGCGTTTTATTATAATCAAGATTCAAGTTTCATAAAAATCCCGATGCGGTTATAGAATTTTGGCTCCAATCCGCTATTAACATTTTAAAGTGGAAGAATATTTTAATTTTTTTTCGAAAACAAAGATTATTAAAAAATTTTTGTTTAGTATAAAGTAATCAATTTATTATAAGGTTTTAATTTCAATTGTTGTTAACGTAGTTTAATAGTTTATGTACCTATAAATTATGCTGATTCAATATTAATGAAATTATATAGGACAAAAACAAATTTTTCATGGCTGAAGGTAAAACCAAAATATAAGCACAATAATTGGTTTACTGACCGCAAAATATGAGAAGCACAATTGTTAAGCTGATCATAAAATACAAATTTAGTTTTAGGCACAACTTATTTTTCCGTAAATGTTGATATAGATACCTCTATAAGTAGGTACAGATTACTGGTTACTGCTATATTGTTTAGTTATAATATTAATTATGATAAAATATCGTAATAATGTTCTAAAAACTCTTTTAGGCTGACAGAAAAATTTTTTTCTTAGGGTAAAAATATGTATAATGATTATTGATTACATCATATTACATTTACATGATATTAAATTATGATTTGAACATTATTAGGTATCACCTATATTATTAGTTTGATATTCATTGACTCAATACTTATTGAAATATTGAATAACGGATAAACAATATGTAGGTATATGACACATAGGTATATTATAGTGACAAAGTTGTGCAAGTTAATGAAAATAATTAACTGTGGCAAGTTAAGTTAATTCAATTAAATTGGCTTCTTATTAGTTATTAATTATAATTAATACGGTAGCCGATAAGACGTTGAATTAATATTATAAAATTAATACTTAACTAAAATCGTTATTCTTTGTTATTTAATATGTAATTTTGCCCAAATTTGAACATAAAATTACTATAAAAAAGTGTATATATTTTTATGTTTTTATGATTTTTTGGTTACAAAATAATCTATTTACGTACACCATAAACCGAATATTAAATAACGAATTGAACAAAGTTTGAGTCATAATATAGAGTTGGTATATTTAACGGGAAACGAAGTGCACGGGATCAGCTAGTGACGAATAAAATAATATTACATACTATATTATTATACTATAACATCAGACATCTTTGTTGAATAAGTATATTAATTATTAGGTACTGCAGTAGTCGGTACTCGGTATTCGGTACCAAATCTTAGGAAAAAAGCTTTGAAAAAACATAAGACATGTATATAATTATATAATATATAGGCTATAGACAATATAGTTAGTAGTTACCTACAAATAAGTAGTCGCCAGTAGGTATGTACCTATATTAATGTATTATTATTTATTAATTTTTCTACAACATTATAATATAGAAGTGGAATTGTATCTCAAGAATTATGATTTTGTTATTGACTGATAAAAATAGTAAAGGTATAATAATATGGATTAACCGTTTAAGGTATCTTCTACTATCTTCCTATATACGAATAACTATACGATAAATATATCTAGATTATGTTATAATATGGAAAACACAAGCTCAATTGAGCCCCAGGCCGCCTATTAAACAATAACAACAATTTGAAAGTATTATAGTTAGTATATTATAATGTTTAAATTGTATTAAATATTTGGATTTTGGAAGTTATTTTAAATATTTGGTTTTAAAGTTTTAAACGTAGCCAAGCGTAGATATTCGTTGTCAACTCACCCATATCTATTAACACACGTCAGTACGTCACACACAATACAGTATACACATAAGTACATACTATAACATACCTACTAAATGTAAGTTAATTCTGCATTTCTTAATTCCTGTATTGTATAGTCGTTTTTAATATACCATAATTATTATAATTACCATAATTTACCTATTATCAAACTTAAAACCGATAACAATTAACAATACCAAGTCATTACTTTTTTACTCATTAAGTTCCTTCCGTAATCTTTCGTCGGTTTTTTCGATGGGTATTTTAATGTGAGTTATAATAGTAGATAAAAAGGTGGGCAAACTAATGAAAATAATTAACTCAAGTTAAGTTAAGTTAAGAGGACATAAGATGGATAAGTTAAAAGTTAATATAGAAAAAAATATTAACTTAACTCAGTTTAAAAAAAGTTAATCTATTTTTTTTAATTAGTATGTAAATCACATAAAGAGTGAATGTGTCTTTCTGGTTTCTAATTTATAGATTATAAAAAACAATTTTATTGAACTTTTATCATAATGTACACCGTATACCATTTTACTTTTACTTTATACTATTATTTACTAATTTAATCTATACTCATCTCTAATTAATAATTTAACAAATATATTTTTTTATGTCGTATAACAATTGAATGTCATAATGCGTGAAGATAAGTACATGACCTTCATATAATATATTATAAGTTATATAACATTAAAACATAACAATTGTCAATTTTTAATTTAAAATTATTAATTTTATTAAAAACATTTATAGTTACAACTCGCATAATATATTATTTACAAGTTAATAAAATATATTAATATACACAAAATTATGTTATCAAGAAAAAGAACAGAAATGTTTATGTTTATGTATTGGATTATTTGGATTATTTTTATTTTATACTGATATAGTAATATTTACGTATAAACGAAAAATTTCAAAATGTTTTTAACTTGATGGATTTTTCAAAATCAACTGAGAAAAGCTAAGTTATTTCAACTGTAAATTAAACTAGTTAACTTCATAAGTTGATTAGAATATAAACTAAATAGTTAAGTTAAAAAAATAAAAATAAATTAACTTTTTAACTAGTTAATGCAAACCTTTGAGTAGATATAGGTACAATATAAGTTATAACAATTAAAAAAAAACATATAAATATGTATATAACTGGATTTAAAATATAAAAAAATCCGACAAGAGATCCATGGTTAATCTTATATGGTCTTTTAGTTTATTAACAGGTACCTCGTACCTACATTAATTACTCAATAAAAAAACAATAGTATTATTGTATTAGTAATGTAGAGACAATGAATTCGTGTGCCCTCCATACCATGATCAATTCATCGAGAATACGCAACTGAAGAATACACCCCAGCCCCACCCCCCCAAATATTTTTCTGTATATGTGCCGTACATTAACTATAAGAAGATCATCTTAATTCTTAGTGATGGATGATGACAAATTAGAGCCTCGTACGAAGCCCGAGGATACCTCGTGTGCCTATTAGATTAGTCCAGTATAGCGTACGCAGGATTTTAGTTCGGTTAGGGTTTCACCTGCAGTGTAAATAATTTACATTATTGTTTTCTAAATAGTTTTTATGTAATTGGTTATAAGTTATAACAAACTATAATTAGTCTCAAATGTAGTCTACATTAAGAACACTCGAGTGTTCAATCTTGACACCTATGGTCATCTATAGAGCCTCTTCGGGTCGTAATATGTGGTAATTATCGATGGACGGTGATACATGATGATACACCATACGACGGTTATGACAGATGCTTAGCAATGTTCTAAATCAGCCAAAAAACTGAAACTATGATTATCGACGTCTTTGTCATATTTAACAATTTATATTATATCTATTAAAATTGACCAACAATTGATCGACTTTGTGTATTTAAATGGTTTTATTTTTTGTCAACGGAAGAAATTTCAGGGGGGGTCAGAACCCTAGAACCCTACCCCTGCGTACGCCACTTAAGATTACAGTGCTCATCACGTAAATTGTGACTGTGTGTACAGTGTACAGCGCACCTATAATATAATACAATATTATATTATGGTTATATGTAATAATGTGTTGTCCGACAAACATAACGTCCACACTCGAAACTCCATATTGTTTCGTTTAAAATCTGAACAGTTATTCAGCTGGTATAATATAATAAATGTTTACATTTTATCATCACACAAATTCGAATGTAGGTTACTATAGCGACATAGCGTTACTATATATTGACTTGTGATATATATCACCTATCGCTATCTAATATTTTGTTGTATGATATAAATCTAGAACATTTTTATGACAATGTAAAGTATATTAATTTTATGTTTAATTTGTCACTTTGTCGGTATGCATGTTGTATTATTTAAGTTTATAAATGGTCACGATTTAAAAAAAAAATGATATTTTCTTAAGTGCTTGATTGGCACCTAATTCATGCAAATGCACGCAATATTTCTAATATTTTAATCAAAAAAAAATTAATTTACGTAGTCACTATAATATTAACTAATAGATATGTTTAATAATATTCCTCAGTAAGAAAAAAAGAAGAATGTGGAAATGTTCTTATAAAAGTCTATTCATGTATTTAATGTATAGACACTAGACAATAATCACCGTCCTATAGCCAATAATAGTAGGTATAATATAAATTATTATACAATTGTAATCTGGTTATATTCGGTTTGTATTTGATACACAAATTTGCATAAACTCTACCTACCTACATAGATATTGTTTTAAATTCTGAGCGGAGCGATGCACGTATTGATTTTACAATGATGTGTTATTTTTTTTATTTGCGTCTGTGTACTTACACAATAAGTATAGTTTAAATAATGCATTGATTTTCAACTTCAGTATCTTGTACGAAGGGAAAGTGAATCTAGTTGGTGCATTGAGGAGGTCAAAATTCCCATAAGTGTTCAAAAATGAAAGAGAAAAACAAAAATAAAATTAATGAAAACCGGAAATTTTTAAATTGGTTTTGGTTTTTGGTGTAACTCTAAAACAAATGATACTTGAAATGTTCACTGGTTGTTTATATTGTAATTTTCTATACACGATAAAATTTTAAAAATATTTGGATTTGTTTTCAACTGTTTATACGAACATTTTCAGTTTCCAATTGTTTTAGTTATTTTTTCTATGAATGTCAATAAAATTGTATTTGTTGGGTAAAAAAGCTTATTGGAAATTTAATACAAGGCTCTTAATATATTGTTACAATGACATTTGAAATATATTAAAAGTCCATGGTCACAATTTTTTTTATATATACATTTTAAGTTTGAATTTTGACAAAAGACGTATAAAACCACAAGAATTATTTCGAGTTAGAAATTCCTTAAAATTTTTTTTTTTAAGTCTAAGATTTTAAAATATAAATAATATAAGGTTCCTTGTAATATTACAATATTACTAATACATAACATATGTTACCTAACTTTATCAAAAAAAAAGTCTATAAGAAAGTCAAATTACATTTTTATGAGCGTTATTGAAGTTCAAATTTTTATAAAATTATACAACATCGAATATTCACTCGTTGTATATCATGTAGTGATTTTTTTATTTTGTTGTAATTTAAAAACGAATAACCGTAGATATTTGAAATTTAAATCATATGTTTATTTTATCAATTCCTACACTTGATAACATTTTCAAAATATTTTGACTTGTTTTGAAATGTTTACGGCCAATTCCATATCCACTTACAAACCTTTTTTTGTTTAAAATGTTTGAATTTATTTTAATTTTAAAATTTTTAAAATTTATGAAACATTATACATTTAGAAATTTGGTTTTATACAGTTTAACGGTTTTCATTGTTTTCATTGTTTTCATTGTTAACATTTTTATTTTTTCGTAGATATATAACGTTTTTCGACCCCCCTCGATCATTTAATTGCAACAACTCTAACCCTCCAATAATATGTATACATTATGGACAATCTTCGGCTTAACGAGAACACGAGGGTGAATTAACAATAAACATATCACATAGATAATAATATTATATTATATGTTTGTTGTTTTCTTTTCATTACTGTTTTTATGATGTCAACTTAAAATGGCGAATATTTTACCGGAAAGGATCATAGAACAAATAAATATAAATACCAATCACTAAAATAGTAAAATGTTCAAAGACATCTGCTTCTTATAACTTATTGATTCAATTATTTAAAATATATTTTTATATGTGGATTTCGGATTTGTGATTCATGTTATTCAATCAAAATATTAAACGACAAAATATTCAAAGCAAAATACATTTTTCCTTTTAAAGATTTTACGTCAGTATTGACTTATAACTTATAAGTTAATAATATTATAATATGATCAGAGCTCATCAAGTTCAGCTTTCGGTTACCTACAATGTGTTAATTGTGTTTTAGTATAGCTCGGAAACTAGGCTGGGAATTTAATTCAGTCCATATATTTGTGAGAAATTAGGTTATTTAAAATATAATTTGATACAAATTAAGTATACCTACGGCTATTATAATAATAATATTAAGGTTTTGTATTGCATATTTCGATATTGATGGATAACGGAACAATCTGGATTTTCAAACTTTGTGTCCATAAATATTTATTATCAAACAATTAAATAGGTAGTTAAAAAATTGGTTAAAATATACTGATATCTATAATAGATTGAACACAAATATCTGAAAATTTGGACCTATAGGCATTATTATTTAATATATACTATTATAAATGTATATAGGTACATCACGTACATTAAACTGTGCAAGAGTTAGTGAGGCAGTTGTATTTGTCTCATTGTCTGTAAACTTTTTATATAGATCAAAAATTGAATATTCGTTGTTTATTATACAGGGATGAGATGAGTCCATGCTCAAAATCATTGTATATACTTACCTGCGTGAAAAGAAACTATGTAGAAACATTTTGAAAGTAGGTATTTAGAATTTTATTTTGGAGGCTGATGAAAATATATAAATATATCTACCTCAATACCATTAGGCATTATAGAATATCAGAAAAAATTTTCCTCTTGTATTATATTATATCATACATTCATACACAAAATATTTATTACAAAACAAATACATCAATAATACCTACAAGTTGAAGCTGCTCCTAGCTCTCCCACCGTCACCGTGGGAAAACTTATTTAAAACAGCATCGTCTGTTCTTATTGAGATATTTCTATGAATATTCGTTAGTGCTAAACCAACAAGACGGATTTCTAAAGTAGAGTTTCTTAAGTAAGTCTTACGTTCTGACTGGTAATCGGAATAAAAATCCCCCGGAAAAAAAATCCCCGGAAAAAAAATCCCCGACCCTAGGAAAAAAAATCCCCAGCTACAATATTCCTCACAATCACATGCAAATGGTTGAACAAATATATTTTGAACGTTAATTAGTATCTATAATTAATATTTAATGACAAATACGTATATTATATTCTATTATAATATAATATACTATATTATATTGTTAAAAAAATTATAAAAATATTTAGAATGATCGATACGTCAATTAATAATACAGTTTAACTTAGTAAAACATAGTATACAAAAATATTATACAAAATATAGGTACCTATATATTTTATGTTGGTATAATTCTGTAAAAATTGAATCCCCGAAATAAAATATTGCGTTTTCTGTGACATTTTGACGATAAGCGGTTTAGTATATACCTTTGATAATATATAATATAAGGTAAAAGGTTACACCTACCTATCTAATCTGTAATGGGCTCACGAACATAATTTGGATACTCGTTATCTTAGCTACAAATTTAGCTACAAATTTAGTATTACACGATACACAAGTACAAAACGACTACGCTAATACGCTATGGAAACGCTGGAAATTTTAAAAACTAATGGTAAAAAACCTAAAATTACGCACATCGGCTTTATTTATCATTTTCAAAAAGAGTGTTCAAATTTTTTACGTTGGCGATGTTCTAAATTTAGCTCTTTAAAATGTCCGAGTGTACTTAAGACTAGTTTAAATATTTAAAATTCAATATTTATTGGTCTTGATCATGACCATGTACATGATTCTAATAAAAATGCAGTCGCTGCTTTAAAATTACAAAATACAACGAAGAAAAAAGCACAAATATCACATGCAACACCGAGTCAAATATTTGCTGAGTCTGTGAGTAATGTACCACATGCAATATTATTAGAATTGCCAAAAGAAGAACACGTAATTATAGATACTATAATTAACGTTTAAAAAATATTTGTTCAACCATTTGCATGAGGTTGTGAGTAATATTGTAGTTTGGGGATTTTTTTTCCTAGGGTCGGGGATTTTTTTTCCGGGGTTGTTCGTCGGGGGTTTTTTTTTCCGGGGATTTTTTTCCGGGGGATTTTTATTCCGGGATTCTTCTGACTACGTTGTTGATACAGAAAGTACGGCTGAAAGTATTTTCATTAATTGGTGTATATACCTATATTACTATACTCAAATACAACATTTTAAGTTTTTAACATAATAAATAAGAGCATCTGTGCAGAAGGTTGTTGGTAGTGAAAGTTGTTCTACTGATTTCCGTTTAGAAATATAAGCTATACTCAGTCTCTATGGCTCTATGGAATCCTTAAAACCTGGTACATCATTTCCGTAAAAATGTGCTGCTGCTCTGATACGCAAAAAGGTGTCGACAACACTCAAAGAAGCTAAAGACACATTCTAAAGAAATAACTGTTTCCTTATAAGCTATAATAAGACATAAAACGATAATATAACGATTTTATTAAGTCATCTAAAATCTAAATGAGGAATAAAGATAGTTTTTCTATAGTATTTTTCTGTGTAACAATGTGGAATATTAAATCGATTTTTGGTCAACATACATTTTTGGTTTATTTTACTCAACATTTACTAATTTTCAATTGCCATTACATCTCAGTAAAAAAAATTATTATACTTTTTCTAATTCAAAATGATCATACAACCAGCTGCAACCTACATATTATATGTCTATAGGCCATGAGGTATGTAAGTAAGTTATAAATACTGAATAGCAACTATATAGCGTAGTACCAACGATTAAGACCAAAATTGTCAAACACTCTGTATATAGTTTAGTATCTATAGTCTCTGTATATAGTCCTTAAAATAATAATTAAAAATAACAATATTAATATGGTATATGGTATATCATAATATGTTATATACTTATATATTGTATTAATTATGTAAGAAATAAATCATTAATCAATGTTCTCGTAGTTGAATACCTACTATATAATATAATATGTGTTTTATAAAAATATAACAATATTTAATATTTTCTAAGCAGAGTTAGGTATATTATACATTTATTATATAACAGCTATATAGTGCTTTGAAACACGAGGTCGGGTAGGGACTGTCGGGACTACAAAAGGGCAGCTGCAGCAAGTAGGTAATACTCTTAGGGGTGTAAATGTGTAACCGATGTTGCAGTGTGAGTATATATAGGTTCTAAAGGTACACGCATAATGTCGCCGTCGCGACGTTATGTGGAAAACCGATTCTCTGAAATACCAATTTATTAACATCCCGATTTGCCGATAAATAAACAGTTTATTTTTGGAAATAAAAATCTTCCCAATTTTAGGGTGGTTTCTGGTAGAAAATTGAATCTAGTATCTTGGTAGGTACTTTGAGTTCATGGATGTCAAAAGTAAATAATTCTTTGGCGTTTCTTAGAACCTAATCTGAAAAAAAATTTTAAAAAATTACGGAAAACAGGAATGTCAGGAATATTTAGCCAAAATCGATTTTGTTATCACTTATCTCATTGTAATTCAAAAACAAATAACAAATATTTTAATAATCATATTTTGTATATTATTCCCTACACTTCTTATCTATAGATACTAAGTCAAAACGTTTTAACATTTAATACAAGATTGCTCATAAGCATAGGCGCAATTTCAACTTTTGGCTTGGGGGGGGGGGGCTGAATATATTAAAGGCAAGCAGACCATTGCAATAAAGCATATTAAAATTGTATGTCCTAGGTTTTTTTTTGGGGGGGGGGGCTACGGATAAGTTTGGGGGAGGCTTATCACCCCCCTCCAATTTGCGCCTATGCTCATAAGTTGTACAAATTACAGCGATTTAAAAATGACATTATATGTAATTATACTTATAGGCATAATTATTAATTAGTAGTTTTTTTATAATCGTTTAAAGTTTAAGTTTCAACAAAATTCCTTTAAAATAATGAAAATTTAAATATCAATTCGTAGTTAAAAACGTATTTAATTTTGAATTTTAATAGCTATATCTTGAAAATTTAATAAAAGGTTCTCCTAACTTGTTTTTTACAAAGTGTCGTACTCACGATTGTAACCGTGAGTGCTGACCCTGACCCATGTAGTATCAACCAACTATGTATTAGATAATTGCTTAATATATTTCATATTTTGATAACAAAATAATTGATTTGCCATACAAACTTCCGTACAAATTTGTTTTTGGAATTGAATTGTTTTTATTTAAACGGATAATAATGATAACTTTTGAGTCAAATTTAAAAAGATAATATTTACTTGGAAAGAGGATTATTCCAATAATAATTAGTTGGGTACTATTGGGACCTATAGCCTATAGGTATATGTTATTTATGTCAATTATTAATTAATTAAAATGTACATACTATATTTAAGCTGCTTAAGAGGATGTCGCCCATTCCCATGTGTTATCTACGACCTACGGTAATATAAATAAACAACTTAGCAAATTTACGTTCAGTGAAACCAATTTTGTGTTGTTAGCTTGATATTTGAGTAAATATGACTTTTGACATATTATTATCAAATTTAAAGGTACCTACCAATTTTTAAGCAAATACAACCATTTTTAAATTTCAATATTTTACAAACTCACAAATTTATTAAAAGCTATATTTAAACAGTAAACGTATCATACATTTCAGAGCATAATAAAGCAATAAACAAATTCTATATAATTAGTGTGTCTACTATCTGTGATATAGCTATATTTAGTTTACCCAATGCCCAAGCCCTTGAAAACCAACGATTTATTTACATCATAGAATATAGACTGACTATTACTATAAAGTATAGATAATTATAGAAATGTAGGTAAACAAAAATAGCTATTCTTTTATATTGCAATTTGATGTTTAATTAAGCTACCAAACATATTAATTATACACCAGTCACCAATACCAGGCACCGATGTAGAAGTATGAACTTTTGAGGGGGGGGGGCTAATTTTTTTCAGGAAAAGTACAATTTTAATTTAATTATATAATATAATAGATTACAGATAAGATTTGATGAGTAAAATTATTAACATTTGTATTTAAATTTTAAATTTATAGATTTTCAGATGCATACCTAATAATATAATATATTATATAAATAAATGCATAATATATAACATTTTAAAAGGGAGGGCTTAGACCCTGCTTTAGGTCCAAGCTGATTAGTATCAGTATTAAATTTTAAGTTTATGTTTTGTGATAACTATAATTATCTTTTAATAATAGGGAACTATATTATAAATGTTCAAATAAGAGGCCTGGGTGCAATTATATTTTCAAACAATTATAATTGTGCATATTTTGTATATTATATGTAGTAATAGCTATAGCTATTCACGCCGCCACTGAACCTAATAATACTTTTGAATAGGTGTTTCTTGCGTTGATTCTTAAGAATTAAGATTATGGTTATTACGTCTTATTAGTTATAAGTGAATTTTAATAATCAACATGAGTATAGCGTTATTACTTATTATGTGCGTGAAAATATCATTACGGGCGTCATTATTATACGAGTTACAAGAAAGCATAAAATACATTTAAGAAAATTAGAATTTGGTTCCATTCTATATTTCTATGAACAAATCTGCACGATCTATAATGACTAAGAATTGAAAAAATATACACGCACAGGGACGGACTGGCTAGGGTATAAAAAAATTGTTAGTATTGAAGGCCTTGATGTTAAAATGTACTTTAGAGATGACAACATTTTTAAGTAAGTGATGATAATTTTAAAATGTACTGTTTCAAAATGATCATAACTTGCTTCTTAACAAAAATATTAATAAAAGCCTAGGCTATGCAATAGAGAATAATCTTACCTTTAAATTTTATAAGAGGTAAATTCATTCTAATTTAAGAAATCACAGAGTAAAATGTGTTATTGTGAACATAAAATTTGCGACGGAGACAACTATTACCCGTGTGGTCTCTTCTTAATTAAAATTAAAATATTATACTTTTTTATAAATGCGTTGAATAAATTTTATTTATGATTAATATTAAATATAAACACATGAACAAATTGGCATCATTACAAATTTATCAATTTCGGCAATTTTGCGAAGAATAATTCTTACCAATTCCATGGTAATAGGTAGCCAGTTAGGTATAGTAATTTAGTATACAGGGAATCCCGGAAAAAAACCAAGGAAAAAAGAACAATTTTTAAAAATTAAAAAATATTAAATGGGGTATAAAATATCAATAGTATGGAAAATGCTATGAAAATTAATTTTATTTCCTATAATATGGTTTATTGAGAGGTCCGAGAGTAGTAACACCCATATTGTAGAAGAGAGTTATACTTCGATTAAACTTTGAATATCAGTAGTGAATTTTTTTTTTTACTTTTTTATTGTATTTAAATGTATGTCAAATGATTTATAAAATATTTTGTATAGGTAATGAGAACGAATCATTTATGTGAATGTACCTATAGCAAATTTGACGTATTAGCTTTTTTGTATAGGTTTGCAGTGTTGTCGGTAATTAATAGGTAATAATAATTTAATACCAATATTCTAATTTTTTTTTTAATCAATTTAAAGGTATATTTTAAATTTTTAATAATTGTTCTTTTTTTCTGTTGTTCTTTTTTACCGAATACCGTAAACATGCAGGGCTATCGCATACAGCAGAGCGGCAAATTTTTATGTTAGGCTTGGGATTTTATAATTTATTCCCATGAATAATTCTACCTATCTATTCTATCCATCTATAGGTTCACATTTATACGTTCAAAGATGAATGAATCATTTTTTCAATATTATATTTTGAAATTGAATTGTTTTAGATTAATTAATGCTATATCAGTATATCATAATTCATAATATTATGTACTATGTAGCTGGTATAACAACAAATAACAATATAATATGTAGTGTTTGAAAATTTCATGAAATTTAAAAAAATGAAATATTTCATGAAATATTTCATGAAATATTTCAAAATATGTGAAATATTTCAGTATTTTAATAGATTTTGTTTTATTTTTAAATAAGTTTTATATTTACATATAATTGTCATAAGTTACCTTCATCACTATATGGTACCTGTATGTATACCTAACCTTTGGTATTATACATTTAAATTGGTATTCAAAATTTTTAAATATTTTAATGTTTAAATGATATAAGTAGGTATATAATATTATACATGTATATTTTATACTTACTGAATTCTGACATTAGAATTTAGAACACTGAACATTGTGTTAAAAAAATAAATAAATTGTGTTTTTATTTGTGTTAAAAAAAATTTCAATGTTTCACGTTTTTGTAATAATTTCATGAAATATTTCACATACTTCAAACACTAATAATATGCCTATTAACTGCAGCGATTATGATGGACCAGATGGAGTATTGGAGATTGAAATTGATAACATGTAACGGGGACGCCTGTGTATCATTTATATGTTATTTTACATGTTCCCCGTTACAGATCCACCCCCCGCCGGCCTAATAATTGATAAGCTTTCAATCGCCAATAGATATAGCACAAAGTTCCACATTTAAAACGATTTTTCATGTAATAGGTAATTATAGATGCCATGAAAAACACTTCAGAAATTCTTAATAGAAATCAAATCGAATGTGATACCGAAGTCTCAGTGTATACAAAATAATAGTGGTCGGTCTGTTTTAAAATATAATAAGTAGGCATTTCCAGTTTCTATCACCCCCCCCCCCCCATGAAGACCTCCTTCACCTACAAGGGGGCGCTCTTGCTCAAGATGACTGGTGTGCATGCACACTGTAGACGGACGTGGATTGTAGCAATGTCTTTAAAATACGCGGCCTCCACACTCCACAAACAATACGTCAAAATATATAATATATATTATATATAATATTATATATCGTCATATCGATGTCGTTTAGGTATATTTAAAATGCACTTGACGCATTATAAATTATAATCACGGACTAAGATATACAGTATAGATATATAGTATATCTTAGTCCATGATTATAACAAAGATAAAAAACACCATTTTGTAGAAAATATTCGAACACGAATAAAACTCAAATGCAATGCTGTATATGCAATAATAGTAATAATAATAAACATAAAAAAAAATATAATAATAACAATAGAACAATATATTATTATTATTATTATTTAGCGTGTGGCCCATGTTGCACAGACGAACGCCGAAACGCACCACATGTCCACATAAAACGGCGTGATGTAGTCGTACGGACGCGGTGGGGGTAGCGGTCGTCTGGGACTCGCGCACACAAACACAATTCGTGAATATTATAAATAATAAATTGTCCTTGGTCCGGTCGGACACCCGGTGGCGGCGTCGTCCATGACCGTGGTATAGTGTACTATATAGCCGGCCGGTGGTCGAAGCAAACGAACGACACAACCCGCCCGCCAAACTAACCGTCCGAGGCGGGAAAATGGGCAAATGGCGGGGCCTATTCCATTATAATAATAAAAATAAAATCATAATATTATACAGAGTGATTCACCAACCATGCTCACCCCCATTATTATCTTTAATATACAATTTGCAAATATGCTTGAGACTTACCGACCATTTATTATTTTCAAATACTTGGATTGATTATACCATTTAAGGAATATTCTGTAGCGATTACAAACTATTTTTTTTATGAGATCACTCATTTTCCTGTAAATTGTTAGTGAAAAAACGTTGATGTACCTATCTAAATCGAAATCTGAACGAGTAAATTATAAAAATTAAATTGTCCATAGACCATAATAGGTTTGGAAGATAGGGTCAATAATGATTGAACATTTTAAGGAATTATAGTTATCTATCACATTTTATAATTTGAAAACATTTTCAGAGTATAAATAATTAATAAACAATGTAGTTGAATGTACTACTCTAGATTAAATAAGTATATCTATTTTATATATTTTTTTAACAATTTTTTAGGACTTTTATCTTCAGTACAAACATTTTAATAACGCAGAAACTGCACGTTCAAATGTTTGTTTGGAAATATATACATTTTCAAAACAGTCATTGGCAGTAATAAGGTTACCGGCTCATTTGTAAAGTAAGTATAGACTACCAGAGGACACTCCTTAAATAGTGTAAAAAATCGAAATAATCGAAAACATGACTAAAAATTCGATAATTCATAATTTGAATAGATTAATAGGAAAAAAATGGGGTGAACAACTTGTTGAATCACCCTGTATACCGAAATAATAGTTAATACAATATTATACGGTATAAACTCGAGAATATTGCACTCAAGTCGTGGTGTACTAGTACTATGGTTTAGAACGACCGTTGGCGTGCGCGCGCGGTCGCGCATGTCAGCGCCTTAGATCATATACTATGGATGAGCCACTGCGTATTATAGCAATACAAAAGTTGAAGCCGAGTTAGCGACGAGTCCCGAATTAGGTGATCGATATGCGCATGCGCGAACAACTCGTTTTAATATTAATATTATAATCACCAGCTGATAAATATGCGAGAGGTTGCGTTGCCGCATGCGCAAAATCGAACACCTAATTCGGTGACTCGCTGGGATGGGGACAGTTATAAATTATATGAAACGAGTTGTTCGCGCATGCGCATATCGATCACCTAATTCGGTGACTCGTCGCTAATATCGGCTTCAAATAATATGCAGTGGCTCCATCCATAGTACTGATCTAAGCCATCGCAGAGCGGTTTACGTTGCGCGGCCGCCGTGGCGACACTGCACGCCGTCGCCGCCGCCGCCGCCGACGACGGTGGCGGCGGATAACTGCCATGCAAAACCGCCGCCGTTGTAGTGTAGTGTTACGCTTTTTTCTCTGGTCCGTCTCAAGTCGTCCGCTCCTCATCTATTCGCCGTGGTGAATATCAAGCTGCACACTGCATAATTGTATTATTTTTTGTACGTTTTCAACACACCGAAGCCGCTCCCGCTGCCATATTCAGGTATCGTATGAAATAACGATTATTAACAACAATAATTTAATTCGTAATATTATTTTTTACGGGGGTTTTTTTTTTGGGTTTTGTTTATAACCGAAGTGCCGCGGTGCGGGTTTCCGTTTTCCGGAGTTACTTTTTCGTCGGTTTATCGTATTCGTAGGTCGTACGTAGTGATTTTTACGGTTTTTCGTGGGATGCCGACGAAATAATTATTCGAAACTGCGTAAAATCCGCGTACCTATTTCACTGTTATTATTTTACGGCGGCGGCAATAGACGTCACGCACTCACACGGCGCGCGCGCTACCGGCCGCTGCCGCCGGTAGGCGGTAATTGCGCGCGCACTTCAATTTTACAATTATTAATTTGGACGGCGCCCGAACTGATACCGTTTTCGCGGTTTCCCTGTCGGCTGTCGCGCTGATAAATAATATCGCCGATCCGGGCGGCTGAGGCATTGTTTTTATTTATCGTTGCCGTCATTATTATTGTTATTCCTTCTTGGCGCGTCGAAATTTTCCTTTGTTTGTCGTTTCTTTTCCCCGGCGCGTAACTAACAAAATGGCGTGCGGCGTGTTCTCTTGACTTTTCTTTCCACCGTTATTTTCGTTATACTTAATGCCTTGATCCGCAATCTGTGGGAGGGTTGTTCAATCGGATCTATTTTCGATCGATGATCCACTCTGTTGTTCACCTTTACGGCAACCCGATCGGACGGCGGAACTTAAAATTTAACGGGCCGCCGCGTCGATGTCGAGCTACCACTTACCAGATTTCTGGAGGGAACCCGCTCCGCGTATACGCGTATTACGTTTTATTAGTACATGTCCGTGTGACTACTGACTACGTGTGCGTATTGATTTTTTGGGGGCGGGATCGGGATGTTAAAATTTGTTTAGACTTACCCTGCTTCGTTCGCCGCATCAGGAGGATGGTTATTTGTTTTTGTTTGCCTATTAAGACAGATTTTTGACGATGGGTCTGTCGCCGCTTTAAATTTATTTTGAGTGTACATAATAATTTAATTGTGTTCCTTTGAAGTCTTATACTTATAGCGCCATTGTAATATTAATTATGAATATATGTTAATATATTAATGTAGCATATAAGTTTAAAATAATATTATATTAAATATAAAGTATATTAAGTATGATAATATTAATATGTACCTGTGCAGTGTGCACGTGTTGAGATTACCTATCCAATTAATACCTATAGGTAATATTTTTATATATTGTGGGGTTTTACGGAATAAAAATAAATATGTTGATAACAATAATTAGGTTATCATTACGACGCCTCATACTTAAAATATAAATGCTCTTTCATTTATCGCGCTAAAACCGTTTTTACTTATGAAAAAAAAAATTTTCGAGCGGGAAAAGTCATTGTAAGCCCCCTTCCGCCTCCCGTTGTAAACACCGTGTGGACGAATGACAAAGCGTGTGTGACTTGACAACTTATTTCGCAATATGTCCAATGACGGTGGGGTGAGAGGGAAATCTCGATTGTGCGGATTCGAAAAAAACGTACGTGCTCCTCCCTCGCGGGGGATGTGAGGATGCAAGTATACTCCGGGTAAGGGTAGAAAAATTTCGCGACCCTTCTGCTCTATTCATCGCCGTGTATTCCTCAACTCCTCGTAAGTCGTATTTAGTTGTTGTTTTTATAACGTTTGATAAAAAATTATGTTCCGTTTCGACCAATCACGATTGCAGTGTGAGTATCGATCTGTGAGAGGGCGCACTAATTGCCAGTTGCAACTCGTCAGAATTAAATGTGTTGGAACACGCGTATTATTATTTATTTTTATAATAATAATATAATAATACCCCGACGTGTTTCTTGGTCACTGTTGTCCTGTATATTTTTGTATTAATCGTTTTATCGGAACGACGTACTTTGATCGAACTTGTTGATATTTTCCTTGTTTCCGTTTCTGGAATATCGCTGACACGGCGTTCGTAATCATTTCTAATCAATCGGTTTCATAAAAAAAAAATATTTAATAATAAACAAAGTACGACGACGCGAGTACGTAACATTTTTAATTCGATGGAGTTTAATTGATCGACGCGGGCGCGCCAACGGATATTGTATTCTTCGTCTATCTCTAAAAATTAAAATTGGGAATCAATTTATTTTGTTTGGGCATTTTATTTATTTAATTTCCCAAGCGATTAATGTACAGTAATAATATAATATAACGGTAGGTACTGCGTTTTGAATAACCTTCGTAAAAATGGAAAATTATTAGTTCTTATTGTGGCCGTAAAATAATTTGCCGTAGTCTGTAGATTTCGCGTACGTATATTAAATTGGCGGCTTTATTAATTTATTCCTCGGTGTTCCTAGGCCCTTACCAACGGACAAGTACATAATATAAATAGTAATTAGGAGCTGCTCCCCTGTAGAAACAGTGACACACTGACACGTCGGTCTAGCCCCGAATCTCGACTATGGGTTTATGTTGTTATTACTCGTTCATAATCTGAGAGGGTGGGTGAGATGGTGTCGAGGAGCTCCCTCCGAAAAACCCACGTATTGTAAACTCCATGGCCTAGAGATTTATACAACTCCTCTCCTAAAATAAATAACCTAGGTGTAATCTGGTTTTTTTTTTTTAAAGGTAATAATATTAATAACAATTTATTGATTAAATCTTAATTCCTTTCTTTTTTTTTAGTCATTTACCCCTCATTTATTTTATTTTATCGTTAAATTTTAAATATAAAAATAAAACAAAGTATGGCCATTTTAAAGTTCTTATATCTTCCATACTCGACTCGCACAAAATTAATACTGTAAAAACTAAAAAACCAATGTAGGTACCTACAACATGGATAAAGGTCCCCACACACTGTGGCGGTGGCGTTAAATTCTATTGTCTTGGCTTCACCGCCGCGGTGAAATGTGTTCTACAGCAATTCACCGCCACCGCTGCAATGTGTGGGGACCTTTTACCTTACAGTTTGATAACTGATCAATTCACTCTAATATAAAGCAAGACACACAAAATTGGTTCTGCTAAACGCATGTTGGTTTATTGTTCTAATTTATTTTTATTTTGTCTGATAATAATGCATTGATTAATATTGTATAATTTCAATGTTGTATTATTATACACAACAATTTGTATCAATTGTAAGCTCTAAAAATTTTAAAATGAAAAATAATCTATTTATTTGTATTGACAACTTCTGCAATAACAGATAAATGTAATTTGTATATTTACACTGTTTTTTCCTTCAATATTTATTATTTAATGATGTGTTAATTATATTTTTTCAGAATATTGACTACATCGATCCCATAAAAAAATAAACATAATGTCTGACGATGGAGTTGTTGCAGAAAAGAGGAATCGTGGAAGAGCCCCAAAACCGAATGACGTATGTTTTGTTAAGACTTGCATGAGGTATACTTGTACTAGAAAATTAATTACTAATATGTTGTAAATTATAGGTAAATGACAAAGACTCTAAAGACTCTAAAGAAACAAAAAAACGTGGCAGACCATCTAACAAACTACCAGCTAAAGCTGAAAAGAAGATTGAAAAAGAAGGTGAAAATGGTGAACCAGCTGCCAAAAGAGGAAGAGGAAGGCCAAAGAAGAGTCAAAAGAAAGCCAAAGTATGTTCATAACATATTTTGTAGTATGTCTTCTAATTATTTAACAAAAAATGTATTAATATTACAGGCTCCGTCGTCAGGAAGAGGACGAGGCAGACCACCAGCAAAAAAGGTAGAGAAAGAGGAATCTGCTGAAGAAAATGACGAGGAAGAGGAAGAAGAAGTTGAGGATGAAGATTAAATACAAATTAATTGTATCTCATACTATATACTTCGCCATTAATTTTACATTTATTTAATAAGGATCAAGAATAATTTTAATTTTTAATTTATTGATTTCGGAACAATTGATATAGGCTTAGAATAGGTTTATAATTTATTGTTCTATTTCGTGATATGAAAAGAATTAACAATTTGTAAACATTGTTTTTTCAAAATGAAACATTTTAAGAAAAGAAAAACATAATAATCGTAAAGCATTTATATTGTATCAACCATACAGTTGTTAAACCAATTTTTCATTTGTCATGTATATGATTTATTTTATTTTGATGTTATGTATAAATAGTAACCTACCCAATGATTATTGAAAGTAATTGTGATTACTTTTTATACATATAATTTTATAATTTTCCGATTGTCTAATCTCTGCCATTATATTTTACTACAAAAACAAACTTAATCAGTCTTAATATTTTTTGGTACATACATTCAGAGTTACTCTTTCATTGCATTAACAAATGACTTATATACACTTGTTATCAAAAAACATTAATATGAATCTTACACGTCTAATTGACATATTGTATTGATTTGTACTTACTTACTTGCATATAATATTTGAAAATGACTATTGTACCTGAAAATATTGTGCAAATAATAAAATAATTTCGGAATTATAATTGATTAAATTAATTTTAATGTATGTGAATTAGTAATAATAAATGAAAAATACCTAACATTGTGTTAAAATAAAAAAAATTCACTGAACTTTCTCCTAAGTATACTGTATACTTGAAAAATGACCAAGATTTTAAGATCTTATTACAAAGTGTGTACATCATAGATTCTTAATCTTTTCTGGGCCATGGACCCCTTTGAAGTATAAAATATAATCACGGACCCCCCCTCCAAGAAAAAAATAAAATATATAAATAAATAGGTAAATAAAATTTTTATTTTAATATTAAATTTTTTTTAATGATAAATCTAAGACTTAATACTATATTCAATTATTGGGAATTATCACTTTTTCTTATAGCCAAAAACCAATTTTAATGTGACATTTGCTGTTGTTTTGATTGTAATATTGCCTTGAAATCTGGGACCGTATTGAACAGAGTAACACGCATATCGTCCTTAATGTCCAATCAATTTCTTGCTTTATTTTAATTGTGACCATTGTAAAAAAATCCACTCACAGAGATAGGTAGTAGGAAATGGAATCAAAAATGTCATTGCCATGGATACAGCTCGCGGATAAGCCTTTGTCAATGAACACCAAAATTCGATTAAATTTTTTGTTTGAAAATTGTGGTGTGCCATTTCTTTTGATCTTAAATCAATTAATTTGTCTTTAACGAGGTCTGAATCATTAATTGTATTTAATTCCACTAGAAAAGGATTGCGTATCCATGTTTCTGATTTCGAAAATGTAGAATCGAAATAATTGAATGAAATTTAAACAAAATTAATTTTCAAGCACAACAAGATTGTTGCTTATTGGCAGAATGCGGGAAAGACATTATTAATGTTATCTTAAAAACGCTATCAAAACAAATTTATTTTCGCGTAATCCAAAAAAACTCACAGTCACCCCGTGGACCCCTGAGTAACCATCTACGGATCCCCAAGGGGTCCATGGACCCCCGGTTAAGAACCTATGGTGTACATGATTTGGGTGAATTTGGTTTTATTCATTAGAATATTAATTGATTTTTACTTGTAACATGAAAATTATATTATGTAGTTTAAAGTTTTAAAATCAACTGAAATGTGGCTGAAACTGTAGTTTTAATTAAAAATGTTGTCTTAAAAAGGTTTAAGTCTTTAGGAAGTACATATTAATGTATAAAACAAGGTACGTAATTACATGAAACTTAAATAATTGAACATAAACATATGGAAAACACAGCCAATTCACAAAATGTATAAATCACTAGGGGCATATTTTATTGTGGGATTGAGAGATTCAATGATTTGGGCGTTTTGGTAAAGGTAAAAAACTAAAAAGGCCAGTCATATTACCTATATAACATTTCTTATGACTTATACCTAGACTAACATACTGTCTCTGCTCAGAATCGTTTTTCTTATACAATGATATTACATCATTGAATTCAAATTTAATACCATAAATTATACAGTGACCCACTTGTAACCTACTGTACAGCAGAGCACCTTTTTTTCTTTTACTTTAAACCAGGTAACTTACTTTAAAGTAGACACTAGGCACCTTACCATAGAATACACAAAAAATATCACAATACTGTTAAGGCAAGTAGGTACTGTAAAAACATAGATCTTGAAATTCTCGGTAACAATTAGTGTACAAGTAGAATAAAATAAAACAGTTGAAACTTTCTAACTTGCTTAGAATAGAAAAAAATTGTTCTACATCCCTAAAACATGTCTAGTATGCAGTGGCGCCAAACCCATATATTAGGTGTTGCAGCCACCACATCTATTTTAAAGGGTAACACTTTCATTATTATATTTCACTTATCCTTTAATGTTTATATTCTAATGTTTTAGATTTTTAATAATATCAAATAATAATTTTTAATTTGATTAAACAAATGTATTAATGTTACAATAAATGCATTGTTTATTCATTTATTTATTGAATTTATTATGGTACATTTTTATAATACAATATGGCCAATATTAACATTATCAATATTATACATTTATTTATACAAATATTTAGGTACAAAATAATTAACAATGCAAATTGAAATTATTAATCAATATTACATGATATTATTACGTGATATGCAAAAGGAAATTAAGGGATTACACATTTATAATGGTACAACCATGAACTACTAGTACAACTGTACTGGACCAACAAATTTCTGGACAATTATTGCTGTCTGGGTCTGCATCAGGCGAAGGCGGCGGATACGGTTGCCTTGACCCTGAAAGCGGAGGAGACGGATACGTGAATCTTGATTCTGCCACACAACATGCCATCGGCATTACATCGAAAATTGCCGGCCCAATGTAGTGTTCAGGCAGCAGCGGCGGCGGATAAGTAAAATTTGTGGCAATGATAACACTTGCCGGAGGCGGCAGTGGCTGGGTGCAATATAGCACCGGCCCCACGTAATACCGGAAGTTAGGGGTGGCAATGGCAGTATCGCACCATCGCTGCGGTGTTCTCCCGTTCTGGGTGCCATCGCTGTCCTTAAACACAAAAACAATCTTGAAATAATAATATGATCATATTATAATACAACAATGTTTAAATCATAGACCTATAAACTAATGGACAGCGCTTAGAGAGAGAGGTCAGTGGTACGATATACAGTATTAGTTTCGTACGTCTATGATTTCCCCCATTATGTTTTTTCTCTCTTTCTCTTATATGATTGTCCACCAAGATTCCCCCAATATGTTCTTTCTCACTCACTCTATATTGGCGCCACTCATTGATGGCTGGGTGGTGAGTGAGGTGCAGTCCATTAGTTTATAGGTCTATGGTTTAAATCCGTTTGCCTTAAAGACAAAATAATAATATACGATAATGTTTAAACGCGACCTTGCAGGGACTAAAATTGTGTGCATAGTATAATATAGGTACAGCAGTTCTTAACCTTTTGTAGATCACGGACCCCTGATGAAAGATTGTTAAAAATCGCGGAAATCACCAAATTTTTTTTCGAATAACTTTTTATAAAATATCTCATGTTATCGTAACCGAAATTATAATAATTATTTTATATAACAAATTACATAAATAGACTCAACAAGACATACACATTTATAATTATTTTATTTCAATTAATTTTTTATAAAAATGTAGGTAATATAAAACCATAGTTGAGTACGATCGATCAACTGCACTTAGGGGCAGTGAATATAAGACTGCCGCGGCAGTCTCGAGAGACTACAGTGAATATCTACGCATGTACATTTCGTATGAACAAGAAAAACTATGTATCTAAGGTCATTTGTTTTAAAGTTATACAGCAAAATCCAAATTCGATTTTGAATAAAAATTCCCGTTTTTCCTTAGTTTTTCTTGGCGCTTTTAAAAATTACTGAGAATTTTAAATTTTGACCTCCCCAATGCACCAACGATATTCACTTTCCAATCGAACAAGATACTGCAGAAGTTGAAAATCGAAGCATTATTTCGACTACTTATCGTGTACACAGACACAAATAAAATAAAAAAATAAAAAAACACACATCATTGTAAAATCAATACATTTATCGTTCCACTCAGAATCTAAAATAAGACGTAGGTTTGTTGTGCGAACTTAACAGACTTAATAAAAAACATACGTCGTTATATATATAGATTCTAGACGGCCAGATAGGTGCCTATATTATTTTATTCGAATAACAATTTTTTTTCAAACAAATAAATAATATTAACATTTTGGTCCACATAAACTAATATACGATTCGCTAGCGTGTGCCCAAATGATAAGTACTTTAAATTATCAAAACGATAATATCTAGAAGTCGGTTGATCAACTGTCCCATGGCCACCTCCAAGAATATATTTTTGATTTTAGTTAATTTTTTGTCTGCCTTCTGAATATTCCCCAGGGAGCATGGTTGCTAAAACGGAGCGAATATGGTCACCCTTTTACTTAGTGTACGTTTGTATATATTGTGTTTATGGCCAATACATGATACAACAAATTAATACCAATAGAAGCCTATAGTCAGTGTCGTGTTAAGGTGTAAATGTGTAATGCCACACGCCCACACATATTTGGTCGCATCTGCCCTATACCCATAAAAAAAAAAATAAAACTAGGTACTTAACAAGAAATTAACGATCTAAGTCTTCCTGTTTAAAGCTAGGTACCTACTCAACTGAATAAAAATAATTGTAATAGTATTATTGATTAAAATGTAATTGAGATAGGAGAGGTGGACCACGTCTTTCAGAAGTCTGAACTAGCAGTAATTTAAATATATATAATTTACTGGCCGAAAAATTATGTAGTCGTAATCACAATTTAGTACCTACTTATACTGTTACTGTTTCACAAAAATATTATGTAAGTAGGTAGTACATATTAGTTACCACATGTCCACATAAATATACATTTGAAATTATTGTTAATAGATAATATACATTGTTAAGGGGAAATTATACAGGAAATCATTATAATTTGTGCACCCCTAAAAACATTGGTCCTATCTCCTATGACTGATGATAGAATTATACTCTATTATAATAATTAAATATTAATTCATTGTCTCCACTTCCCCATGATCAACTTATTATAATTTCGTAAAATTTCATATTGGGTTATTTTTCACGTGGTTATTTATTTTATTCGAGGTTTTTTTTTTTTGCTGTAACTTATACTATAAACCTTGTATCAAAATTTTTTTTTCTGTTTTCCATGCTTTCGAAAATTACTGACCTACCATTCATTTGCCACCAGTAAAGTTACCGAAGTTAAAAATAAGTTAAATGAACTTTTCAAGGGGGCTCCAGCGTATATTGTTTTAAGGAGTAATATTTAGGCAATTCACATGACATACATTTAAATTTATTATGTCTATGTGTGAGGTGAGTAGTAAATGAACATTAAGGTGCGTTTCCGAGAATCACTGTAAGGCCGCAGCCAGAGTAACTCTCGCACACTCAAGCACATTTCAATATACTTCTTGAAATATATTCTTGTTTACATAATATCAATAAAAACTACTAAAAGCGGTAGTACATTAAACATACTTCCCGAAGTTCAATTTCGAAAAATGGTTGAAGGTTTAAGCATCTAGACTACCTATGCTTTTTAGTTTTTAGGAATCACCATTTTGATTTAAAATCAGATATGCCCAAAATAAATACAAATATAATGCAATTATTTAATGGGATTTTTGTAAAAAAATCCCTACTTTAAGGTTCTTTTAAATGGAAAATTCATAAAAAGTAAAAACCCTAGATATTTTGTCAGAGTTCATACACGTACAAACAATTAAAATCTGATATTCCGAAGTATGTGTAATTTAACACAGCTTATTGGTCTAAAACGTATGAAAAATAGTTATGCTGCGATCCCCTTAGTAATAAAAAAAAAATACACATTGTAAAATCAATACATTCATTACCATAGAATACTATTGTTATATTTGACATTAGTTTTTTTAAATAAATAAATTGACTCCATACATTCAAGTAAGTTATACTTACTGTGAGTTGGAACACTTAGAAAAATATAATTATTTTATGATTGCGAACCACCACGTATAATGTATATTACACATTTACACTACTGTAGGGATTTTGAAAAATCATACCTCAGTTCCCCTAAGGCTAAAATAATATTAAATATTTCGACAGTCGTATGTTATACACTACATATACTTTACTTAGACGTCGATAAATCGAAAGGAGCCCTTTGGGATCACAATAATTATTGTTATATTCTGTGGTTACACTATTACTTACTACAATACTGATATTGATATGTTTTTTTCTTAATTTACTGTATAGTGCATACCCACATATAACAAACTTGTTTTAAAAAAAAAGTTAGTCATACAAAGAAATGTCTCTCACATTATTTTACTATTGTTGAAGGTGGGTCTATAACTGAGACAAAATACGTTCAGTGTCATTGAACATAATCATGTTTACCAGCAGGCTTTTAGAAGCACCAGTTGAGACAATAACAATTACAAAAATCTTAAATACAAATGAAAGTAAACAGGCATAAGCAAATAACGGTGAATTTTAATCAACACAATATATATTTTTATAAAAACATTTAGCAGATTCGACTCCCTATGATAAGTGACTAATAAACTAATTCAGTCTGTTTTATATTTATTTAACTAACAACAATTTTTAATCAGACATGAATTGTTCGTTTTGGAATTATTGTACCTTTGACTTATTAAGTTAAAAGTATACATTTTATATATATATAAAAAAATTAATACATTTTGCAGCCATTGACTCATTAACAAACATGGTTGACAACGCTGAGGACATGGTAAAAAATATTTGGTACAAGTAATGTATTTTTTATCTGAAATTAAGGTTCAAGTCAATCATTACTATCTGAAAAATGGCACAGTTTTCAAATCAACAATACAAGTATACATTGTTATAAGTACCTAGGCATAACACTTAAATATTATCAAAACTATAATATGCTAATGAAAAATAAACAGTGAGAGCACGGTGAGCAGGTGCTACCAAAAGCTATAAAATTATAAATATTCTTAAACATTTATAAATATATTGAGCATCAAGCTTGTGGTTGGTGTGTGTATGTGTGTATACCACAAATTAAGATATTTAAAGTATATCTTAATTCATGGTGTATACTTATTGCTTATATAATTATATACAGTTAAGTAGATTTCAAAAAAAATCCAACAATAATAAAACAACAACAACAACAACAACAATACCACATTAAAAGTTACAAATTCTATAAACAAAAATAATCTCACACATTGGCATTGTCTGATTAAAGTTTGATCAGATCATCCCAATTTGAATGGCATAAGGTTGTATTTTTAGAGTGACACGGTGATTGTCAATATACTTGAAAATAGGATTGTGATGGATGGAAATGTGCAAACTTATACTTGTACCATGACCAGACAATATACAATTTACAAATAACTAATATTGAAATTGTACGACAAAGATGGTAGAAGCAACAGATATGTTTTCATCACAAGAAGGAACCCTTTTTGCTTCTTGTCTCTGTAGCCATGATGTTCAGTTCGACCGATCCATAGCTCTGAAAATTATTATCATCAAAAAATTAATATACAATTAGAAATGGCATCAATAATAATATTTTCACAATCAAGTTGAATCAAAGACGATACTGGATGCGAAACAAAACTCAATTCAAAACTACAAGCAAACAACTGTTTTACTGGATTACAATAAATTGCAAAACTTTTAACTACATATAAATTATTATATAAAAGCTATTGTTGGATACATTTTAAATAAAATTGTATGAATAATAAATCTTATTGTACACTATTATATTTTATGTATAAAATAGATAGTAAAGAGTTAATTCATATGATCTGGTTAACCAAATATGAAAAAATGTAATTTATAGTTTAAATTGAATATATTTAACTGGAATTATATTAAAGCAATTAGTTATTATTGTAATCAAATAGAAAAACTTTTATGCAATAACAAATACATAAAGACATGAACATTGTAGCGAAATTGAACTATGCTACATTACCACTTACTATAAAGTTAGGCTATAACAGTGGTACTTCTAGTGAAGAAATACAATACATTCTACTATAATATTAATATAATCATCTAGATACTATAGGTGATTCTACTGAGAATAGATGGCTAAAATGTGTATACATGAAAACAAAATCAATTATTTTGTTATTCAATACAGTACAACATCAAGCAATTGTTATTATTTTATTCTTTTGAAAAAAAAAAGTTTAAAAAAACCTTTGAATCGGACTAAATCTCTCATGCCAGCTGTGGAAACTGCCCTCGTGTCTAAATGTTTGACCATGCTGCTAAAATATATCCAATAAAGCATTATACACAACAGTATAACGATTAAATGTTGAAAGTAAATGTACACAATATTAGTAGGTAAGTAATGTATGTATAGTAACTTGTAATCAAGAAACCTCTGAGCTTTGAATAACTTGTGTTCAGTACAACAAAAGGAATTAATTTACATTTACATTTTACATATAGTAGTTTTGTTTGAAAACTGGAAGTGATTAAGTTCTAATATATTTCTGCTACAAAATATAGATTATAGAAAATGTACATAATTCTAAACGCTACGGGTTTTAATTAATAGTAAATTATCAGTAGTATTGTGTGTGTAAATGTAGCATCACTAATTATATAACAGCAGCAGCTAATAAGGAGTAAATAATATTATATACATACAATCCTTAACACAGTTAAGAAGTATGTCATTTTGTATTTAATAAATGTATAAAATGTTTGACATTAAATCCACACAAAACAAATAATCAGTAACAATTATTTTATACGGCTATTAATAATTTATAAAACTTTAGGTTGTTCAAAGTTCAAACATTTAAATTATATACTTAAGGCCAGAAAACATAGTTGTTGCAGTAAATTTAATACTATTCATAAAAAATTACCTAGGTATATGTTTGTGATAATATTGGAACAATACGTTTAGGTCATAGGTTCTTAACCGGGGGTCCATGGACCCCTTGGGGGTCCGTAGATGGTTACTCAGGGGTCCACGGGGTGACTGTGAGTTTTTTTGGATTACGCGAAAATAAATTTGTTTTGATAGCGTTTTTAAGATAACATTAATAATGTCTTGCCCGCATTCTGCCACTAAGCAACAATCTTGTTGTGCTTGAAAATTAATTTTGTTTAAATTTCATTCAATTATTTCGATTCTACATTTTCGAAATCAGAAACATGGATACGCAATCCTTTTCTAGTGGAATTAAATACAATTAATGATTCAGACCTCGTTAAAGACAAATTAATTGATTTAAGATCAAAAGAAATGGCACACCACAATTTTCAAACAAAAAATTTAATCGAATTTTGGTGTTCATTGACAAAGGCTTATCCGCGAGCTGTATCCATGGCAATGACATTTTTGATTCCATTTCCTACTACCTATCTCTGTGAGTCTGGATTTTTTTACAACGGTCACAATTAAAATAAAGCAAGAAATTGATTGGACATTAAGGACGATATGCGTGTTACTCTGTTCAATACGGTCCCAGATTTCAAGGCAATATTACAATCAAAACAACAGCAAATGTCACATTAAAATTGGTTTTTGGCTATAAGAAAAAGTGATAATTCCCAATAATTGAATATAGTATTAAGTCTTAGATTTATCATTAAAAAAAATTTAATATTAAAATAAAAATGTTATTTACCTATTTATTTATATATTTTATTTTTTTCTTGGAGGGGGGGGTCCGTGATTATATTTTATACTTCAAAGGGGTCCATGGCCCAGAAAAGATCTATGGTTTAGGTTGTATTTAATTCTATTAAAAATGAAAAATATTAATATCTAAAACCACTTACACGAATGGTCTGAGTTCCACCTTCGTGTTGTAACAGATCTGAATCCCAGTCTTCCTCTTCGTTAGCATCAAACGAATAGAAAGGTATCAATGAATGCCGCAGCCTGTCTAGTCTTCTCTTTCTTCTAATTACAATTATTACCTAAAAGCACCAGTCATGAATTTGAAACGAATAAACCTGGGGAAAGAGAGTATTATTGTGCACTTACACCAACGAGCATCAAACAAGCAACAATAACGATGATCACAACAGTGAGTGGACTGAACTGGATAGGCGGATGTGGAACTGCCACAGACTTGACTGGCGCTGGTGCAGTGGAAGCTGCATCGTTTGTGAGATTAGTAACGGAAACGTTTATCACCATCTATAGAAAAATTGTTGTTAATCATAATTATACATAATATAGAACATAAAAGTTACTGTAAATGGTTGATAATGGGGGTGGTCTTTTACACAGACAATCTGTGGGGTAGGACTTCATGCGATGGCATCTCACCACAGACACAGCGGCACGAATGGACCAAGACGAAGAATTTTATCTATTCAGTCTGCACATCAAATGATCGAACAAAACTAGACGTTAACCCCGGGACGTCAACATCGTCGTCATCGTGCCGAACAATGAACAGTGTTTGTTAAAGAAACTAACTATATAATAGTAGTTACATGGCGAGTATAAATGCATACTGTACAAACAAAAACACACCCACGCGCACGCGCACAAGTAACTAAGTCGTAATAAATCAGAAATAAATTAAAATCATATAGTTATTACTTATTAAATACTAAGGTAATAAAATATGTATTATTTTAAAGCGGAGATTAATTTTAGTCCAAAATCCGCACGTAAATCCGTGCGAGTCGTGCGACCGTGCGGCCGCGGTTTGAGATAATAATTAATAACAGACAACAGTAAAATAATATTTTTATTTTTTTTTTGACGAACGTATTCCCTTATCACCCTCAACGACGAGCCTACAAATGCCATAGATCCGGTGGTAAGTATTACTGTTGCGGAGCCACTGTTGTTCATGTATTTATTCCATGAACTACTACACAGGACTGGACACTATTGGCAGGAGGAGAGTAGGGGGTCGTCCACAAAGTTGTACATATTCGGTACACATGCGACACAGCGCCATCTGTGAGATAAGAAATATTTTGTTATATAAAATACCGCCTTAGTAGTTCATGCTTAAACTGTTCACTCTTTAAGCAGTAATTATTTTCTGATAATATTCTATAAATAGTATCATTATTATCTTGAACTGTGTTATTAATAATTGTTTTTCAAAAATTAAAAAGTAAATTTATTATCAGTTATTATCACTAATATCACTATTCTTTAGTGTTATCCCATAGAGTAATATTACTAATATAATATTACTCTATGTGTTATCCTATAAAAAACGTAGTTCGTACTACTAACAGGCAGAGTGCAGTTACATCGCATGTGTACGAACCCTGTACAACTTTGTGTCCGTGATTTTCTCTGTAGTGTCCAGTCCTGTGTAGTAGTTCATGATTTATTCGATATCTACGTCGGTGATAAGATAACATTTAAATAATTACCGCGTGAATTTAAATATTATTATTATTATTATTATTATTTATTAATACAAGTAAATAATTCAATTGAGTATTGTAATTTTTATAAAAATTTTTAACAAAAAAAAAAAAAAAAAAATTAAGAATGATAATTCTAACACGTCTTACAAAAAAAAAAAAATAATAATAATTTATTAAACTTTATCTAATACGTCCTACAAAATCCTACTTTGGGGGACGAGGTGGCCGAGCGGTCGGACACGTCGTCTGCGGCGCTGGCGGTCGCGGGTTCGATCCTCTCGACCACTGTGCGGTATTTTTCTCCGGGCAAGTCACGGTGTCCGGAGAACAAGTGCCGCCATCCCCCACTCCGGGGCATGGCAGAAACCTACGGGTGCCCCATTCAAAATTCTGCCAAAACCCAACACACACGTGTTCCTCCCCCTACCGTAATAACAACATACAAAAATAAACCACTAACACCCAATGGCCTATGTTGCCGCGGGTTATCCAATAAAAAAAAAAAAAAAAAAAAAAAAAAAAAAAAAAAAAAAAATCCTACTTTTTTTTACAGTTCATTATCCGAACAAAAAATCCTAAAATTAAGAAATTTTAGTTTTCTTTATTTGCCTTGTTTTTTGGCACCTGTAATACAAAAAAAAATTAGTTGCACCAAATTGGAATTAAAATTCAATGTAGACCTACGTCAAAAATTCTCTTTTGTGGTTTCATTTTACCCCTTTCCAACTTATTTTTTTTGTTTCAAAGGCACAGTTTCTATTTTTGAAGCAGCAATGGAAACATGGATGGGTGCAACCAGTTTTTTATTTAACTGTTGTAGTTGTTCTCGTGATGTTATCTGCTGTAACGATTGCTCAATTTCTTGTAATATATTCTGCCTTAATTTGTGTAATAAAACATCTGAAAAAAATTTTGAAAATATAAATTAAATAAACATTTTTCAATTAATTCTTATTACCATCATCATCATGGTGTGATTGATTTTCCTCGTTTATACTTGTTGTCTCCATCGGTTCATCATCTTTACATGTCATCTTTGTCTGTATACTACGTCTGTGTGTGCTTTTTGTTTTTGTTGTTTGTCTACATTTGCTGTCGGTTTTTTGGCTGAGGAGGTTCATTGCAACGGCGTGAATATGCTTCCACATATTATTTTTTATTGAATGGTCCTTGCAATTACACGTGTAATCGTGGAAACACGCATTACATTGTGTGCAAGGAAGTAAACAGATCTCACCTTCATACAATGTACACTCTTTTATATTCGGAGTGACATTTGATTGTAATAAAGATCATTGATATTAAACTATTAAAGATACAATTATATACAACGCGGGAATTCCTATACATGATTATTATTATTATTTTTTTTTTTTTTTATAGTATACGTGTTAGAATTATCATTCTTAATTTTTTTTTTTTTTTAGTTATAAGTATAATAATTTAGATTTAGGATATAAAAATTACAATACTCAATTGTATTATTTACTTGTATTAATAAATAATATTAATGATTATAATATTTAAATTCACGCGGTAATTATTTAAATGTTATCTTATCACCGACGTAGATATCGAATAAATACATGAACAACAGTGTGGCTCCGCAACAGTAATATTTACCACCGGATCTATGGCATTTGTAGGCTCGTCCCTCAACGACTCACTAGTCGCTATCAGCTCGAACACTTTGAACCACGGTTAGGTAAATATATTATCATTTATTTAACCGTGGTCCGTGCCCCGTGGTTTCGAAAATTCAAACCGCTTGCTGTCGCCTGTCAGTCGTGTGTTGTGAGTTGTGACTACTGACTACGACGCTGAAGAATTTCGTGAAGACTCAAGACCAGAATATTTTATTTTTTAAACTCTTTAAACTCTCTAAACTCTCTAAACTCTCGTCTTCACAGTGAGCCCCTGACAGTTTGGTCGATGCCATAATTTCTATCGAACAAGTACAACAAAACACGATTACGTCTATAACGTCTTAGGAATGGCTATACGTAGGTATTAAATTATTTTAATGTTATTGCTAATACAAAATATATAATACCTATACATATAGTTTCAACTTCCAAATTCACAATATGTATACTATAGGTAATCACAGATAGGTAGGTAGGTACCTATATAAAATATACCTACTCTGGGCTACTTGAAATAATTATTGAGTGTAGGTAATCATAGGTATTAGACGCACACCTATACATATAGTGATCAAGAGGGCCGAAGGGGGTGCTTTGGAGCTAGAGCATCCTCAAACCTAAATCCACTTGAATCGTATTGACCTTTAATTTTTTCGGTAAGAAATTGTATTATATACCTATTGCCATTGTTGTGTACTTGTGTTTATTAAAAGTGTGAAATAATAATAATTGCATAACTGTGTAACTGCAGTCGTGATCACAAATCAAGCCATCATAATAGAACTCATAACAAATAATAATACTATATAATCAATGTCAATTTGTACTTTTGAATCCTGGCTCACGTAATTAAGTTAAGCAGCATTTGACTCTGTATGTTGTCCGAATACTGTATCAGTGTCGTACTGTCGTATCGATGTGTCATAACATTCTTAAGTCGTTATACTACGACCATATAATATTGTATATTTAAAATTAAAATTAAATTAAATAACGTAGGTTGTGTTAAAGTTAAACATTTCAAATTTTTAAATTTGAAACCAAATATTGCAACACAACTGCGGCACCTCCTTCGTTCTTTCAACCCAAGTGGCTGTCGCCTGACGATATATTATGTTATACCAGAGGCGTCCGCAGGGGGGGTGGCTAACGGGCTGAAGCCCCCCCCCCCATTGCCCGTATTATTATTACTATTTCAAAAAATATTTATCAAGTTTCAACTGTCAACTATAGTAAGCAAGACGTACATTTCATATATGTCCTACCGGAATCAATTCATTTTTGAAAAAACATAGTATTAGCATATCAATTTTCCTAAAATTATCTGTAATTTTTCGGTAAAAGTATGAACAACTTGTATGAAAGACCTTGTATCAAATTGTCTAGCCTTAGCTATATTTAACATTTTATAAGTTTTGTACAGATTAACTGTGGTTTTGATGAAATTTGAACTTTAAATGCTTATAGAAAATAACCATGATGCCTATGTATCGTTAATATTTTAGCTATAATAAAAACTTACGTACTTATTACATTTTTAAGCTTTTTGACCCGATAAATAATTTTTTATTGAAATTTATAGAAAAAAAAAATTAACCAAATACAATCAAAGTGAAGAACTGAGGACGGTATAACCAAGCTGGTTACCAAATAATTTTAATACATTTTCATTGTTTTTTCTCCAATTATTTTAAAAAGCACTGAGCATTTTAAATTTCCACCTCCTAAAAGTACCAACCATATCTAATTTGCTTCCAAAAACATACATCGGGCATCGAAGTTTATGATCAGAGCATTTTTTCTATACAAGAAAAGTTGAGAAGTTACAAACATTTTAAAATACTTTAAATAAACTTCCGAATTTATTAGACTGGACAAAATAAAAATAAAATTGTAATTCATTTTCAAGCCCCCCCCATTGAAAAATCTTGCGCACGCCACTGTGTTATACACTTATACTTAATCCTAATGACCTATTGACCTAATAGCCTATCCAGGTAAGGTTAGTTGGTTAGCTTCATCCAACTACACGACCCGGGTTGTCGGACCAATATATTATAAATAAAGTTTATGTTCTTGAGGCTAGGTAGTATATCGACCGAATCGTCCAGAAAATGCAAAACAGATACAGTTAAACAATTAGTTAATGACTACAATATAGGGACAGACCAGACGATTGCATTCGAAAACCATACACTATTGATTTTGCCCCTAAAAGGCCTAATAGACAACAACTGCACACTTTATCGGTCATTGTATAACTAAACTTATAGACTATAGTGGGTTAAGACCAAATACTATTTTCAGTGCTAAAAATTAATAAGATACGAAGATAAAAAGATACTATTCAATAACCATATTAACACGTTTTAAGTCTAAACTCTGAAGACTTTATAGTCACATCTTTAGTCACCACTCGTTATTAGTCGGTCTTGTGTATAACTAAATATTATAGTGATTCAAACGTAGTCTCATTAGGGAGTGTAAAATATTGTCCATCCAATTGAAAAACAAAAACAAGTTAATAAATACATTTCAATTTTAGGAGTCAACGATCTTGATCGTCTATAGATAACTTGTTTTAAATGTTAGAATAAATAATAATAAATATCAATAATTAGAGCATAATCATGGAATATTTAAAGTTTGTTGGTAAGGGGCTTTTTTTCTTAGATTTGATTTTTCAATGGGGAGGGGGATAGCTAAACAAAGTAAATCAGAATTTGATGAATTATGATGATCGACTTTGATAATAAAATAAAAGATGTTAAACTCATATATAATTATATTATTATTTAAATGTATGGCGATAATGAGTCCTACATCAATTCTCGAAAGTCAAGGGGTTTGAACTTTGAACGGCAAAAAAATATTTTTATATTGACAAAGTTGAAAATTAAAAGTAAAAATTGCCAATGGCACGTAGTGTTCCCAGGCGGTCATCCATCCAAGTACTAATTACGCCCGACATTACTTCAGTGATCGGAAGAGAACTGGTGTAAACAACGTGGTATGGTCGTTGACGAAATTTACTGGGAAAATAGCAATATTTAAATTAACTAATCAAGATAATGTAATTTACGTTTTCGTGTTGCAGACTAGCAGTAATGCTGTGTGCTTAGGAATTTTGAATAGGGGAGAGGAGGTTTAAAAAAAATTGCAAATTGCCTAATTTAAAATTATGAAATATGATAATTATAATTATATCTAAGTACATAGGTAATATATATTTGCCAAGTGTCCTGGGGGGGGGGGGCTGGAGCCGTCCCTGACAGTTGAACGGATAACAGTCCGTAGGGTTTGTTCTGCTTAACCCAAGAATGAGAATAAGTTTGTGCAGTTAGAAAAAATCATTAAAAAATACCTTGATCTGCAGTCAACAGTCAACAGTGCTCAATTCAGTGGCTGCGGGATATAGGATTATTTGAAGCAATTGCTTCATGTCTCAATGTCTGAAATGGGTGGGTGGGTGTATACATTTATATATAATCGTAAGACCTCAACACAAATATCATGGCAAATATTATGCTTAATAACTATTAATGGCCCCTGCTGCTAATTTTGCTTCAATGAAGGGTACTATGGTAAAAATATTTAAAATATACAATATGCTTGAAAGCCTCACCAATTTTGCTCCGCCACTGGATCAATTCCACTACTTTTAAGTTTTAATGTCATCTCATCAGGTAAGTACCTAGAAAAGTATAGTACCTATACCTATTCATAGTTCTCGTATCATCGATTCAATGATCATACCTATATGAATATCATCTAAGGGTAAACTATACGACAGACATGCATTTATACCTGGATACACCTGGATATAGGTGGCGGTAGTGTGGTTCATCGCACCCAGATGCGTATCACGAAGTTACTGACATACGACATACCTATCCATTTTGTCATGGTTCAGTGGCACTTAACTTATGCACTGTACTTAAACAGATACTCTACTTCACACACATATTATATAGGTACCTATAATATATCGGTCGGCGTGTTTCAGCATGCTGCATGGAGTTCGTGCGGCTGGGCGCGTCACGCTTGTATTAATATTATAATATTAACTCATACATTTTGATTACCGAATGTAATATTGTAGTATTATAATGAATAATAAACAATTATTTAAGAGGACGCTACACCCGCATGTGTTGTCTCTGTCTTACACAGGGCCGGATTGGTATGTATTGGCCCATCAAGATTTTCATTTCTATAAGGGGCCCATTTACATACGTATATATATTCAGTGGCCTAAAATTACGTCTATAATTATTACGAGCTTATAGGTGGCCAATTAATCGTATTTTAAACATGAATTTATTTTCACTCACACTCACACGACCGGCCCAAACTTTAAGCAGCCCACCGAGATTTTCTCGGTAGCTCACCTAACCAATCCGGCCCTGGTCTTACAAATGTACAATATAGCAAAAACAGTTTTGCGCGGGATTGCTGGAAAGAACCGAGAAGGCTACTGTCATAACTCATAACTAAGAAACGAGATTTCACCACATAAAAAGGAGACCTTTGGCTGTGCAAAGTTGTTTTTATTTTTTTCATTTATATGAAAATAATAATAATTTTTATTAACGATCATTAAATTTGGATTTCAAATATATAGCTATACCTTTTGTTCATGTATAACATTAAGGTATTAACAATGTACCCATTGTACCCATAACACTTATTAGTCGTTATGGACTGACTTTGAAATTATTTTTTAAAAAAAGTTACGTTGCTTGTAACTCTCAACTTTTGAATGAAAAAAGTGAAGTAAAGTGATAAAAATAATGTCGGGTAACGTGAATGTAATTTAAATAAAAATATTTATCTACTCAATTGTTCAGTATAGTGTTTTAGTTTTTTACCAGGCTTATCAAAATAATAATTATCCATTTTTTGGTAAAACTCAGTTTTTTCATTAAATTCATACATTGCGTAGAGGCATGTATAGAATAAAAACCTTTAGAATAGAATATGATCGAATGATCCACACAGAAACTATACACTGCTTTAACATCAAGGTAATACAAAAATGCTAATATGACATTATTATTATGACTTTTATCAAAACCAATAAGGCAATAAATATCATCTACATTCTACACGTTTCAGATAGTTAGAATATGAAATGCTATACATATAATAGAACCACGTATTAGGAAATATGCAAAATATTTTTATTAAAAATTCATAAAACATATTTTTTAAATACAACTTGTATATGTTTTTCCGTAAGCAGAATATGTATAGTATAAGACAAGTATAAGTGCTCACTGCTTGGGAACTATAATTAGTTGTAGGTTCACCTGTTCCATTATTTTCAAACAGGCGGCTGTTATATCTTTTCAATAATTCAATTTTTAATAATCGTAAACATGCTCGATGAACATAAAATAAATCCAATCAGATGTGTTCGATTCCATTCATATATAATATTATATAAAAATAGTACTTAAAATTCTAAATAGGTAAGGCAAATGCACTATAAACTGAAAATTTGTGATGTCAAATAATAATAAGTACCTACCATTCATTAAATATAATAAAATGTAATTTATGTATTTTAATTAATCAGTATCTATCAGGTATCTCAAGATTCCACAGTCGTTCTGCTTGAGTTAATTGTAGGTAGTTAGCCTTAGAACTCTTATATTATAAATTAGAATGGAATATACAAACGTTTTAAATTTAGTTTAATTCATACGATACATCAGAAAATAATTAAAAAATTAGTTATTCATATTTTTAGATATCAGAAAACGTGGTATAAAAAAAAACACTTTTTTAGGAGACCTAAGGGTGACCGTGAACTCATCCTAGTCTTTTTAGGTTTTTACACTATTTATTTTAGTTATTTGTTGGTTTACTTTTTTTAAAATAATATCCAATAGGTAGTACCTAGGTATACCAGTTAAAAAGTATTACTTTGTTTACTTTATTCATTCATATTATTATATTCATATAAATCATATTTAAATACAAGTATAATATACGATATTAAAAACAGACAAAAAATGACAATATTGACACAGGTATTTGAATACTCAATTCGCGTATAAAGCACTTGTATGTGAAAAATAAATAGAATCGCGCTTTTATCACAAATTGTGCGGGTGCCCATTTATAATCAGAAATAAATTATCAATATAAACTTAAACATATTTATTTGTAATAAACTGTTTTAAAATACATCAGAAAATAATTAAAAATAATTTTTTCATATTTTCAGATATCAGAAAACGGGGCATAAAAAACCCACTTTTTTAGGCGACCTAAATAGGTGAACTTGAACTCATCGTAGTCTTTTTTGGTTTTTATGCTATTTCTTTTAACTATTTGTTGGTTTGCTTATTTTTCAATAATAGACAATAGGTTGTACCTTTGATTATAAATACTAGTATTTATAATCAATGGTAGTACCTACCCGTTAAAAAGTATTACTTTGCTTACTTTATTCATTCATATTATTATATTCACATTTAAATATAAGTGTATACGATATTAAAAACAAACAACGAATAACAATATTGACACAGGTATTTGAATACTCGATTCGCGTATAAAACACTTGTATGTGAAAAATAAATAGAATCGCGCTTTTATCATAAATTGTGCGGGTCCTCATTGTTAATCAGAAATAAATTATCAATATAAATACATAAGATATTTATTTGTATTAAATTGTTTTAAAATACACAATAATGCATTAATGTCACTAGGTAGTAGGTACCCATATAAGATAAGACTTTTACATTTAAATCGAAAACTAAGTTTTTGTATTCTAGTTACAAACAAATTGTCTTAGCGTTCACTATTACAGCACTAGCCACTAGGTAGGTGTATAATATACTTACATAGTTACATCTTAAGACAGTAAAATATTAGGTACCTAGTTAAATCGTATTTTCACTTAATTTCAAATTTTAAATGTTTATGCTTTGTAGTATTTAGTTTTTTACTGTCCAAGCTAGAAAAAAAAATATTATTTTTATAATATGTATTTCAAAAAAACAATACAGGACGTTATCATGTGTGGGTTTTGGCGAATGTTCAAACTTAAAAAATAAAAATACAATTCGGCTCAGACGATAGTCGTGTATTTTAAAATATGTATAAGTGCAGCAGTATATGGGGGATTTATACAAACGTCGTTGCGGTGGTTTTTCACACGTACCTGCGTTTTTATACGCTGCACCTATACATATTGACATTTTGTTTAACCCTACTATAGGTACTATTTAAATTCATGAAAAATTTAAAATAAAGTAACTTTAACATACGACTCAACTAACTTCTAAGGTATACGCAGTTAATATAATGCATATAGGTATAATATAATATGCATAATAATATATTAAACATAAATATTTTTATTAAAAAGTTGGATTAAATCACAAATTTTAGGGTTAAGCTCTCAACAAATTACTGTGCCATACTGAATATTGTAGCTTCTGATCTCCACCTGTAGTAGTGTAGTCCACCCATAAAATATACTACTTAATTACACGAACTAAACCGATTTAGAACAATCGATTTCAAGTGTGTGCGTTTGTGGGTTTAAAATGGTTTTAAAAAGTGTGCAAATAACTATATAATTATATGGTAAATATTGCGCGACGAACGGTCATAATACAATATTAAATTGTTTTCGTAAAAAAGGAAATTATGTTAAAACGACCAAACAAATTGCACCTATACAGTTACAAGACGCGCATAATGAACAGTCGTTATTTCTGGTATTAGTATAATATAATATTATAATGTCTATTAGTTATTTAATTTACTTATTACACTATACTCGGTATAATAATTGTATAAATTATAATAAATTTATATTTATAATTTGTTCATAAGCTGATGTGTGGTGGTGAGCGCATATTATATTTACCCAATATAATGCAGTTCAGACACCGGTTGATACCGAATTGGTTTCTCTCGAAGCCACTATCTATATTCTACTGCGGCCGAATTGGTTCCCATTTCCCATATCGCACTTCCCATATACTTTCATTCAACCAAGACCCGAATTGGTTTCCGTTTGATTCTAAGCAATCATTCACAATATGAAATATGTAGTTATTACGTCTTATATCATCATTATTATACCTGTGAGTAAGCCAATAGGTTATACCAATAGACAATAGTTATACCTATCATAATATTTAATACTTTTGTTCGTGTCTAGTCCATAACCAAATGTCTAACACATAGTTACACGCTAAATATGTAACAGTTGACATGGTGTCTACCTGGTATAATTAAGTTAATATTTTATATAATTTTGCAAAAATTTACTTATCCCCCCATCAAACAAAAATTAAAAAACTTCTGGTTACTGTATAGGTACTAGAATGTAGTTAAGCATACATTAAATTTATTAAAATTCAGTGCATTATTGATATTATTACGTTCTATAGCGACTGGCGAGACACCCTATATAATATTTAGTATTTACCTAGTATAATTATTAATAAGTACCTAATACATATTGTAAAATATGTACGGCAATAATTTTACTGTATATAAATATAACATAATACGGATGATTGGGGGAAAAAATGTAAAATTGTAGTTATATCAAAGAAATTAATCTTAATATACCTACACACTAACACAAGTACACAATTAATGCCATTGAAAAGTATACTATAAAATATATATAAGATGATTTTCTTATTATGGACTTGTGTGTGTATTGTGCGTTTAATGGTTTTAGTGATATTAAATTACTAACAATTACCCATATACAGTGTTGTAAAAAATCCTTTTTAAAAGTATTTAAGTAATTACTCAAATACTCTTAAAATAAAGTATTTAAAATACCACCCAAATATGTACAATAAAAAGTAAAGCATTTGAGTAATACTCAAATACTTTTCAGAAGTATTTGAAATAATCTTCAAATACAAAAAAAAAAAATTCTTTTTACTTTTCAGTTCTCGAATAATTTGTTATAATCAAAACTTTGTTTATTGCATTTTAAAAACATGATTCGTTCAATAATCAAAATTCTGATTAGTCGTGTTAGTTGCACCACAACAATGAACTTTTCACTACAGAGTTATTATATATTAATTTAAAGCCTTTTTTTTTTATTTGGTTACCCTCATTCGTAGACGATAAACGATAAACGATAAACGGTAATGATAATTATTGATAACAATTTTCTTCGTAAATAGGTAGTAGCCAGTAGGTACTAATAATTATTAATAATATTTTCGTATAGTTCAATAATTATAAACTATAAAGTATAATAGCTATATAGTTAAGTAGAAGCTTTTTAAATATATATTTTGTTATTCACTTAAGCTAATAGTGATGCCTACTGGCTACTACAGATGTATCTTTTCGATCATCGTCGACAATAAACTGTCTCCTAGCGAAAAAAAAACATTTAATCGATGAAAACCGATACCAATTTGTCTGTAAGGTATAAATGATAATAATATAAAATTATATTGTTATAATGTTAAAGCAAAACCACGACGGCATGGTATTTTTATTTAACAAGAATAATTATAAGGAGAAACAAATTTAGAATAAAAAAATTTAAAAAAAATATTCAATAAAATAGTATTCAATAGTAAAAAAAAAATTTTAAAATACCATTCAAATACTTAAAAATAAAATGTATTTAAAAAAGTATTCAATTCCGAAAAAAAGTATTTGACTACTTTTACTCACTGAATACTTTACAACACTGCTCATATATTACGAACTCTATATGTATATTGTGTGAATAAATCAACACCATAATAATGATAAAAACAATTTAATGTTAAGGGGATCTCAGACACGTATTTTTCATACGTTTTAGACCAATAAGCGGTGGTAAATTACACATACTTCAGAATGTCCGATTTACATTTTCATTTTAAAATAAATTCATTTAATTTCAATTAATTTCAAGTATAACCTTTTTAACAAAACATTTACGCATTTTAGGAAGTCGATTTTAAATTTTAAATTTTAAAGGATCTTAAAATCAAGATTTTTTTCAAAAATTCCATGAAATAATTGCATTACATTTGTATTAATTTTGGGCACATCTGATTTTAAATCAAAAAAGTGATTCCTAAAGAGCATAGTCTAGACTCTGGAAAATTATAAATGCAACTATTTTTTTCGAAATTAAATTCGAACTTGAGGATGTATGTTTAATTTACTACTATTAGAGAATAGTTTTTCCAATGCAAGAAGAAGAATTTCTTAAGAAATAATATATTTAAATATTTAAATATTAAGTTATTAACTATAGATTATATAATATTATATAATATGATTAATAATAATTTAATAATCGTATCCTACGCATTACGTGACGTATGTCATGAGATAAGATTGAAAAGTTGCCTATTTAATACTCCTGAAAACAAACGTCTTTAATTTATAACTACGCTTGGTTTATTTTCGTATTGAAGACACATTGTCGTGTATTATTTAAGTGTTTTATATATTTTATATGCTTCGATTTAATTAAATCATTAAAATAAAATAATTACATTTTATAATTAGGTAGGTACTTTGACTTAAACAAGATAGACGACATTTCGTTGAACTTTTGTCAACAATTTTACGATTTATGGCACGGTCGTGTAATTGTGTGACAATCAAATAAAACTAGATCCAAAGTTAAAATAATATATTTAACGATCAAATTAACACTATTCCGTGTTTAAGAATAAGATTGTTTTGGATTGAGACCAACCGGCTGAATTTTGTATACTGGTATATTGTCAATATATTGTCTCATCATACCTATTATTTAATCGAACAGAACTTCTCACGGCCAGCATAATAATATAATATGTAATAATAATGTCGATTTTTTCAGCAGCATTATTATTATACCACTTACTTATTATGAATTCCAAGCAAAAAGTTGCTACTGAATATAATATTGGTATAAATGTATTATAACGGTGAAATAAAAAAACGCTGAAGTTGTATAACTCTTTAAAAACTTGAAAATCAAGTAATGATTTCAATAGAGTCAACACTAATATTATTATGTAATATTGAACACTGAGCTAAAAGTTGTCGTTCTAGTACAGTCATTAATTAATGATAATGCTTTATAAGACAAAATATAATATAATAATATATTAACGCTTCGACATGATATGGAATTAAAGATTAAACTGATTAAAGAAGCACAAGACTTACGATAAAATAGGAAACTTTGGTAATATGTACTGCTGGGTGCAGACGTTTCTTGATTTAACATAATTAATAATAAACGTTGAAAAAATACAATCAACTCTTCAAAAATTGAAATTTATAATTTAATATAATGTTTAACCTAAATTAAGCTATAACCCTGTCGTTGATGTATATAAAAAAAATACTAAAATAATGACCTCTTGATCTAACCACACCGGGAACTATTAAAACACACAACTTAAACCTTATGATGGCGATTTATGTTAACTTAAATCTAACGTACACAATTACCAGACTAATGTAGGTACTATGATGTGTCACATGTTTTTATTTTATTTTTTATTTGGAGCATCACAATAGTGCCAAAAACGTAAAAAACGACATAGTTCCAATTTTTTAATGAGAATTTTGTACCAAATCTCAAGGTGCAATTTTATTATTAGTTTGAAGATATAAAAAAGGTACTGTGAGGGGTTTTATGTGATGTACGTCGTACGACCCACTAATTTCCACCCTCGCGTTACTGTTGGTAATGGTGTTATATATACCTTCTGAAACGGCAATATTGAAGGGGTAAGTAAAGCAATTTAAAACTATAAGTCTACATTATATTAAGTCTTATAATATACATTTTGTATTCTGTGTAAATTTAATAATAGGTAACTATCTACACGCAACATACTTCAACAGAATAAAAACAATTGAAACAAATTATTAAGCGAGAATCGTAGAAAATCTGTAAGTCTATAGATATAAGTCCACTGTCACCAAGTTTAAATACGCACCTAACTTTATGTCATGTAGGTAAGGTAAACAATTTTTATATTTTCTTTTCCTTATTAGTGTTCTTGTTTTTCCAGTCTGTCAGGAGTTTATGTCTCTAAATATTATGTACCATTTATATTCTACATACCTTATACCTATTATAATATTATATATGATCGCAATGCTTACGTCCTTGAATGCTTATACGAAAGTTCCTGAAACAAGTATTAAAAGTCAGCGATGTATTCGACTATTCTGCCTGATAAATCTGTTGTTTTGTTTTTATCTTCGGTTAATTATACTAAAGTTCTATGCCAAATTCTGGCGCCTAGCCCATCATAAATAATATTCGTGTTGGGAGCGTATTATTGTTGCTTACATTGATTTTAGTGTCCCTCAAGAACGTTTTTCTTACAATATTTGTAATATGTTTAAAAAAAAACTTGTTTTAAAAACAAACTTGACCTTGACCATTTCACACATTTTTTTTTTTGAAACCGCGTTTCAAACTTGAATTATTTGTGTTCGAGTGGCAGACGGGTAGTGCATACTGCATGGCGTAATACCTAGCCAAAGCCAAATAACTAATAAATTAATAAGTAATATTATATAGTTATATTGTACCTATATACCTATATTTGATGCGATCGAATACAGTATTACACATCACCTTTGGGCATCACAGAACTCGTTCGAACACTTTCTTAATGTAATTATTCACTATTGAGAAGTTGTTTGATAATATGGTAAATATTGAAATATATCGGAGCTTGATTTTATTAATTTGATTATAACTTAAAAATGACTTCTGAATTCAACGTACAAGGTCTTGACGTCAAAGATTGGTTTTACTTAAAATTTGACTGTGTACCTAATGTCAAGGTTGTTTTAAAAATGTTTTCATTGTGGTCAACAAATAATCAAGTTAAATAATTTTTACATACCTAAATATACATTTTAATTTCCCGATTAAAAATGTCGGTGGAAAAAAAATAATGTTACCTAATATTACAATTTGGATTCTAAAATAACATAAATATAATTATTCAGTTTAAATAAATGTTGGATTTTCTGTCTTATTATACAATAATATGTTCTTCTTATATATTCAAATTTCTCAGGTACCTATACTAACTACATGCAAAACGTATATAATATGAAACGTTAAAGTAAAGTTTATGATTTATGTTCAAATTATAATATAAACATCAACCATTTATCTCATAATTTATTCGTTGTTTGATTTATGATACACTTTAAAAGTATGCAGTGGTGACATGGCATATTATTCCGGAATTTTAGTAGACTTACAAGACCTTGTAAATCTTTTTAGAATCAAAAGCCCTCGGTCCACCTTGTTGTTTCTCCTACTGCATTTTTCCGAACAGACAGCTGTCCACTGTGGGTTTCGTGGATGACAAAATAATATAACTACCGACTCACAATGGCTACCATCAGCCACTTCCGGTTACCCAATTAATTTAGTTGACTTTTAAATTAGGTATATATAGTATACAATATATAATATTCAATATTCATTATAGCGAAATATTAATGTTATTATATAAATATTAACATTTACCAGAAACTATGATTTCAATAATTTTAAATAATTACTTGTTTTTTTATTTTATTACCCAATATATTATATGACCCGTGACCGATTGGTTTTTATTTGTTAATAACGGAAATCTCACTTAATTTCTCGTATTTTTCCTAGTATGATTATTCCTATCACCTATGTAATTACTAATTTGTATGATTTCGCTAACCACGAACTATGAAGTTATCATCAGAAGTGTATAATGCGCTCATTCATGATGTATATATTATGCTTATTGTACGCTCTTATTAGCCCCTCGTTCTGGTTTCGCAGACATAGGACGTGCACCTATGGGTGAATACAGTAAAAATCAGAAATCATATTTTATATCAGAGAGAGTGTAATTATAGTTAATAGACTTTGTATAAGCATTTGAGCACTTCAAATATAGAAATTGGGGAAAGAAATAAAACTAACGATATGGTAGAGTCTGCAGTTGTAGTTACTTAACTGCAGTAGATAATTTGATGTGAGAGATAAAGTTTTTGATAGTCAGGTCGTTGACGTGTGACATATATGTATATCTTATGCGACTTCATTCGATATATTTTCGACGTTTTATACGTATCATACTATAGTAAATAGTATTTACTAAATACCCAGAATTAATTTTTTGTAAACTAAATAATTGAAAACATAAAATAATTACAGTGATTAAATGGGTACCCATCCATATATTTTAACCTTCCCTTCTATATAATATACCCATATTATCCGAGACCGATATATACGATCGCCAAATATGAATATTTTATGTAGGTATATAGTTTATTTTTTGAGTTCTTCGTTTTTAGTTTTATATTTATTTTATATATGTATTCGATTGGTTTACACGAGCAGTAAAAGTTTTGTCACGCAAATAAAAGCCAAAAGATAACGTTTTAGTTTTTTTTTCCGCTTTTTCTCTCAGCTTACCATTTTTTGGCATGCGCCGTCGTGTGGTACATTGGCCTTTGATTATAATATTATACACAAAACACAGTTGAAGGTCGCATTATAAGGTTAGATGTGGCACAAGTTTTGGACAAATTTTTATAATTTATATAGATATTGACATCGTAATCATAAGCATGATTCTGACGACTCGCGTTTTTGTATCCGCACCCTTAGCATACGCGTACGTCCCCATTCTCCCTTTAAAATTGTTTAAATGTGTCTATATATACTTTCCTACCGTTTATATATGGGATACGAAACCGTATCGCGCGTATGTTATTCGTGTTTTGCAGGACCGAATGAATCGCGTGTTTTTGAATCATCACACGGCGCGTGTTATAGAGGATAAATTGACAATATTTAAATGAACTTTATTCAAATACTCTATCTAAGCCACTTATAATATAATATATACTCTATAGGATACCTGGATACCTATAATGATGGAGTATTATATAATATACTCTTAAACAAGATAAAAAAACAATATACAGTATACTAGTATTTAGGTAGGTATTAGACTATTAGAGAATAGAAAGATGAGCGATACTTATTTTCCCGGTTCTTCAATATACTCAGTCCAAGCATATCATCTTGAAGATGATTGACACGAGTACAATATATAATTACGGTCTATTACTGTCTTAAATGTCATTTTCACCATTACTTGTATAGTTTATTAATTATACTGTATAATTAAATATTGAATTATATAACGTTGTAATTATAATATTGTACAACGTATTTTTCCACATATGATACGATGAAAAGGGACAAAAATTGTAAAAGGGATTAATTTACTATAGGTGTTGGTAATAAATAAATGTATCGAGTATAATACTATAATATACCGGCTCATGAAATATTATGAGCTATACATAGAAATCAAAACTGTGAGTATCACGCCCATATTATTATCCATCTGTGCAGAACGTGGGTCGTCCGGTCGTGGAGTATAATATTTGTTTGTAATAGCCAATAGGTAACTAATAAGTAATAAATAATAAGGTAACGAGTGACCATGAATGACAGAGGTTTTAGGTAGGGTACAGTATTTTAAAAATTATATGTTTGTTTAAATATGTTAACATAATGTTATTTTTATATTTTTCTTATAAAAAAACGAAAATTTAGTGCGAATCATTAGTGCGTTTTATATATACCTATACAATTTGAGGTGATGATTTCAGATCAATTTAGATCGGGTAATTTAGTCGTCTTTACAACTGCAGAGTCTGGAAAAGATAGTTTCATAATCGAAATCTATTTGTTGATGATTATTTTGTACATTATAACAATTATTAGAATATAGTCTGTACTCTGTACATATTATTATGTATTAATGTTTCTTTCCAAACCATATTAAAAGTGTGATGGGCATGGCTGACGAAGATTTTCTTGTGCTAAAAGCATTTTATACTGCTTTTTCATTTCACTGGCGAAAAAGCTACGTAATTAGCAACATGCTGTGCATAAAAACTAGTGTTTGTAAGTCTACACCAACATACACAAATATTTGACCCTGAACCTTGTGGAGTTGCCGTACAGAAAATGCTAGTCCAATGGGAAATTTATGTCTTTGGAATGGTACAGCCAACTTGACCTATATGATAGGGTCTTAGACTAATTCCCGGAATGTGCACATCTTTTCGCGAATTTCCTCCAGTAGGTACCTAATTATATTAGCTTTAATATATAATATCATTACATAACTCATTTATAATTAATCCGATCTCGTTAAGTTGTCCTTCTGAAATATCCAAGTTATCTATAACTTATAAGGGTCGCCGACTACTTACCTGCAGTTACCACCGAATTCGAGGTACCGTCAATTACGTGTTGACACAAGCATAGCGCGCCCGTTTCGCGTATATTAATCATATACCATATTATTATAATAACTATTTATTAAGCTTATAATATTTTTTAAATATTTATTTTACTCCTTTATTTATTGCGTCTGTCACGGCATAACCCCACAAGTAATTAACATTATTTTCAAAATCTACTTTTTTTTATCTCTTTAATAGAACAACAATATGTTTCGAATATTTTGTGTTTTATTGAGTAACCACATTGCGATGTCAATATTTCAGATTTTTGAGAACATTTTTCAAAATGTCGAGCATTACTCAAAAACGCGAACTTCCTTGGAGACGAGTCATCGACGAATTTTATCGAGAAACTCCTATATAATATGTATTGACGAAATTCCGAAAAAATCCGAGGGGGCCGTTTTTGAGAAAAAATTAACAGATACACGCCACGCTGTTATAATATAATATAGCGTGGAGGATAAGATGTGTATGCGTAAAATACAAATATTTTTTTTGTTAAAAAAATGATACGGAAGAGCTGCTGCCAGGACAGTGGATTTTCGGTCTGGGAAAAACACGCAGTGTGGTGGAGGAAACCCGTTCGACTACGTCAACGACGGTGATTTGTATTTATATATTATACTGCAGGTATATAATATGGCTAGCAGCAGACTACGATAATGTCATTCCGATGACACAATAGTAATAATAATATATGTGACGGGAGGAAAAAAAATAAGCCTATAAAGTAGGTAGGTACCTATATATTATACGAGCCGCAGATAATACCATAACCTAGGTATGGGTACAGGGTATAATTATGTGCTCGACCGATCGCTGCAAAACTTCCGCCGGTGAACCGTTTTTTTTTTTCTCACTCTTTTCCCCGCCAGAACGAGCCGCCGCCGCGCCGCCTGACGTTTCCTGCGTGCATCGGCGGCGCGCTCGGCGGCAGTGGCGGCGCGTGGAGGTTTTTCGTTTTTTAAACGTTTGACCGCCGTCGGTCCGAGAGCACGGCCGTCAACGCGTCGCCCGTCCTCGCGCGTAATATTATTACAATATTGTTGAATACCATTATAATACGGTTTTTTCCCGCCGATTAAACGCGTATGGTGAGTGAGTTTATACTGTTAATATTATTATTATTATTGTTTGTCACGACGATAAAATATTATAATAATACGTTCCGAGCGCGAGCAAAATCGTTTCGATCACGTGTTTATTTTTTCGCACGAGTTTACGACGCGATACCGTTTTTTTCCGTTGTTCGAGACCGACACAAGACCGAAGTCTGCAGCACGTCAAATCGACCTTTTAGATCTTTAATAATATCTACATTACTCGCGTGTATAGATGTGTGCGTAGCATAAAGCGTCAGAGGAAATCCTTGTCGATCGCCGCCAACCGCGACTACCAGAAAAACGAACCGCGACAACGACGCGCGTCATATTTCGTAAGTCTCATTGCTGTTGATTATTATTGTTTATGTATCTACTCGTGTCTGTAGTGACTGTAATCTATAGAAACATAAAGTGCCTACATATTATGATCATGTAGTCGAGACTCAGGTGTTATATATATTATAATATAATAAGGTATATAGGTATTGGCCGTGCTTTGTAGAAGTAGACATAAAGTATAGGTACATAGCCAAAGTTGTGCGATGTGTACGGCCACGACTGTAAGGGGGTGGTAGTCCCACTGAGATTTTATTCAAAACCAGGATTTTGGTATCAACATTTTTAATACAAATAAATGTTTGGTACTATTATCTTTGGGGGGGGGGGGGGGTAAATCAGTTATTTAAGGTAAGTTAGAGTTAGGATTATTCGCATTCATGTTTATAAAAGCCCATACGATCTGGGGTAATTATTAACAATATTCTTGTCGTATGTAGGCGCAAATTAAAATATCGTTAACTTACTCATTTTGTCGTTTTCGAAGAAGTTATAGATATAGGTAACTTTGGAAGGGAGTTATGGTTCAAACTTTTCAAATTTAATTTACAATGACTTTAAAAATGATTATCTCTGTGCCCTTGGGTGTATTGTGTATAATATTATAGTTATTACTTTATAGGTATCTATATCTAATTATACTGCAGTATTGATGCTTTGATTTATTTGAATAGCTACCTGGAGTTAATTGCACGCATAACTACATAATGCATTATTATCATATTAATCTTGTGTACGACCGTATAATGATAATCATTTAATCATAGGCGCAATTTCAACTTTTGACTTGGGGGGGGGGCTGAATATATTAAAGGCAAGCAGACCATTGCAATATATCATACTATAATTGTATGTCCTAGGTTTTTGGGGAGGCTACGGCTAAGTTTGGGGGAGCTTAACTTCCCCAAGCCCCCCCCCCAATTTGCGCCTATGCATTTAATCATGATATTATAATATATTATAATATTCGTAGTCATACTGCTTGTGTGATGTGTATGATGTTAGTATGATATACATATTCAATATAATATATCTATAATGTTTGTGTTACAATATATATCAAATATATCAACGTAAAATTATAATGCTACGACGTATCTATATCCATCGATAAAGTGTGTGTACCACAGTAGTTATTAATGAACAATGTTTTCTTCTCGAATCTTCCAATTCAATAAATCTAAAATATATAATATACTAGGTGCCTACATATAATGTGATATTCAAATCATTGCCACGATTGCGGTGGTTTGCGCATTGACTATACAATATGAAATTTAAAAAATATTCCTTTACTTTTTGAGCTTTTTAAAATGATTTAAAATTGTATATCTCTTTACGAGTATTATATTCATTATATTAAAAGTAACTAGGTAAAATTATTAAATTCCATAAAAAAATCTTAAGGATCCAAAATAACTAACTTTTTGTTTTGTAGGTACATAATATATTTCCGCAATACAACCGGGGGATGGGTGGGATGAACAAGGGAATGATTTTCGTCGGTAAAGTACTGTAAAATGTCGTTGCCGAGGGATGTTTGTTCCCTCTCGATGTTTATTTATATGTGTCTATGCGATCCAGGTCTCAGTTTTGTTTTTAGTTTTTACTCACACCTAATATATTATATAAGACCTACGTAACAACTACGATTTACCTACTATTGTACATAGTCGATAGAAAATATAACTACGAAAGATTGACATATTGACGATTTTAAATCTAAGGCCAGAGTGCAATTATTATCATATTACCTACAGCCTACACTAACGTTACTACAGTCGCCATCACAGTTACGTCTTCGTAGCATTTAGTTACTCGTGATCGTTGTGCTTTAAACGTGAAAATATAAACCTAATTTGTGTTTTTTTAATTACGCAGTCGTGGAATTACGAATAGTACCTATGTGTATTCATTTATAAACTCGTAAAACACAATTATAATATATGCATTTAAATATTTTTAACTTTGAAAACTACAATAATTCAACTTCCAATGACAAAATACATAACTCGTCAATTTTAAACACCTAATTTAAATTCGTGAATTGTGTTGATTTTATTTACTTTTTACTGTATATGAACTTCAAAAACGTTACAAACCAAACTATTTATTTTTATTTTGAATAATTGTATAATATTATGTAAATTTATACTTACATATTTAAGCAATAACTGTACCTAATTATTATTGATTAGTATTCACTAATCAAGTAAATAGATTAAAATCATATTTTTGTTTATACAGTGTGCTTCAGGAGGTACAAACTTTAACAGAATGATCTCATATATAAGAGAGTGGAATCGAAATCTTAGTTAGTATTTTGTGAATTCGGGGTTTAAACAATCACAGAACATGTCGTATGAGGAAAATCAATTTTTAGTAAAATAAAAGTGTGAGGACTTACCTATTAAAGAAATAAAAAAATTAATAATGTTATATTCTAAAATGTACATGTAGAAATTGAGAATAAAATACTTAAATACGAGATAAACACTATAAGTATATATACCTTATTGTAAATCTCAAAATCGCTTTCCATTTTGATTAAATTCGGCATTTGCTAACAAGAGATCATTCTTAAAGTTTGTACAAAATACAACCCGACACACTCTGTATAAGTAGTATTAACAGTTAGCATGTCCCATTAGGATGTACGATTTATGAGGTACCGACCTCAACGATTAAATTGTAAATAAGACTTAATTGGATATTTTTGAGTTTTAGAATTTTTACTGATAATAAATTATATTGCAGTAGAAAGTATTACGAATTAGACACCCATCACGCAGAATTATTGTGTGAACTATATTTCTATTACGATAAATCAGTTTGACAACAGACAGATCATTTCACTTCGATACGCTATCAAAATTATTTTAAAAGTACTCTGCGTATTGGGCAAGAGATACCTAGCCTAACCTATCTTTTATATATTTTTATAATTTTATGTACAAACAAAAGAAGTATAACAATGTAAATTCAATATATCGATTTAAAAAAAATCATTTAAATTAGTTATTTAAACAATGCCCGTGGTAGGTAACGAATTTCTTTGTATGCAATTAAAAATTGATATTTGTCAGTAAATATTACTACATTATACTTCATAATACTACATTAGGTATATTATAAATTATAATACTTCGTGACAATAATATTATAATAGTGCAGGGCATTTTGAACGACTATAATAAAATGACGGACGATATTTAACGCAAATCGAGCGTATATATAATACTATATAATATGGGTTTGTGGGTTGTGCAATTTGTCGTGGGTAAATCGTAAGTAATAAATATCAAATCGTATTATAATATCATTAGGTGACTTTTTTAGTTGCATTTTTTCGGTCGATAACACTACCTACTATATATAGGTACACGACCAAAGATTCATAATAATATAAATTATTTTATGACAATCCCGTACAATTCAGTCGCGGTATTTTATTGCGGAGAAATAGATTTGGCAGGCTGACAAGACGAGACCGAAATTATAATATTATAATGATGGTCTACCGGAGTGCGTATTCTGCAATGAAGGATTTGTGTGTGGCACGTGCGACCTCAGACGTTTTTTTAAATATTTTATTTCGAACCGTAATCGTAGGTATATTATGGCGATTAACACGTGGATATATTTTTTAACATTATAATCCCTTACGAACACACACGACAATCGGACCATCGTCATCTCAATTTTCGACCCATTATACGTAGTGCTTAAACGCCTTAAACACACAACCATATGGACACGTCATGTCTGCACATTTCACATTACCGACGACTACACGCACACGTGAATAATATTACACGATTATTATATAGATACGACTGCCCATGTGTGTAGATTGTTATTTTACTTACAGTAGGTAGGCGCAGTTACATTATTACTATTATTATTATTATTTCCGTAAATAGTAATTATAATATTATTATAAATGTTTCACCGTACATATAGTCGAAAAATAATGTGTGATGTAGAAACTAGAAATATTAATTTACAAAGCATAATAATTAATATAACTTTAAATAAAATTGTAAAACACTTAAAATATTATTTTACTGATACCTTTTTTATCCCGACCTATGTGTGTGTTTTGAGAAAAATAGTTTTAGCTTTTTTATTCCTATATTATGTTTAAAATAATTACATTCGATGTATACCGAATGTAATTATGTATATCGGTATTGGATTCATACATAAATTGTATCATTTAGAATTATCTGCGTATACCTATATACCTACTGCAGTATACAACGATAGTACGATACAATATATATTATATGATAAGTATGGACACCTGACCACTTTTAAAGGTCATTATAATTGTTTCGTTTGACCTAAAATGATGCCTCCAATTTATATAAAATATTAATAGGTAGATGTTTCCTTGGTATAGGTATACAAAACCCTTTTTCTTTCAAACATGAATATATTATTTGGTTATTACGATAGACGTAGATAAAAACTTAGACAACATAAAATATATTATAAATATTTGCTTTATATATAATATATTATACTAGATTTACAAAGCGATAAAAATCGGTTATCAATCGTTAGTAGAAAAAGAAAATTTGATTTGTATAATTCTGTTACCTGTCCATTTATTTATAAAAGAATAAAAATAAAATATATTACCCTATACTAACTACATGGCTAGATCTGTCGATATACAAGTATAGTGTATACTAGGTAGATCTACCACTGTTCAATATTGCAATTTTCAGAGATTGCAATCCCTGGCCCTGAGAACCTATGTATAGTGTTATTTTGTTTTAGTGTAATTTGTTTTAATATAATTTGCTACTTTTCATTTATAACCCTATAAAGGTATTTTATAAAAGCAATATAATGTCCATAAAAGTAGTGACATAAAAATCTTAATATGTACCTAATCAACTAAAACAAAAAAAATGTTTACAAAATTGTTTTTAAAATAATACTATAATTTAACTAAAAATATTTGTATATACCATGTATTGTTGTCGTAAATTATTATCTATTGATTAGTTTGGTTAACATTAGTATAAACGTGTTTGATACATTTGTAAGAATACCCATACATTATAGAATCTTCAGGTATTATGATATTTATAATTAATATTGTTCAAGAATCAAGTTGAACTATAGACCGTATATTTATAATCCTCAGGAGAAATATATTATTTATTAATTAATAATTATTGGATGGGTATACGGTATACCTATATTCACATCTTAAAAGGTTTAATAATATATTATAACATATGAAACTTTATCTTAGCGTATATCGACAATTAAGACTATCCCCCGACACACATCCAATCCTCCGATTTTCCATACCAGCGTGTTTTCCGGTCTGGTCCTCCACTCAGGGACTCTACATCCTTTTTAATTATATCATTCCATCTCAAACGACGTCTCCCAAGGGTGGCCTTTTTCCTACAGCAGGATTCTCTTCCATAGTCAAGCTTAAAAGTTGGCCCACTGTAGGAATCTTTGACTCCTGATTGTGTCCAATGCATATGAATATGAAAACCATGAAGGTTAAATAAAAAACTACTATTTCTATGAAGGGGTGGGACATAGTCGATTTTGCTTTAAGTTAGTTCAAGTAATATGTACGTATTAATCATATTACATTTTTAAATATCAAGATGTTAATTAAACCTATAATAATACAGTTCAGTATTTGACATTTAAAAAAAAAATAATTTAAGGTCAGAAAAGCTAAGCAGTTGTGCATATCGGGTGTGCAGTTTTTAAAAACAACGATTATTCGGTTATTAATAATTTTATATTTTGAAACAAAGTTTTAGTTTGTTAATAATTTATAACTTAAAAGAGCATCTAAAATATTTACAAAGGGTGTACGAGTACGACAGCCGACAAGGAAATACATTTGTAACCTTTAAATGTATACCGTACTAATCTGCTCATTAATAGACTTTAAATGTTTATAAATTAACTTTTAGTTTAATATTTTATAGTGCCTATATCTATGTACAAATATTCTGCTAAAAATCTGAATATCACTGATGATTAATGAAGTGATAAAATAGAAGTCAGTTTATTTTTTGTAAACAATAAATATGTATATTGTAAACACACTACAGTAGCATTCGTTACATCCTATGTATAGATTATTCATTAAATACATACTATCTATACAATTGACTAATGTAAAATAAATCAGCTAATACCTATAGCTATAGTCGCTAGGCTTAAGTTCAATAAAAAAAAAAATAAATAAATAAATACACTCGACATTTTCAACTCCGTCCAAATTATTATTTATTAATTGTAAATAACACACGGCAGACAGTTGTAGTTCAACAATCACCATCAATACTTGCGAACTCAAACATACAATTATTACCAGCCATCTTCCGATATATCTACAGTAAAGACTAAAGAACCTACCATCATTGAGTATATATTAAACTTTGTATTAATATGTACTCAATGCTACTATTTAAAATATATATATTTATAATTTATTTTAGATTATCAAAACCAAACGTGTATTTTTATAGATAAAAAACTCTTGAAAGAGTGTTGCTCAAACCCCTAGGTATAGAGAACTCATCCCTTAAAAAAGTAATCCTTAGGTCTTCCCGGGAAAACTAATATCGTAATAAGGTCGGGGAGACCACGTTACACAACTTACACTACACACTAGACAGCCACTCTACACACAGTACACAGACTGTTATAAAAGCTTACTACTGCAGGTAGGTAAGTATACATCAAATAGTTTTCGAATTAAATTTGTTTTTTAACCTACAGAGAAAAAAGTCTTTTCAATCTACGTTCGATAACCAATCTTTAGATACTAGGAAACGAATGTTTTCCGAGAATTCCGTAGGAAAATAAAAATAAAAATACCTTCAATGCCGGTGCTGTAAAAAATGCCAGCAGATATTAATGATTATATAATGACTTTTTAGTTACTGTATAAAATTCAATATTATACACATACAGTGTGATTGACAAAGCATACTCAGCTCCATTTCTTCCTTTAGTAATGAATTTATTCAAATTCTGATTTTTAAATGAAAACTTCCTCTCAACTTTTTACTGTATATTATTGTCTGTAAATTATTTAGTGGATCATTTTTTTGAAAATGTCTATTTACCTAATTAAAAATTCGAATGAGTAGTTTCTTAGTTACCTATTAAAATGTTTGTACTAAAGATAATAGTCCTTAAAAATGGTTTTACAAAAATATAAAATAGACGTAATATATTGGAACTATAGGTAGTATTCATTGTACTTGGGGCATTTTTACAAAGTATTAATGTTAATAGATTAATATTAACCACTAAATTTTTAAAATCCCTATATAGCCTCCATATCTTATAAACCCATTACTACGGTGACTTTTTATCCTTAGAACACAAGTTAAATAACTCAAAATTTATACTCGTACGAATTTTGATTATGATAAGTACAATTTTTTAGAAAAATTACCTGGAAAATAAATTAAATGCAAAAGGGGATTCTCATTTGAAAAACAGAAATTTGAGTAGCCACAGTTCACTCTTTGTAAGTACTACAAAAATATTCAAGATCAAATATAAAATTGATCTTCGAGTGTATTTAAAAATTTCAATAATACGATTTTAAATAACTGCATTATTGAAGAAAAAAGGGGCAAGGGTGCTCGGTGAATCACCCTGTATACGAATTGCCTTTATAATATACAAGCTGATCCTGTGCACTTCGTTGCTCGTTAAATGTACTAACTATATATGACTCAAACTTTATTCAATTCGTTATTTAATATTCGGTGTATGGTGTTCAAAATTTATCTTAACTTTTCTGTTGCCTGGAATAAATATTCTGATTCGCAGCATTAGATCATGGACCCAGTGCTGTTTGTACGTAAGTGTATGATTTAAATCTTAAGTATCAAAGTACCAAGTTTATTTTGATATAATACGGTGGGTTAATATAATCAATTAATACATAATCCTAACCTAACCTAGACCTCACCTCCTAAAATCCGATGAATAAAAAAAACCAAATTTAACCCTTTTTTAATTAGCCTATTTTCTTCCCAAAGATCTACATACAAACATTCATTTATATATAAAATAGCTGATCCTGCGCACTTCGCGGCCCTTAAAAAATGACAACTCTTAAAAAAATTGTGACTGTTTAACTCCTTTTTGGTGTAACTCACTGCAGTAAGTGCAACTCAGCCACCCTGGTATACAATGTGCTAAAATTAGATTTGATGCATGCTTGTACAGTAGTACCTGATCTGTCCGATTAACCAATAGCAACCAATAATAAATAAATACTTTTTCTATTTATTATTTCTCCTATAACCAATAGCAACCATAATAAACAAATATATCCATCGTAAATCTCAAAATCCCTGTTTGAGCACTTCTATTAATTGGTCGTAGCGTGATGTTTCATAGCCTATATAGCCTTCCTCAATGAATGGACTATCCAACACAAAAATAATTTTTCAATTCGAACCAGTAGTTCCTGAGATTAGCGCGTTCAAAGTTCAAACACACATATTCTACAGCTTTATATACTAGTATAGATTAACAAAACGCGTTACTGTAGGTAGCTCAAAAATATATTTATGTTCTACAGAGTACATCTATAATTTTTTTAATAAACATTTCTATAAAATATAAGTTTTAATCTAACCGTAAGTACCGATATTGTATAATTGATTTTCTTATATATATATTATTTCCGTAGATCCATAATAATATCGATTACTATTGTAAATTTGTACAATATACAATTACTAATGGTAATTGCAGCTCGCGTGGCTTATATATTTTTTAACATTCCAATACCTAGGTACCTACATCAGCTCTGATAGCTACACAAATAATATCGAACATTAGCTTTTCTACGTTATAAGCGAGTACTTAATATATTCATTGAAACCGGATTGTAAAAAAAATCGGAACCATCAACTTAAATCTCAAATATAGTTTCAAGACGATCTGGTTGTTATAATTTACATAATTTACACAAACAGTCTTTAAGTCCAATCAATTAAAAATAAACAGTAAGGAATATCGATGAGAAAAACTTTATAATATGTCAAACCTTATAAACGAAATTCAAATATTTCATTTGATAAGAAAAATGTGTATATAATATGTATATTGTATATAGTATATACATATTATGTCATTATGTACACACAAACGGCTTTATACATAAATACACAATCACAATCACGAACCATTTTGTTATACTTCGTGCGGCGATGACAGCCTTGAGTGTAAATAATATTATATTATAGACGAGTCCGTTGTTTTTATTTCGAGTAATAATTAAAAATAACCATTTTTGGCCATTAAATATGTGTTAACAAACACCAATACGTGTTAAATAAAAATTAATATCGTAATAGAATATTTTACAACACGAATAATATTAAGTATTAACTACCTATGTATATAATGTTATGTATGTATATATAATATTATGTATAGAAAAATAAAATATTCCCTCTAATTGTTTAATAGCGTATTAACGTTATGATTAATTATATCACGCAATGCATTTATAAATGTCGGTTGGTGAATGCACTTTTTGCATATCATTTTTTTTTCAATCGTAAAAAAACGTGAACCTTATATTTCTATTAAAACGTGGTCCGGTGAGGCGAAAATTAATTTTTTTATGTTTCAAAACGTTTCTTTTATTTTATTTCATATTGAATTGTGGGTATAAAAGACACCGCATGCGTGTTCATCATTATTGTTTCATCTTATTGTTAACCTCGATCGGTGTTCAAACATATCAATGGAACTGGTTTTTTTTGTGTCTCAAACGTTTGTCACGAGAGAATCATATCGATGTATATAAAAAATCTTGTAGGGTTATCGCCACACGTGGTATGATATGAGTCTCGACTCTCGAGAATGTTTGCACGAGCCATGTTATGACGTATGTTTATTTAAAATCCAAAGCGAAAGGTGTTTATTACAATATTTTTCTTAGGTATTCTGTGGATGTTAGGGTATTGAGGGATCGAATTTATTTTAACCAATTCTGTGACGTACAATCGTTACGACTTTATCGATTAAAATTGAAATCGACACCGCAGGCTATAGGGGAACAGAATATAATATAATACACGTTTGTACAGCCATTTAATTGACAAAGAACACATTTTATTTGGAAAAAAAATAATTGCCTACGTTTCTATTTAAAATATTGATAAATAGAGCATTGGAGTTTTGTTTTTATATGAGAACGATTTTTTGTTATTTATGTATTCCATTCACGCGACTATAGTAACTAACTATTTTTGTTGCTGAAAATTATCGCATATTTTAATAATAACAATAATAACTATATTCATAATAATATACGGAAAATAGATACGATCTTAAGAATATGATAATATTCCATACTGCTATAATAACTAGAAATGATATAAGTGTAGCATTTGGACGAAATGTTAAACGAAATTGAAAATTGGGTATTAATAAAATTAATAAACCAGGATATAATTATATATGATGCACATTTGAGTGTGAGGGTTGGGATATTATATACAAATGTTGTTAACACTGCAGTAATGCAGTATAATATACACATTAAGTTCATATAAGTGTTATTCATCCTTGAGGAATCCATAAAGACTAAAAAACTAGTGTCTGTTTTCAAGTATAATAATATAAAGTCTCAAAAACGCTCAGTCCAAATGAAATACAATATTTTGGTTTATACATACTTAATACACATAATACAAATACATAATATATATATACTTGTATCCACTCATAAACTTAAAATATGTAAGTTGAGATAAGTATACAATTTATTTTTACAAATAAGTACTTAGAGCGTGTGAAAATATACGCATTATTGTATAGGTATTTTAGTTGATGACAATTTTTTTTTTTATTTGATAAATAATAATTAGGAGGTTCTATGTATATTATTTTAGAATGAAAACGAGTTGATCAATAATACATTTTACTTATTATTTTCCTGTGTCCTCAAAGGAAAAGAAATCTGCGGAGTACAAACTATAACAAACATCACAAAAGTTATTCAGATTTATTCTGTTTATCGACAAGAAAAAAAAACATATGTATACCTACTGTTCCAATGCAAGTGATGTATCATGTTTCAATTACTGCAGTAAGGTAGCCGTGAAAGAAGTTTTACAATGCATCAACAAAATTGATATATTATATATATTGTATATTGATAATAATATGTATGTATGTATTATTTATTATTTTGTTCAAAATGTTCTCATCCATAAAATTTAGAAAATAGTGTCAAACATAATATTAATGTACGGCGAAACAATATTATAGGTACGCGTTTATCGTAAAACTATTCGATGACCGCGCACGCATCATGACTGTATAATATAGGTATATACATATAATATAATATTTTTGTCTTCTGGGTCACGGGCACTGCACGCACACACTATAGGCATAGTAAAAATGCATATTATATAATATTCTATTGATATTATGATTATTATTATTATTATAGTTAGGGGCTAGGGGTGGTTTTTTTTTTTAAACGAAAAGAGCCCGCGGGGCTGTATCGTAGCCATATCGTGCCTCACCGCTAACAATCGTAAAACACATTTAAAGCGTGATCGTCGTCGAGAATAACGTTTCGTGGTAGAATATAACGAGCTGAACATAATATAGGTATTATATATATATATATATAAAGGTGCCGTAGAGGTACGCACGTTATGTCATTATTCGAAAGACACACTATATTATACTATACAGTACACTTACCTACATATATATGTATACCCATAGTCAACACCGCGCGTTATATCAACGTATTATTGTACGGATAGGTATATACAGTGTAATATATAATATAATATGCTATAATACATCATAATAAGTAGTGCCTTATCATTCGCATGTCGCAGGTACAACATACGTTCCGTTTCCGGAAAAATATAGCGAAGGAGTAAAATATTATATTATTATAGTCATCGCCTCAGTATATACATTATACAGTCTATATAAAGGCGATAATAGTAGATATTATAATATTTTATAAAATATTTTATTATTCCTGAACGTCTACGACATTTTTTAATCTAAAAAATATAAAAATTATAAAAATTTTATATCCACACTTTAACCAGGTACGCAGGTAATAGGTATTCTCAATCGGGGATTTCTATAGATGAGTAGTATTAATTTAATTTGACTGCAGCTTGAACTGATGCAAATGATTTTAAGTCCACAGACCACAGTAGTATCTATTGATTGCATTTGTACTATATATACTATATAGTATGGATACATTAAATTTAAAAAAAAACAGATTTCCAGTCTTGTAAAGAATACATTTGTTTTTTATTTAAAGTATGTATTCGAAAAAGTGAGTATTAAAATATTCTGAATAAGTTATCAAATACTTAAAAAAAAAATATACTCGATAAGGTATTCGAATACATTATTTTTTCCCCGCTAATATTAATTGTCAGTTTTGGAATGGTTGGAAATTAAAGTGCGTCAATCATATTTCATTCAAAGAAAAAATACTAATTTTTTTTAACTTTTATAATGTGCCTGATTTTCAATAGAAAAATTTGTTTGATCACTTTTATTACAAATATAAACTATTTTTCGAGTTCAAAAAAAATCTTTTTTATTGAATAAAAAATACAAAAAAAATATTCAGAATAATAGAATACGTATAAAAAAAAAATTATTTGAACACATTTATTCGAAAATTCAAAAATTTCAGATTTCATACTTTAACAACGGTAACATAATAATATATACACTCTCTGACCACAGACGTCTGACGAGTTTTCCGACTCTTGTGTGGTATACCTCATACCGGGTTAAAAACCATAATATAAGTTAATATAATCTGGTAGTAGATTTTCGTGCATATATAGCTGACATAGCTGGTATTATAATATTATATACGCTCGAGTGAGATATTCCGATCGGTTATCTCACCGCATTAGTGATGGTACCCGAGTTTTGGTATAGCGCCGCGTTATAAAGTTTTTTTTCACATTATAAATAATAATAATAATAATAAAATACGAACTTTTAAGCCCGTCTCATCCCCCGCCCTCGCGGTTCTCCTTTAGCAGGCGGTTTAATACGGGTATACATATATTATAATATATATAGAGCTACTTAATACAATATTATACGTAGAGGTTAATGTCTTCTACACGACGATAACAAATCCCCTTGGCATGCACCCCGCGCGTGGAACCCGAAGTTTGTGAGACCCCCGAGTAACGTCCGACGCACACTTACACACACACACACAAATATCGATCCCTGCAGCAGCGGACCCATTTACATATATACCATAACCACCACCGGACAGTACTATTAAAACAGTCTCGTGCGGTAGACAGGTAGATAGGATCACACATATATACACGGTTAAGTACCACCACGACCTTCTCACCGCACACCAAGGTGCGGCGGTGTGCTCTCCTCCGCTAGAAGACCTTCGGAGCACAACGGTTTTCGCGTGTTTTACGCGTTAAAACTATAATAATAATAGTAATAATAATAATAATAACAATAATTATCAACACAAAATCGCACCACCGCTGAATGTGTGTACAACGCGTAAGTGTATATAAGTATAGAGAAATTCGAACAATAATATAATAAAACTTATACGCTGTACACACGCAGTCCGGTTCGAAGGCTCAAGAATGCCCGGACGTCCTTTGACAGGATGGGTCGACGGACCGATAAAGTGCAGCCCTGTATGGTAGTTTCCGTGGTGTGAGCTGTGTATATAATAATATTATATACCCGATTTTCTCAGACAACTGAAATGTATTTTGTAGGTATGTGTAGAATGTATACACTATATAAAGGCGAGTATAGGGATTTTGATTAACAGTGGATTGATACCCATATGATGGGGCCGAAAAAAATATTTTTGACACCAACGATTCTTGTGGTGCCGTGGAAAAGTTTCTCTAGCCGTACACCAGTTGTTTTTTTGTAGGGTGAAAACTATATGCGCACAAAATTTAAAAATGGTCATACAAATTCATACTAATTGCATACTAAATATTAAAAAAAAAAAAATTATGGAAACCGTATGTAGGGGTACTGGGAGCTTCCCCCCTCCCCAGTAGAAATTCTGAATAACAATACAATTTTACAATAAATATTATATTTTAGTAAATAATAATTTATAATAATAGTAAGTTATTATATTGCATATTCACAGAAAATATTATATAACTATATTATAGACGGAAATGTTATAGGGGTAACCGCGTCATTAATAAAAGAAAAATAAAACAATTTACTCAGTACCTACCCATACACGACATATTTCAACCTAACCTATACGCCAGTGGCGCATATATAAAATATTTTCACTATGGGCCAATTTTGTCAATATATACATATTTTAGGGAGCTGGGTGGTTATAATTACCACATATACAATATAAATAAAAATTGAGCAATTTCATTTTATAATTATGTAAAATTAATTTTTTAATTCTTTTTTAAAAAATATTGACAATTTCATATATATATATTATTTTTTATGTTATCTAACTGTGAATTTAACATCAAAGTCATTAAAGCAAGTCCTGACAATCATTTCCTTGTGGATTTCTCAAAAACGATTTTAATCAACCGGCTAAAATAATCATGGTGAAAAACTGTAAGCAGTAAACAACTGTAAACATGGAATACTTTAATTGAACCTGCAATTTCAGTATGGGCCCTGGCCTAGGGGGCCTCCCCCTATATACGCCACTGCTATACGCTATACCTAATCATTATTAATATTATTACTTATTATATTTGTATTTATTCATAGAATTACAGCGATAACTTAGCCCATCGGTATAAATAATAGTACTCGTATAATACATAATACCATATAAATAATATAATATTATTATAATAATATAATATTTAATACCCATGGTATAATACTCGTAGACGTAGCGTAGTTAAGTTACTTTTATTTTCCAATTAACTTGTAACTTTTACAAGTTAAAAAATAAAGTTAACTTTTAACTTTAAACTTAACTTTCATTTTTCTATATTAACTTAACTTAACGAGGTAAAAAAAATAGTTAACTGGCACAGCCTTGCTGATACTTAAATTTCAAAACCATTTAAGGCTAAATAATGAATAATCATCATTATTTATGTAAACCTTCATCAAATCACATGTACAGCATTGTTGACCTATTGTTTGTTTTTAATTTTCGGATGGCGGAAAATTATCATTCAAATATGTACCTACGTCGTTAATATAATATGTTATTAATTATTATGAACATGATGGTTGTATACGTTTATTAATTATTGTTCTATAACAATGCATGCAAAGCCTCAGGGTACAGTTGAAATGAATAAAATATATTGGTATAGATTAGGGGGGCTTAATTTCCACCAGGGCTAAGCCACCCTCCCAAGCCTTCCCTATTTACGCTTGTGATGCGGGCCGCAGGGTACCTATAATGTATTATAATCCGACGTTTTTTTGTTTTTAACCATAATGTCTCCGGATTTTGTGTTGTTACATTCGCTGATAGGTTAATTTTATGGCGATATGACATGCATAATGATATTATCATTCGGAACGAGTTGACCCTAGTCGAGTTTGAATTATATCTGACTAAAAATCCACAATGACGTCACGGCGTACCCATACATACCTCACACGTCGCACAAGGTACATCCACTACTGCAGTTACTAAGGTTACCGCAGTGTTCTCATATACCGATAATAAATATCGTCGAATGTAGGTATATAATAATATGTGTAACTGCAGACTGTTACCACTATGTTGGTACTTTATATTAGTGCAAGATATTGAGGTAAAACAATAGTATTACAGATACCTACTTACATTTATTTTTTTGTTTAATATGCATACTGTAGGGAAAATCCAATGGGCAGCTCACCCTCTTTACCCTTTAGTATTGCATTCGTGCAAATTCTACACAATTCTTGAAACTATTATGTTTTCTCAGAGTCGTCTATAAATACCATATTTAAATATTTAGAATTTTTATAAATTCATATTTTATTAGGTAAGTATATTTATTTTACCTATATCTGCCTATAAAATTATTTTTTCATTTTTGAACCAAGAACCGGGAAGGGAACTGCATGGAAAATGAAGAAATGGACAGGCCATATGTTATTGTACTCTTTTTCGACGGGAGAGAACTTTTGATACCAATATGGTTACAAAATGTAGCATTGGTTACTGAATATTGGTATCATTGGTTAATGATTATTGGTAATTGGTTTTCATTATTATTGACAATAACAAAATATTATCATTGAACGTTATCAATTATCCGGCAACCACTATCTAACCACTGTGGTAACAAAAGTATTCTTCGATCACACAATGCTCTGTGTATAAGGTGTAGGGATGGGATGGCCCATCCATTTCTTTATTATCTATGCGGAACTGCTTTCGCATTGCTTTGACCGAACCTGTACCTACTTAGAGTCCGTTGAATATTTAAAACAAATAACAATAATATAATATGCAAGACATAACCAGTTATTGGTTTACAATTTAATTTTTCGAACTACCAGGTATTGTATACGTCTTAAAAAAGGCATTGTATAAAGGTATTAAAGGTATTATGTAGTGCAATGCGTGTGTAACATTAATATACTGTGGACACCGCTTATTATAGACTCACGGATATAATAATGTTTAGTCGATAAGACTAAAAATCACCGAGAACTAAATAGATAAAAAAAAAGGTCCGTTATAAGACTTATAATTTGCTCAAGGTCTCTTCCAATTTTACCAACAATAAATTTATATCAAATGTAAACATATTTGGTAAAATTTCGAAATAAATACATTTTTAAAAAGTTGTTTGTGTTGTAGGTATAGTGGTTTCTTAAATTATTTCGGTGGAAGACAAAAAGAGATAGGAAAAAATAAAGTTGTCTCTTACGAATGCGCCAAAATCCTAGATACCTCTCTGCCATGGTTAATAGATATTAAATTTAAAACTATATATTATACTTTAACAATTTATTATTGACAATTTCTTATAAGATTGACATTTTTAAACAACTACTTACATAAAATATTAATTTTGGCGCAAATGATATGTAATTTTTGCACCTTTGGCACTTCTGTCATATGTTGGGTATAACAGGTATATTATGGTATATACGATTAGATTAGCTCTTATATGTCCTACACATTTTGGCGCAAAAGATATGTAATTTTTGTACCTTTGACGCTTATGTCATGTAGGCAATTATTCATACATTTATATTTTACAACAATTTGTATAGCGTTTTACCTCACCGAGGCACAAAATGTAATTAGCAATACTAGTACAAATTTTCAAAATGGTCAAAAGTAACCAAAAACCAACAAAAATAGTTAATAATTAATAAAAAAAAGGTTATTTTTATTTCTCTCCACAACTTTGCCTATATTTATGTATACAAATGCAACTATACAATATTCATTAGGTTCTAAGACTCACTTTGTACTGGTCGTCCCAAACTCCAAAGTGAGTCTATTATAAATGGAGTCCAATGTATTATTATGCAGTCAATTTGACCTTTATAAATGTATAATTATAGCTGATAAGTGTTATTAAAATGGCGTGCGTTTGTGAGGATAAAAAAAAAATATCTGTACGTCCTATACAACTTATACATATATAAATTACATACTGTGAGTATAATATATTATACTCTAGAAAAATATCAATGAGCGCAAGCAGGAGTCAAAGATCGTTTTTCTTTTATTATTATTATTATTAGGTAGTGTAACGCCATCGTTATTGGAATATAAGTAGGTAGGTACATAATAATATTATCGACGACGTACTTATTTATTATGACCAGGCCAATGGGCGCATATTATAATATTATATCGGTTGTAGTTTTTTTTTATAGGTAATAATATACAATGTGTCCAGTGGGGAAGTGACCGGCCGTCGTCATAATAAGATTATGATAGTCATATTATGATAATAATTATATTACCTACCTACTTTGCACTTAACTCGGTAAACATTCCTGGGAATAGACCGAGAAGACTTAAGAGGCCTCGCTGGTGCGTCGTGATTTGGCTTAGCTAAACTGATAGTAAGAAATACAAAAAATAATAAAGATAATAATAATACATAATAATATATGTATGTAAAAATAAATACAAATTTTTATCGAGTCCGATTTTTACTGCTGGATAGCAACAAATATCCTCAAGCTTTCATATTATCGTGTATATTTTTTTTTTCGACGCTCAAAGATTATAATATAAATTCAAACAGATGTTAAAATAAATATGATGGTAAAATGTAACATTTTGTTTTCGTAAATGTTACATCTTCGTCAACTATAAGTTCGTTGTCCAGCAATTTTCAGTTGACAATAATTACAATGACGAAAGTCGTGTCAAGTTTAACAGCAAATTACTCAGAAATTATGGAAGATACGATTACGATAACAACATTTTTAAGGTATTCTGGTTATAATTCTGTAGAGTAATAAAATTGAAATAAAAACTGTACGCCGTATTTAAAGAGCTGTACGAGATTTCCGTTCAAAAATAATAATTCTTTACTACCATTTTTAATTTAATAAAAATAATTTGGACGTTTCTGGTTTGATTGTGTATGTCAGTTGATAGCATACCTACGGGATAAAATAGCTTAAAAAAAAAAAATACGATAAAGCGTTGAAAAGTCTTGAAGATACATCATTAAATGTTGCGGTATATGCATTCGGTCTTGTTAAATAAAAATTAAATTGCCTGTAACTAAAAAAATATAAAGTTAGATCCCCAAGTATTTTTTAAGAATACTATGATATTACCTATATGACGTGGGCCGTTCATTTCTCCACGGGACACGTTGTATATTTGTATAATAGGTGCAAGGCAACAGAAACGGATAGTATTTTGGTTTTACTCACACCGACGTGGGATTTGATAAAACGCAAATGACGATAAATAGCACGATATAATGTTATTTTTTGTGATCGAGATTCGAGAGGGACAATAGTATAATATATTATTTAATTGTGTGACAGTATAGCTGCAGTGAAGCGCGCGCGTAAATACAATGGCAGCATAATACGCTCAATTGACCAATTATGGGCTATAAACACTTAAATGTCTATTAACGCAAAACAAAGTTCATGTCCGGTAGCCGCGGTACCATTATTGTTTGTGTACAGCGTAAGCGTATTTACTGAATAATTTTTATTAACTCGTCGACGTTTGAAAAAAACTAAATCATGCCGTGAAATCGATACTGATTAGGATACTATGGTTTTTCTGCAACTTCCCTAATGCAGAATCAATATATTTGTATATATTTCTATGTGCACGGTCATAATGATAAGTTGTACTTTTTTCAAATAAAATAACTCGAAGATGATGTCGAGATCTTCTAAATGATCATTAAACTGATTTATTTAAAAAAAAAAAATGAATTATAATAAAAAAAAAATTCAAAATAAGTGTCACTAATGGATGGTTTCTTCCCTGAAAGCCTTCGCAATATGTAATTCCTCTCTCTCACATTTGCTTATTGTTCTGAATAAGAATAGATTGTAAATACATACCATGTATAAAAAAAAAACCAAATAAAATAGTCTGCATTGTAAAAGAATAATTGTAAAATGTCTGCAATCATAGATAGGAGGTGCTGACTGCTGACCCTGCATTGTAACTGTTTAAGTTTAGTTTACATATACAAAGCCACACAGTAGGACATCAACACGAATGTATTTTGCAAGTAAAAACAAGTATACTTACCTATACTAAGTTACTAACGCGTTTGCCCATTATTCTGTACAGCTAAAACGATTTTAATTTACAAACACGCCACAGTAGGTATACACGTGCTCAAAACGGTAATATTTTAAACATTTTTCGTAAATCTATATTTGTTTACCAACCAGCCATTTTATATTGGAATACAACACTTATAATTTTCTGGTAGATTAGTTTGATATCTTATAAGTAACGCACTGTCATTATACTTAAAAATTAGGTACGCAGGTCTTGATCGACAAAAGTATTTTGCGTTCTTTTTCTCCATTATATAAATTTTTTTTGAATAAAATCAATTTATCGAACGTATTTGTTTTCCATATCGTTATATTATTATTGTACCTACGATTATATTTTGGAATAATGTTTATATGGACGCAAATATTTCTGAAAGCCCATATGGAAATTCGTGCATGAGTATTATATAAAACGCGTATATTCATTGATCAGTGTAATATGATTGTGTACAGTGGTGTACGCAGGATTTTTCAATGGGGGGGGGGGGCTTGAAAATTAGTAATTTTTATTTTGTCCAATTTAATGATTTCAGACGTTTATTTGAGGTATTATAAATGTTTGTAACTTTTCAACTTTTCTGGTAAAAAAAATGCTCTGATCATAAGCTTCGATGCCCGATGTATGTTTTTGGAAGCAAATTGGATCTAGTTGGTACTTTTAGGAGGTCGAAATTGAAAATGCTCAATGCTTTTTAAAATAATAGGGGAAAAAATGAAAATTTATTAAAATTGTTGGGCAACCAGCTTGGTTATACAGCTTCGCTTGGATTGTATTTGATTAATTAAAATTTTTTTTTCTATAAATGTCAATAAAAAAATTTTTTCCGGTCAACAAGCTTAAAAATGTAATACGTAGGTAAGTTTTTACCATAGCTAAAATATTAACGATACATAGGCATCATGGTTATTTTTTATAAGCATTTAAAGTTCAAATTTCGTCAAAACCACAGTTATAATTTGTAGTTAAAACTTATAAAAAATTAAATTTGTATAAGCTAAAACTAAATTTAATACAAGGTCTTTTATACAAGTAGTTCATACTTTTACCGAAAAATTACAGATAATTTTAGGACAATTGGTACCTATGCAAATCCAATGTTTTTTCAAAAATGAATTCATTTTGGTAAGACGTATATGCAATTTACGTCCTGCTTACTATAGTTGACAGTTGAAACTTGATAAATATTTTTTTTTAAGTAATAATAATACGGTCAATGGGGGGGGGGCAATAGCCTAAATAGCCCCCCCCTGCGGACGCCACTTATTGTTTACATTGTCGTGGAAGGCGTAATTATATTATAAGTGGATATAATTAATTAATTGCATTGATACCTATATATAAGAGAAAACAATCCACAATATTTGCACGCTGAGTTGTTATTATATTATTATTTGTATCAAATATAAAATTTAAATCGAGTTTGACATCATTCATGAGCGGCGGGGGCGACTTTGCCAAGTTTATTATTTATCGTGCGTGCTAGCCAACTCTTCTATATACATAGTCATATAAGTAGCATAATATTATATGACTCTCAAGTAAGTAGGTATCGTTTATTATTGTATATTTTATATGCAAAACCGGTAGTCCAACTACATGTTGTAGGAGTCTATATATCACACTACCTATTTAATTCGTTTTAAATTATTTTATTATTATTGTTATTATTATTATGCAATTTCGAGATGGCCATGGTGGCCGCCACTGCCAATTTATATTTCATTGGTCCAATTTGTTACAAAGTCCCCGTGTCCCTGCTGTCGTATATATATATAGGTACACCTCACTATATCTGCGCAACGCTGCACCCACACACACTCGTTATAATTGTTATATATTAAATGACACAAACCGCTCGTATATGTATAAAGTCGGGCGTATTTAAGTATTTGACAATACTAAGGCATGTATTATGTAATATGTGTCTGATAGAAAAAATTTAGGTATAATGATTTATATATTATGTTCTATATTTAAGTATTTAACAATAATAATATTATTATCGAAAACGTAGTCACTTTTGATAGTTGATTGTGTCGTAAATGAGGAGTATAATATTATATCGGTTGGAATAGATTGATCGGCAATGAATGCATAATATTATAACGACGCGAAAGAGATTTATTTCGAAAAACGAAATATAAGTTCATCAAACGACACACTCCACCGCCCTGAACTCCGAGAACGATAGAGGTTCTTATCGATATCGGACCAGCAAAAATAGTTACTTGCAATTTTTCTACACGTCTTGTATAAATGTATAATATCTATAAATACATAAACATATTATTTATTTGTCATTATTATAAATTGATTCAATGTATTGATGCTTTAAATTTTAATACATGGCTTACATAAATATAAAACATATTATAAAAGTGAACTTATTTTTAAATTATTCGAAGCGAGAGATGTCATCTAAAATTAAGTAAGGTAATAATTTGGACTTTGGAGAGTACCTGAGTAACAAAATCATATTTTACTTAAATTATGAAAAGTTATGTGTGCATGCATACTAGTTAGGACGTGGGACGTTAGTTTGAAAATTCCATACTATATTATTATAATGAATGTTATTATAGTATACATTTTTTTTATTGATACTCTTAACTAAAAGTTATACATACATAATCATTACTACATGGCTTGACGAGAAGGGCAAAAGTGGTAATTCATCGGGGCTCGGTATTTTAAGAAATTTTTGACTACTAATTTTTTTAAAAAATATGATCACAAATAATAATTTGATGACCCCCACGGGATCGGGTTTCTCTCTCCGCGGCCAAGTACATACCTAGTATAGACATGGAAAAGTATAAAATATTATCTAATAACTATAATAGACACTATACGTATTGTATACACTCTTGGATATTTATGTTTAATATTTTTATTAATTCATAAACTTAATTTTTTAACCGGCGGTACATGGACAGCGCAGCGTAAGGTTGGAACTCGGAGACCACTTCTATATATTATCATTATTTTAATAGGTATGTATTTATTGTTTGAATTATATACATTGTAATATTTGTGTGTTTTCCTGTCGGACCAAGGACGTTTCCCGGGAAAATGTTGATACCGTACGTGACAAGCGCAGTCGTTTCGGAATAAAATAATAATCTTGAGTAAGGCATATCAAACGCAGTAAATCACCTCATACATATTTACGAGCCATTCTACATCTGCAAGTTACACCAAATTATTATGTTATACGTCGTATAATAATGTTATGCTCTGTGAGCGCGTTTGATGGAAGTTTTTTTCGATGCACCCTCAAATAATTTTCTTCTAATGTTCTTCAAAATATCATCCCGCTTTCTTAATAATATTCCTCGTTCAAAATAATCCCCGTTAAAACTATCCCGTGTTCAAAATCATTTTCACATTTTTAATTTTTTAAGTTGGTTTAACATAATAATTTCAACGATATATTTCGAATAATATAAAATATTGCAATGAAAATAATTATATAAATATACCTATATACATCACTTTCATTTATATTGTTTTAGTTATTTTTATTTAAAACTACCGGATTACGTTTAAAGATTAATCTGTATTATACCTAAATCTATAAAAATAAATGCTTTTAAATTAAAATAATTAATGTTTGTTTATATTATAAAATATGACGATTTTTTTTTTTATTCTAATAATTTTGTGTTTTGATGAAAAAAAAATATTCTGACAGACAGCCACATAACATATCATCGCACAATAGTGTAATTCCATAAACTCGAAATTATTACAACGGGCAGTTATCTCACCGAGTTAACTGTTATATATTATTATTATTATAATATGATAACATTGTATTGAAAATCCTACCTATATAAATTTAAGGAATCAAATTAAAGTACGTTCATTTACAATATAATCTCTATACTGGTTGTATAATAATGGAAATATCAAAAAAAGATCAATAGTCTTAGCACCATAGTGGTATGAATTTAGATTGAAAAATAATATGATTATTATAAATTACAATTTAATATGAATATAAATTGTATAATGAATTGTGATGATTGAACTACTGAGTCAGTGAGATGCATGTGTATATAATTTAATTTACATAATAAAATGCAATACAAAATATTTCTGAGGTGATTTTGAATATTTAAAATTATTTAAAAAAGTAGGTCTACCTTAAAGTTTAGTTCAAAATTGTTATACATTTTTAACTACAAAATAGTTTACACTTTTTTGTCGTTTAAACTGATAAACTTTAAATCCTGAGAAAAATTGCTACTGTATGTATTTTTGATAAATTTTAATTTCTGTAAGAAAAACTTGACTTATGAGGAATCTAGTATTAATTAATTATGGAGTTTATTCTTTCTAACAATCAAGCATTTTATCACCCATAAAGTGATAATAATTCTCATTTTAAATTATTTTTTCCCGAGTATTTCAAAAGTATACTGTGAAGTTTTCAATAAGAACCAACTATGGATCTGACTTGCCAGTAGAAATAGTTACTAGCAGCGGTCATTCTCGAAGTTGAAAATCGAAGCATTTATTCTATTTTACAACATGATGTACACGTCTGTACACTGTAGACACCAAAAAATACCCATCATTATATTTAATCGCCTAAATATACATTCATCGCTCCGCTCAGAATTTATAAAATGAGATTCTCTGAAATAAGGTATAATATTTTGATCTTTGGGATATTTCTAACTGGAATTTTTTTAACGTGGGATACTGAAATATTATTTGAAGCATATGGTATATTTGGATGGTGAACCAGATTTTTCAATTATTTTTCAATTATTGAATGGCGTATTTATTAGGTGTCTTTTTTTTCCTGGAAAAAAACACTACATGGAGGGCGTACATGCAGTGCAGTACAATATATATATTCTATTTACAGCTCCCCCAACACTTATAATTTTCGGCTACTAAATCCAAGGTCTTTGGCACCCCGGTCTTCTACACAAACTAAAAAAAATTCTACCACCATTCTACTACTTATTTTTTAAGTCACATCTTGAAAACAGATTCTTTGTCACCAAAGTTGGTTCTGAAATTTCAAACTTGGCCCCAATCCTAGCTGGTGTTCCCCAAGGTGCCATCTCTTCCCCAATACTATTCAACATATACACAGCCGATCAACCAACCACCTCTCATACTTCGGTAGCTGACTTCGCTGACGAAAAAGTTATATACATTTCAGAAAAAAATCCACACCTTGCTAGACAACACCTACAAAATAATCTAAACTTACTAGCAGACTGGTATTCCAAATGGAAAATAAAAATAAATAACCAAAAATCATCTCACATTACCTTCACTCTCAAACAAAGCACAGTACCCCCACTCTACTTAAACAATAAAGTCATTCTTTCTTCCTCTAACGTTAAATATTTGGGTATGACACTAAATATAAGGCTTACCTGGGCCATACATATTAAACAAAAACGGCTCATACTAAATGCCAGACGAAGAGCACTCTTTCCACTTATAGGAAAACAATCAAAAATTAACCTTAATACAAAACTGCTACTGTATAAAACCCTTCTCAAACCAATTTGGTTATATGGAATCCAACTATGGGGATCAGCAAAAAAATCAAATATTTATGAAATCCAAACATTCCATTCAACCTCGCTACGCATGATTACATGCGCCCCTCCGTATGTTTCAAATCATACCTTACATTCAGACTTAAAAATGCTCACTGTTAAAGAAGAAGCCAAAAACTCCTACAAACTTTTCCGTGCCCGTCTTGCAAGCCACTCTAACCCTCTAATCCGCTGGGTGATTACTTAATCATGTCAATCATGTCATTAAACGTAAATCCTCAAACATGCTTATTGTAAAATGTATTTATAGATTTTATGTATTAAAAATAAAAGTTAAAAAAAAAATCCAAGGTCAAAGAAAGAATATGCCCGGATTTTTCTGATCTCAAAAGAAATAATACAATTCCCAAATTTTTCTGATTTAAAAAAAATAATGTACACTATATACAATATATTATTATTATTATTATATACGTGTATGAGGTCTATATGTCGCGACGAATTGTGTCCGATGGATTAGACATTGGGTTGACGCAATAACAGTACGCAGACCGCGGGCAGTGTTTACGCCAATAATATATAATACATATTATAGACTTGGCATAAACATCGTCTATTTATCGCCGACGCCTGTCGACTATTGTCGGATTGTCTCGAGCGTTCTGTGAAATAACGTTAACTCACTAGTAATATTGTATGGAGAAAAAATAACTCTATTCATTTTCAAACGTTATTATAACATATTAAATTATATATATTTAGTCATAACTCACAACTACAACTGCAGTGGTGCATTGCGTTTTATGGTTTGTATTAATATATTGTTTTTTCAATCTGATTATTTTTTAATTTCAGGGAGGGGATGTAGATACTTACTTAATATCTACATGTTAGAACTCGGCTAAAAATAAATTGTTTAACTGAATACTGATCGGTTGATTCACTTGAGAGTTGATTTTAAGACAAAACGTCATTAAGGAAAGAATATCCAGTACCTTCAAAATATCCGACTTAAAAATAACCAAGGTTGAAATATATAACAGATAAAAGTCCAGGGCTTAAATCCAAAGGATGATAAAAAAAAATATATGAAATTGCACAAAGTAAAAACAAAAAAATAATAATTGATTATGACGATTGTCAAATGTTTGTATTATAACTTAATGAAAAAATAATCCCAGTAGGTATAATATAATTGTTTATTACCACATATATTTTGCTACCTACTTATTTATTATTGGCATTTTAATTCATTTGGCAATCATTAACGAATTATATTATGCTTTACATTCTTGATTTTTAAGAATTGGAATTAAAAAAATCCAAACTTTGAAAACTTCAAGATTTTGAGGGGAATATGAAAATAATAATAAAAAAAAAAAAGGTAACTCAGTAATAATGAATATGTGTGTAATTAAGTTAGCCTTAATTTAAGATGAGATAGATCCGATATCAATATATCATATACATATTACAATGATTTGAATCCAGAAAAATGTTGGCCTGTTTAGCCTTGAATACTCGTGTTTTTTTAACTTTTCTTTTAAGCTATTAGAGTTAGATAATTGGTTGATAGCTCATTAAAAAGGACTTTTCAAGTAATACCTAAAAGATGTGATATTTTAAAATTAAAATTTGTTTATTTATTTTTTAAACGTCAAATATAATAGTCAATTTTAGATAGATTGGTCTTTACCAACACAGATATCCGAAACTGGAGAACAGATTTTGTTGTTTATAGGGTCTAGTTAGAATCACATTGGCTAGGAGAAGCAAGCCTGGATTAAGGATCAATTGGGTCCCCGGGACGCGTATTTACGGATGCTACTCGAGACTGGCCAATAGATCCCAAATTCAGTTAGGGTTCGTAAAACAAATTTATTTTACGGATACTACTCGAGTCTGGCCACTATGCTACTGCGGTCTACCAAAATGGTCTACCGTAATAATATTAAAGTAATAAAGTACAATAATATTAAAAGTATAATAAAGTATAATTTAAAGTATAAAAAAAATTTAATTTATTTTTTATTACCCTGTGACCCACTTGGGGAGGTGTTGCACAGCAAGTCGGGGGATATTTTCGTTTTGCGGAGCGGAGCGACGGCGCCGAGGAGCGTAGCGACGAGTGCCGCTAGCACCGCATCACTGTACGATGTTTTTTCAAATTAGTGGCTCGGTGAAACATAAATGCAATTGATTGAAAAAACATCGTACAGTGATGCAGTGCTAGCGGCACTCGTCGCTACGCTCCTCGGCGCAAATCGAAAATATCCCCTGACTTGCTGTGCAACACCTCCCCAAGTGGGTCACAGGTTGAGAAAATTGCATTTTTGTTCCCAGCTATATAGGTAGAACACATAACATTGATAGACCGCATACTATGCTCATGTTTATAGTTACGTAGCATACAAAACGGTGGTAGACCGCATATTGGGAGATATCCCAGCTTTCATATTGAACTTTATGAGTCTTTATTTGAGTATAGCGGTATATTACATAGTGGCCAGACTCGAGTAGTATCCGTAAAATAAATTTGTTTTACGAACCCTAACTGAATTTGGGATCTATTGGCCAGTCTCGAGTTGCATCCGTAAATACGCCCCCGGGACACCATACACTTAGAGGGCCCCCTTTAAACTTTAACTTCAAAATATTTGTATTATTAGATATTAACGACATTATTTACTATGCAAAAAATATACAGAGTGTATCTTATGTCATAGTACGAGGGGTTGTTTTTGACAATTATGGATCGATGATATGGAATTTCGTTAAAAAAAAAAGACGTGTTTCTTTATTTTTAACAGGCATTTTATTTATAACATTTTCAAAATTTTTAAACACGCAGATGTACCAATAATAAAATCGACTTTATTTTTTTCAAATTGTACCTCCTAACCACTATATTTTTTCATGGATCCTGGTAAAACTTTTTGTCTGAACATTTTGACAGTCAAATGATCAATTTTAGTTTGCTAGGTTATTACTTATTAACTATGGTCCTCGAAAGTTTAGTATAATATGCATTAATTCTTCCAACTGAAATACCTTATGGCTAATTTACAAGAGCTAAATATTTTTTTCTTATAACTACCTATATACACTTAAATAGTAAATCAGTAAATGCTCAGAAAAAAAAACATAATCAAAATTGTGTTTGCAAACACAGTTCATTATTTATAGTAATCTTTCGTGATATAAAATTGAGAACAATTTTATTTTATAATTATTATTTATGAAGTAATAATAATTAACCTACTATTTATACCTACCTACTTATATATAATTTTTTTTGTATTGGACGCGTTAAAAAAATGTATTTTGGGGATAAAGATGGGCCCCCAAAATAAATGGGCCCCGGGACCTTGCCACCCTTGCCCCCCCCTTAATCTGGTCTGAGGAGAAGTGAAGTGAAGAGTTTCAAACCTTTAGCTTTAATAATCCATTCATTTATAGAGACCTCTAAAGTTGAACATATTAAAAATACACTCACACACACGTGTGCAGTGATTATGTAAGACTATAATAAGTAATAATGGTGAAAATTCGTTTAAAGTTTTAAGAGGATTAAAAGTTCGAGGTGAGTTACATTATACGAATATATTTATGTATATGTACAACTAAAGTAGGTATTAAAAAAACATTTTAAAAACGAACCACTAAAATTTCGTATATGTAGTTGAAAATAAAATGCGTTCTGGTTCGGATAATTTCCCATCTCAAGCATTGCCTAAAGTACAATTGGGTTTAATCCTATTGTAATAAAATACATTTAAAGATATTACTATAATAGTGACTGCTTCTATAACAGTACTTAATTACTATGCCAGCTTACAATGACTATTGGCGTTATAATAATAATAATTTTATACCACACAATAATATTATTATATTGAGATATCCACTGTTATCAATTTCAGTGTGTGGGGGTATGGGGGATAGACCCCCCTTACCTTTTTGTTTTGTAAAGTTAAGTTTTCTCATTATCTGTATTTATCAAAATGATATTACTTTTAAGTATTTCTGTTTTCTAAATGTTCTAGCCGTGGTAATTTTACGGTTCTGATTTAATATACGCCACTATAGCGCATATATTATGTGACTATTGGACAACAAAAACATATACCTCTATGGTAGTATGGTGTACTGTATTTTTTAATTTTCTTCGAATTATTTTTCATGCATGAGCAGGACCGGCTCAAGCGAAAATAGTGAACTAGGCGAAATCAAATTTTGCCGCCCCTAATAATATAATATTATCAGTATTTTGAAAATGCCGCCCTCTTACTAAAGTGCTGCTTATGTGCCGCCCTAGGCGTGGGCCTATGTCGCCTACCCCTTGAGCCGGGCCTGTGCATGAGTGTTTATAATAAACCCGATAAATAAGCGGTAAATAAAGCAAAATTACCATGAAGACTGTAGATTTACCATAGGGCGTGGGTTTATTTTTAGTGATTGAAAATATTGTATTCACCTCTGAGTTTTATCCAAATATTCATGGACTCTTGAAAATATTTTGTACTTTGCCTGTATCAACTGCTACACCTAAACGATGTTTTTCAAGTTTTTATTAAGTATTATTTTATTAAGTCTTACCTAATAAATAGTATGACAGAAATAAATATTTTATCAATTTTCTTATCTAATATTGAATAATAACTATAAATTAAGTAGTAATTATTATATACTTTCTTTATTAGAACCGACTTAGGGCCCGTTTTACAGTCATAGTTTAAACCTCGGTTGCCCACTGATTTTACCGGTTGAATTTAACATTAGTTTAAAGATTGTATACTGGCCCTTATTAAGTGTTGGCCAGTTGTACCGTCTACGATTAAACTATGATTAAGCTTAATCAGCTGATAACAGATATTTGAACGGGCAAATTCGGCCGATTAAACTCTGATTAACCATAATCATTGACGGTACAACTGGCCCCTATTGACATTTTACTGGTCAATATCATGCCAGATGAGGTTATCGATGAACTGAGCATCCAAAAAAATAGAAAACGGGATTTTGTATTATAACTATTTTTTTTGTTCACCGTATAAATACCGTTAGTATGAATTTATAACAAATGCTATTAGGTACTATACAATTTGTGTTAGTTGTTAATTCTTATTTCGGCTTGATCACTAACCTCAACAAATTAGAGAATTTTAAAAATGTATACTATGTACGTATTAATGGGTGTACCTATTATTATTATTATATATTTCGTCCCCCCCCCCCTAATAGCAAAATTCCTAAATACGCCACTGATCAGTGGGTCATATACTTTACCCGTGGCGTCAAGCTGGGTAAACATTATATATTAATATGATGATACATATTGTGTACTGTCGTGTTTTATATTTTATTATAGGTAGTTTTTAACACCAAAAACAAAGGAAACTCCACCGCTGTTTTAAAAAAAAAAAAAAGTGTTTGACTCAAAAAAATATAACTTGCACGCACACTGAATAATATTAAGATGACGTCGTACCCGCATGTGTCGTCTTCATCTTACTAACGAATAGTATATTATATAAAATTATACGTCCAGCAGTTCCTCCAAATTTGTGTTGTTAGCTTAAGTGTTAGAAATATCGAAAGATGTCCTTAAAAAAAAAGCATTTATGACCTGAAGACTCTTAAAAATGTGCGGGCCGCCTAAGGTTAGGTCACCTATATGGGCGGAATCACCTTTTTATCCTCATAATAAAAGTAATGTGTTTGGGCGAATTTCTTATAATGTGTTTGAGCGAGTATGGTACAATGTAAAATAAAAAAGATAAAACTGTAAAGATTAAGATTAAAAAATCATATAAAATCTATAGGAAATTTTATATCAACTTAAATACGGTACATAATTTCAATTTTTAATCACACATACACTTAAATTTCACTTACATAGTTACATATATTTTAGTTTCAATAATATTTTAACTTGATTTTTAACCATTTCAATTATTTAGATTTTTAAACACACACAAAAAATAAACAATCCACTTTTAATCATACCCACGGGAAATTCAAGGACAGTCTCAAGTCTGTGAAAATGAGTGGAAATGGATTCATAATTGATGCATCCAAGGATATTAAAAAAAAAAAAAATGATCGTCCAAACACTTTACAATGTTTTAAATCACTCCCTAACTAATTATGCTAAATTGCTAAACACCTTGCAATTTTTACAAATTCACCCAAACGCAAACAGCTTTTAAAAAATTTCCCAAAAAAATCGCCGAAATTTACCCTGGATTTCTTCAAAAACCGAAATAAATGTGGGAATCGTTTTATATAGAAACCAGATTAACTTATGTTGTTTTAGTACAATATGTGTATTTATAATATATTATATATTATATTTTTGTTCTTAATATTACTATAGAAATATGTTAAAAATGGAATGTAAAAAAATGCCCTAAAAACGTTTAAAATGCACTCGAAAAAAAACCTCGAAAAATGCTCACAAAAAGTTTGTTGTTTGTTTATTATAAACTATAATATCCTATATAGCTTGTACTTGAAGCACATTTGTGTCATGAAAATCATCGTGTCGAGCATTCTAGAAAAAATATGCAAATGCATCGTAATCATCCTACCCTTAAATTAATATATTATAATATAACTTAATTTTCCACAACACAACAATCGATTGTTTATATGTTGATTGTATAATTTGAATTATTATTTGAAATGTTATTTCAAGGCGGGCGGCTTGTCGCGTATGCTTATTATATATTATATTATTTATGTTAACGCACTTTAATGAGTACCTATTGTCGTTATCAATTTATTATTATTATTATTATTAATGGTAATTGTCACTCGATCGGTATCTCCTCTCCGCACTGCTGTTAGTCGGACGTGAGCACTGTGTCGAGCATAATATATTAATATCGTGTAAAATTAAAGAAAATATTTACAGTCCACTAAAAATAAAGGCGTTAAATTTATTAACCAGCGTAACATAGGTATTTGTGTTTTGATTTTTGAATACACGTCTATAATAATACTTAACAATAATACTATTATGACGACATGACGTAGGTCCCCATGAATCGAAAACCTAAAGGTCAAACATTTTTTTCTCACCGACTTTGCCCTGCAGATGACTGCAGACACCACGGTATATTTTTTAAGAATATGCGTCCCACACAAAGGTGTGTGAAAATGTGTTCTCTCTAATCACAATTTTCCTCATATATTATATTCTTGGAATTATATTTTGTGCGTGAGTTGTGGGGTTTCACGGTGTGGTATAATAATTACTTTACGCCATCCATATACATTATTTTGACATGCATTATGCTCAGCGAGTACACACAACACACATAAATCTCGACAGAGCGTACATAGGTGCGGTGTAACTTAATTAAGCGTGCTCGTCGACGTAGGCCCGAATGGGATTATAAATAATATAATAATATACTTTAGGTACCATGTCTATTGTCTAGGTATATATACCTAAGTAAATAAACATCGGCACTAAATATGTCACATACCACGTGGCGGGACTAGGAGGTGGAGGGTTCGCAATGCGTGTGACGATCCTTTTGCGCGAATTTCTCATTTTCCATTTTCCACAGATCTATATTACGATGCAAGCACGTATATACTCACTACCAATACCTCATTAGACCTATAAATACCCGGAGTGACTTAACTTTTGTTGATTATGATCTACCGAGAATATAATTTTCCTTTGACGATCGACTAACGCCACTCGATATTTTTCCTCCACAAAGAAAATCTGTGAATCATAAATATGTTTTTGTGAATAAGCAGTAACCAAACGCTATAATGAAAAATAGGTCATAACGCGTATCCAGCCCAAAAACATATTTATGTTAAACATCTCATTTTTACGTCTAATATTATCATTAATATTAATAACAGCCAACAGGTATATATAAATAATATTATACTACTTTATAGTATAAATAATAAAACTAAAGTGTAAAGTGTAAACTGTAAAGTTATCTAAAAATGAGTGTTTCGCATTAAATTTCAAAAGAATAAAAACTTTCAAGTGAGAAGATGTCATCTTACACTAACAGCTGGTTAATGTGAAATATGCACGTAACTATATAATAATATCTACTAAATATGTATAATAATAAGTCCTATCAAAGTGGGATGGACTTTGAAATCGTCCGAGATCTTCCGCCTCTGCTTTACCTATAATATAGCTGTTTTATATAATATAGAATTTTGCGCGTGAGACATAGTTCGTCCTCAACTGCCAGCTGCTGCACGATATTTATTATTTTTCGTTTGGGGTTGTTGATAAACCCGAAAACAATAAATATTGAAACATCGAGAAACACGTCAAACGTTGCATTGGAGTCATACGATATTGTTATACATCTAAGGGTTAGTATTTATAATAACTAATATACTTAATTCCTAATATATTAAAAACAGTGTCATGTGATATTTTATGTACATATATTTTCGCACTGATTTCTCTGGGCGAAAAATGGCTGGTATGTAGGAAATTAAATTACACAAATCAACAATAAATTTGGTATAATATTTCAAGCCCAGTAAAAATAGTATCCACACCCCTGCTCCACCACTGTTAGTTTGGGAGTGAAAACATTTCGGCAACTATAATACATTATTGTAATACCTTCACTGGACTACAGATAAATTCCCTGTTAAATCCTCCTCGCTCCCCTAATAATGTTTCAGGTTTTTATGCGTGATCAATTTAAATTAGGTTCCTATAAAATGTACCGAATATTTTGGATTACTGTTTAAATTGATAAATATGAATGAAAATATTTTTGTGTTTTATCATATTTCATATTATTTTTGTTTTATTCATTGTATTTTTACAATTTTTATTATCTTTAATATCTTATTTTTCTGTCACTCTCTTTCTCAAAATGCATTAAAATCATATAATATCAATATCTTTACAAATGTATTTTGTTAATATATAATTTTTTATATCCAAACGATCTATCTCCGTCTACCGTCACAAGCAATAAGCAAAGAGATAGATAAATCACTGAAATTTTATATTCAAGTAAATAATTAGATTTATTTAATTAGAAAAAAAATGTAAAACAAAAATAAAATAAAAGATATAACAATTCAATTTATTTCGTTTACAACACATATTTAATACAGATTGAATGTTATATGCCTAGTCAAAACAAAAGCAAAAATACGAAAATTACCACGGAAACGTCCAATTACAAAAAAAGAATAAATCGTTTCCAAACTTTTAACAAGTATGGACAGAATAATATACTTTTTTTTCACGCTATACAATTAAGTTTTGTCCTATATACAGATATGTATTATAAAATATACATAGTATCTAGTATCTACTATATATATACTTACCCATTTGTCTGTGTTTCGGAGTTCATATACCTAATTGTAATTATTTTTTTTTAACTTCGTGTATTGAGACCGACGCGTGTCTCACTGAACTATGGGGACCAACAAAAGACTGAAAACGATATTATTCTGGTAATTGGTGAAATTATTACTACCTAAATGGAGCAGACCGAAATTACTTTTGGCAAACTTTGGACACATTAAAAATGTATATTATATCTACTTAATATACTTATATTATATAGTCTCGAAGCGAGTACAAAAATATAAATTTGACGTTCTTGCATAAATTATCTAATTATTTTCAAATACAAATGTAATTTAAAAACAGTTTTGTATTATGTTTCGTTTTAAACTTTCAATAAAAATGCTAAAACTCCCTGATTAAATTCTAGTTATGGAAATAAATTTAAATTACTATTTTAGTTTTTCTGTTCAAAGATTTTGATAAGATGTCAAGATGCCAAGAGGGGCACGTGTCTTAGATTTTTAGCTTAAATATAATATTATGTATGAAGTTGAACAACATAATTTGTAATAACAGTAATATATAGGTATCTAATCTCCACAATCAACGAAATCAAACTTTGAAACATGTACTTTTATTTATTTTTATATTTTTTCTCTGTTCCGTCTACCTTAGTCTACTATTATTAATTAACTCATAATAATTATAAATACAATTGAAAATTTACATAAATCCCAATGGCCCATGTTGCAACAGTTTACTATAGTAAACATTTATAATAATATCGGAGTCTTTATTAACTTAATATTATAATATACTTACATATATATATATAATATATTTCCAATATCCATACAGGATAATCATTTTAAAGTTATTAGTTAAACACTTGCGTTATTTAAAAAAAAATATGTTTTTATGAATTAAAAATAATAAATAAATATTTTCATGAGCACAAACAGTTTTCGAATGAATGAGTTTCTTGCGTCAAGAAACTGGGTCAAGAAACATTAATAGTATACGCAATATTGGATATATATAATAATTAGTAAGTAATTAGTACTAATTATCAATAACTGCTATTCGGAAATTAGATCACTTATATGGCGTATTAAATGGTACAGTTTACACAATTTCGATAATATTTTAATAGCACTGTACCTAATGGTTGAAAATGATAAACAATTTATAACCAATAAATTAAACATCATAATTAATGTATAACTCAATTACGTTAAAAACATTAAAATTAAATTATTTTCAATAAAGTTTAATATTTATAAAAACATTGAGCTAAAAGTGTAATAATAATAATATGTTACCATCGTGTTGTCAAGTTGCTGGTGTAATTTCTCGGGAATTGCGTTTTGCTGATGTTATTATTAGTTATAGTATAGTAAGTAATAGTAGCAACTATTTTATTTATTTGTAGTTATATTAGTTTCTGAACTCATCAATTATTGTGATTTCAAACTGATCACATAATATTATGAATAATATGAAATATGAATATCAGATCATGTTTGGAATAGGTAGCAGAGAAATATATATTTTTACCATAAAATAATATTTTTTGATTTATGAGGAGGACCTACCCACCAAATGCACGTTTTTATAATATTTTATTTTTAAAAGTGTTTATAGCTTACACACAGCAGTGTACACATTAGTTCATTACACATAATTACTTTATACTATAGATTTTAATTTTAATCGCCCATACTAAGAGCGTCTGACGGATATTAATTAATTTTCTTTTAGTCAATCATTTCAACTATAGACACTGCAGTAGTTATATCCTGTATATCCACTCCTATAATATTATGTTCTATACCGACAAATATTACGCATTCGTATACATATAGTTGTGTGTAGTCAAAAGACGAGCTGAGAACATAATAATTTCATTGACCAATTTGTTCAATCAAATGTGCTACACATAATAAAATAATATGTATATTATATACGACCCATAAATATATGTTAGGCATGCATTAAGTGTAACATAAAATATGATATGGCTACGATATAAGTATTAATAACATGCTCAATTTGTATATACTATCATTGATTTTATGACAGACAATACGCAATAGATTATTTTTATATTATATAACCATCAAAGCCACTACTCGATATCATTCTTCTCCGAGGAAAATCTTTAATGAATCATCAATATGTTTTTGTCAATAAGTGACTTATTGACTTTTTATAAGTGACCGCATGACTACGAAAATCTTACGAAAAATCAGTCAGAAACAAGATAAATCTTGTATTCATCCCGAAAACATATTTATCTTAAAATATATGTTACCATGTTGTTACAAAAACGAGTATGTTCCTAAATGTTGCTATAACTTTACTATTTACATAATATTATTTTGACGGGCAGTAGCGCACAGGGTTTTTATTTCCTGGAGGAGGTTGTGCTAATTTCCGCGAAATAACACGCTACTGACTGGTATACCTACTATAGAGAAGAGTAGAATTTTGTAGAAATAAATTTTCACAAAAGAGGAAGTAATTTTAGGGGGAGTGTGATGCCTCCCCTCCCCGCTATCATGCACACCACTGTGGCTAGGTAGGTATACATTATATTTATTTAATATGTCGTTACAAACGAATAATCGCTGCTATTCTGTTACTGTAATACTGTATAGTTGTATGTATTATACCATAGCTGATATAACTAATAAGTAATAACTATATATAATTAAAGCTTGCCCAAAAACGAAATATTAAATACATTCTATTTAATTTATATTTTATGCATTAAAAACAAAAAAAAAAAATACCTAATGATTTTTTGAAAAAGTCTTCATGTGGCAATTGAAAAATATAACCAGCCGTGACTCATAAAGGTAGTATATACACAAATATATTATTATTATATCGGAGTAGAATATCGTCGCATGTAGTTCGAAGTAGTAGACCAAGAAGGATATTTTTGAAAAATTAAGTTTTCGTTTATAATAGGTCGGTCGTTCATCTCTGTTTTATTTGCTTGTTCATTTTATTATTATTATTATTTTATTTATATATTACATGTGTGACAATTTGGATACCTACCAAAAATCCCACGCTTTGTTACACAACTGTAGAAAAAAGTACATTAAAGTGAATAAAATTCGAATAAAACAAACCTAGTAATAAATTATTATTGATACTTAACTTTTACTTGACAAAGTGTTTGAAAAGGTCAGTTATTGACTGAACGTTTCCTTAAGTTATTCAAATGAGTGTTTATACTATTATTTACTTATTATTATTATTTTTGTTTGCTTTAGACAGAATAATTAATTTGCCTTCTTTTATAGATAAAGACAATTCTGCTGTCTTAAAAGTTTTTCAAGTTTGAAATGATAGTCTAGGACTTTTTTCTGAAGTTATAAACTTATTACGGTGCTTGTATAATACTAACTTAAATATGACCATACTGACGTAATAGTCTTACATAGGCGCCAATATGGAGGGGCTTTAGGGGCTAAGCTCCCCCCAAAATGTCAATAGCCCCCCAAACATTTCCTACATTTTGTTTTAAGGTTATTCAATATAATAGAGTAAGGCTTTAGCCCCCCAAACCTCAAACTATTTTTGCACCTATGTAGTCTTGACTATTATATAGGTGGTATTATAAATCTAAATTATTTCAACACGTATAAACATTAGAGGATTAATAATTTAATTGCAGTTGGATAAAATTTTATATTATTATGTATAGACAAATATAATATTAGAAAATGCAAATGGTAAAAAAACTTTCGAATGTTTGAAACTTTTTAAATTTTCTATGTATATTATTATCTATTATTTGAGTTACGTGATTTTTACAGTAAAATAATAATAATAGTTCTTGACATTATTGTTTACCTTCAAGCTATAATTACTCCTTCGCTGTATAACAACGAGTGCATGCATGTAACTATAGTATTTTAAATAATTATCTAAATTATCCTGATATTCTCTGGATATAGAGTCGATATTACTACAATAAAAATCTAGTAAACAAAAATACTTATAAGACAATCAACCGTGTATACATATATAATAAGTTAAATATAAGCAGTAAATTCTAGACTTTGTAGTAAAACAAATTCCGTTATTGTTATCGACGGTAACCTATAGCTTTAAGGCTTCGCATTTCGGCCTTTGCACGGATACCCATTAAAAAACAGTGTTATCGAAACACGTAATCACTGCTCGGTGTCACAACAATTTCCGAAAGAGATGAAAAACCAAGCGACCAACCGCGATACGAGTGATTGTAATCGAAACCTTTTTCATACCATCCAGTAAATGCAAATGTCTCGATCGATGGAAATCGACGCTCGGGAAAACACTTATTGTTCACTGCTGCACCACCGGCCACGGTCATATACATGATATACTTGTATAGATCACTCGTGTTTTACTTTCTATAAATTATTATATTACAAAATACATAATATATTATATTATTAAGGGTGGCCAACGATAAGAAAGTAGCGAGCCAAATAATACGAAGAGCAGAAAAAGGAATAATACCCATTACTATATTAGGTAGTAAAAATACATTACAGTCTAAACCTCTGCTCAATATTGGCGATTTTATTTTAAAATGTTTCAGTAGCTAAAATAGAGAACTTAGAGAATCGATTTGGCAAATATCTATAGTTGCCCTCATAATATAAGTATCTATTTGACGCATTGCTGAAAATGTTCCTTCACTAGATGCGGAATTTGTTGGAACAGAGTGATAAATGTGGCATTTTATATACATTTGGAAAAAAAGATTTTTGAAAAATACTTTTTAGACGTTATAAATTATCCTGGTGATTGTTAAATGATAATACCAGCAACATTTCTGATTTTAATTATATTCAGTTTCATTTATTTTATATTTATTTAAACCTGAAAACATAAGAAAACATAATTTGACTTATTTATTAAAATAATAATAAAGACGTTGACCAGAATAGGAACCATCAGACAACCGTTGTACTTGTGAAGATCGAAGGACGATGATTAATGATAGTAAAATAAAATATAGTTCTGTTTTTAGCAAAAAACCTCTGCAATGCGTTACAGTGTTAAGTGTTAACAGTTAATTTTTTTGCATTTTTCTTGGCCCGGAAGTTTTTCATTAATATTAATGAACAATATTTTTAATACCAACTATGAGTGAAATAAATTTTCGAGAAAATTCTGAAAATCAATTACAGATAACAATTAGTTTTAGTTTTCACCGTTATAATATATTTTCAGACACAACTAGTTCTAACTAAAAAAAGTTCCAATGTTTTAGGGTCCTGGTTAATTCTAGTTTTAATTAGTTAAAATAACTTATCAGTCATAGTATTGACTAGTTAAAACTATTTTCGACAGATTTCGGGTTTTAACTGTAACATATTATATTTTCTATCAAAATCTTATAACAAGATAATATAATTTCACATCTGAAATAGTATACTAAGTAGGCACCCGGCGGCTGGCACTTACTAATAATTGAGGTCTGACACCAGTATAGAACAAAACAGATAACTAATAGCTGTGCTGGAGCTTAGGAAAATGCAAAATTCAGGAATCCCCTGATTTATTTTAAACTACTTCAACCACTGATATGCCTACTTGGCCACTGCTAAAATTGACACAAAATAGGTGACAAGAATTCACAGAATAGATACCACGCTGTGTTTGAACTCAATCTACCAAGGAGCATAGAGGACCGTGCCATGTCAAAAACGAGCTGAGACTTCAACAATAAGAAGCTCGTTTCCTTAAACTTATAAAAGACATCATGTTTCAAAAATAATACTTTGCTTTTTGCTGTACTCATCAAATCATAATTGTTTCCTTTCGCTATGTATCCTCTCCACGGTGTGTGTATATGATGCATATGGTCAAAGGCGGCTCTCGAGGGGGTCACTTGGCTTGGGAGGGCCTAAGTCGTCATTTTCAGAAAAATGTCATTAGTATAATATGGGTTTTTTTGTTATTTAGTTTTTGACAATTTAATTTTTTTAGAAATACGGGCTTGGAGAGGGGGCACGGTCACTGTATGTTAACTTGCGTGGATATAGACCGACACGACGAGAATATCCATATTATATTTATATGAGATGTATCAGCAAATTTTTTTTTGTTTTTAACAAAATCCTGATCAGGCTTTCTTATCAGCTGGATAACAATAATACTTATATAATATATAGCTATTGTAAATATTACGATATCACATAATCATCATGTGAACTGCGGGGCACGTTGTGGAGTAATAATAGCAAAACGAACCGACTCTATAATAATCCACACTTGTACCTACACGTGCAGTGTATCGTATTGTATTATTATTATATTTATTACGAATACACCCCCACCCCTTCCCATGTCGCAAAACGACGTCTTCTTTACCCCGCGTGGGCCGTATCATACGCGTGGGTTACTATAACTATTATTATTATTATTATTATATAGTTATTACCGAAATATGTAGGTACCAACGCGCGATAAGGACCCAAAAGTGTACATAGGTTACAAACATATATACCTATCATGCACACTGACGCGTTTTTATAATCTCGCAGAACAGTAGACGTTCATTCGCTGCTCTCCGACGGGGGAGTGCGAAGTTCACGGGCTCGCGGCTATTTGCCATAATAATAATAATATCATAAAGTCTATTACCTTACGCGTGTTATTCTACATATGCTCGAGCTGCCGGGCACACCTATATTATTATGTACGCCGCCGCCTTGTTATCGTCGTCGTCGTTCTTCTCCCGTCATAACCTTACTCTTACAATAATAATAATTATATAACAACGCGATAATTGTATTAAATTATAAACTATTATTATTATAATATTACTTTTGTTTTCCGCCCGAGTCACTAAGACTGTACCGCGTCGGGCGAAGACCGCGAAACGTTGCAGCGATAGATTCGCGGTCGTCGACGGAGACGTCGTCGTCAGAGTAATAATATAATATAATTAATATAATATTTTAAAACCGCCGGAACCGAATATTCCGAACAGTGTTATAACCGCGGTAGTGTTCCTAGGCGACAGACGAAGATGCCGAAATTTTGCTGGAGGAAACCCGCCGTGAGTACCAACTTTTATGTACATACTTCCTAAACGCGGTATCCTATGGTATAATATATTGTATTAAACCAGCTATATCACATTACCACGAGTACGTACGTCGCATCGTGTTGAATCCAAGAACACCCCGGAGGGGGAATTCTCCCCCTGAAAATGTCATTCACACCCTCTCCCCATGACAACTGTCAACGAAATGTATTTATTAAATGTACAATACCAACTATCGTTACGATTGCCATCAATAAAATCGTGCTTTCAATAGAATTATTAATTGTTTTGTAATAATTTCTAAATTTGAAAATGTCTTTATTGTAATTTGTTATGACTGTTATAATTCGAAATACTTATATGTCCGACAATTGAAAAAAAGTGAGCCCCCCTCACCCAGCAAAATTTTCTTAATTCAACACCTCTTACGCACCTATATATGCATATTATTGCATACCTATAGATGCATACTTAAATACCTATATATATAAAGATGGCAATAGATATGATTTGACTTTGACGGTTCAATCGTTTAGTTGCAAACCTCGTTCAAGTCCGACAATATATTATTAGTATAAACCTCGACTCGCACCTGAAACTAATGTGTAGTAAATGTGTGTACCTACCGAGGTTGTTATAACAACGGCTCAAAAGTTTACAACTACCGTCGATTAGCGAAATGGCGGAAAGATCTGATTGAATTCCTTACGTATAGTCGTTTCCGAATTTCAGTGGAAAAATTAGTATTCATTCCAAGCGGCTTACGCATATGTTTTAAATTTTTCGAGTTCGAGTTAAAAAAAAAAATAAACATTATTCTTGTGTTAATAATAATATAATGCATTAATGTGTTGCCGTGCCCCATCATCATCATATTATATATTGTAATCTAATCTGTGTTGTATATCAATATAAAATTAAAAACGGAGAGCGAAAATTATTGTAAGATTATCATGCACAAGAACTTTACCGAATAACCTTAGATAAAATATGTACGTTTTTTCAGATAAATGTTTAGAACGAAAAGCACACTCACACGCACATAGGACATATAAAACAACAACGTTACAACTTGCAATAGTAATATTTACCTGGATATCCACATAGATTTCGAGCGGACTTTATCATTATTGATGTATAGACGTATAGTTTGTGTACATAACTGTCTTGGATATCGATAATTCACACTTTCGTTAGTGTCAGACTACAACACCGTATGGCAATACACTTGTGCCTATATTATATTGTATAACAGTAGAAATACGTCTTGTATTTTTGAGATTTGACGAAAATTCGGCCGTTATGCGTTACTACGGTATAAAAACTATAAAGTTGACATCCCCTTCGTCGTATAAGTGTAGTAGAACAAAATGGCGACTGAAACTCGATCGCTCTATGGGGCGAAAACTATATACATTCCTGGTTAGGATTTTCCATCGATCGCCGAGTACTCGGAAAAATCGATCAACTCGCCCGGTAAAAATGAAAAATGAAATATATTATTATAACATCATTTAAGAAAATCCACGAAGAAACAACACCCCAACGCTTCTATTCGTGTACTTACTTCTTTGTCAATTCATCAAAAGAAATAATAAAACCAACAATACGACCTATAGATGCGCCTACATATCATATTCCACGTGATTAAAACGTATACGTCAGCCGAGCTTGGTATAACAATGACGTATGTGGAAAATATTATACACTATATAAGTACACCGCGATGTGGTGTATAATACAACCGTCGTCATTTATGTGTTAGTGAAAAATGTTCCTCGACTTGCGGTGTGCTTCCAGCAAAAGTAGGTTGAACTTTAGTCCAGAGTTGGTGTATTTTTTGTTTTAAACAAAATAAATTGTTTGAGTTTCAAACAGTTTCAAACTTGTGTTTAAACTTTAAACACAACAACCCTGAATTCCTTATACAAATAATATTATTCTACTATTAACTATATTAACCAAACAGAGTGGTGAACGTTTTTATTGTATACATAGTATTTATTTATTTATATATGTATAAAACGGGTCACGCCAATAATATGACATATAAACATTAAACATATTAAGTACAGTATTGTTTTATTGAAGTTGAAATAATACAAACAATGATAATAATATAGGTGCTAAGGTGCCTATGTAATAATATATGCCACAATTGGACCTCTAGGTAAGCGTCCACTTAATCTATATATATATATGTATATATATAATATGGTGATATAATGATTTAATGTGTAACGCACGGTCGTGACTCGTGACGTCTTTATATAATTTTCGTCTTTCGTCTTAATTAGACCTAAACAAGTGTAAACATACGTAAACGATAATACATCATTGTAGTGTTCATCGCATGACCTTGAATCGTAATTTAGAACAGGTAACGAAACGGATCTGCCGGAGCGCTAATCATCACATCGCGTAACGCAGTAAGTGGTCGAATTTCACTTTTAAAACCTGTTTGGTGTTTTTAAGAAAATTCTGAACATCTCGCCGTGTACGGAAATCGTTGCACATCACGCTTTTCCGCTGTTCCGTGTGTCGGTTTTTTGGAAATCCGAAATACGTATGATTTGATCATTATCCGACCCGAGCAGCCTCCAAAAGTACATTGTAAAATTACTATCTAACGGTAATTAGTAATTATACTAATTAGCAAAACCTAGTTCGGAGGCATAGGACCGAAACAAGGAAATCCGTCAGCATATCTCGTTTATACGATGCTTATAATGCCAGTATAGGTAGGTAACCGCCAATCGACGTTATACGACAGTAATATATTCTATGGAAAAACAAATTTTTAGGGTTTTACTATAATATTATAAGCTGTATCGAAATTTGTGTTCGGGGGCGCTCAAGATTCGGGGGTTAGTTCCCGGGTGAGTGGCGACGAGGGGAGCGTTCGCCCCTCATTGATGTTAATTTTATGCGCCATTTTTATATGTAGGTGCTACTATAGAAAAATAGCGATTCAATTAATTTTTTCCATCAATTGTCGTATTATAACTGACCAAGTATGTAGGCACACGATATATATATTTTTACGTATTATGGTATATTATGGTATACTAATAGTCGTATGGCATGCCAACAAATACTGCTGAAACAGAATTTATTAAGATTTGGTGGTACAGTTTACTCATTTATTGTCTCGAAATATATGAAAAAAAAAGAAACAAATATCAAAGTTGTCAACACTCAAGGAGTCTAGACAATTGTAAGCAATAGCTGTCAGACTTACCAACAGGACAGTGGAACACATCATACGTCTCACGCATCTTCTGTACCTTATCGCCAAGCAACCGCAACCAATATGCGTCACTTTCGTTGTTTTAACGAAAATAACATACATTGTTGTGTAGTACCTCACCCCCGCCTACCTGTCACACAGTACATCGTCCAAAAACCACCAACAATCAAAGGCCATTACGGACAACTAAAACAAATAATATAAAGTAACCAATATTAAATACATATAATATTCTAATGTGAGAATACTAAAATTAATCATAGGCCAATGATTTTTTATAATGGAATCCCTATTATTATACTTAAAAAAATGTACGTATACATAATATATTATATACCTAAGTGTAAAGTTTATTTTTCAATATAATATTGAGTTCCCGCCCCCTCCTGTTGAAATTGGCCTTGGGGTGCCACTTTTACAAGCTTTTACGTGTACCTATATGCATCATGTATAGTTGGGCTATTACTAAGTATGTATGTACTTACTATTATAGAAGTGTAGATAATCACGCCACTGACACATATTATTATTACTATCTTCGTTCTCGTTTATGTACTCATTTATCATTATAATGTCTTGTATTAATATTAGTTTAATAATATTTTTTTAATTTTTGAAACATACAAAGCATACAATCTACGTAATGTTAATGCAATGAGCATAATGTGATTATAAAGGCATTAAGGTGTGATTGCCTTGATAAAAATGCTACCCACCCACCGCGATGGCACTTGCATGAACATTAAAATATCACGGTGCAATTAATTTATTTAAATGGTTTAGAATACCCGCAGTGACATTCCATTAGAGGAGGGCGATAAGAGACTATAAAATATTTTAAGACTTACGGAGATTTTTTTTTGATTTTTTTATACCGACGCATACTTGTGACGTTGCGTCACTCGCACCTCCTCACCCTGTGGAGGAGATTCATCGACGTCTTCGACGTGATGTAATTTCGTGTTACGTCACGCATAAGTTATTAGTTTTCCGTGTGCCTGAGGGGACTATTTGCTTCAGGCCTCCGAGCTCGCAGACTAATTAGGTCTCTATATTGTGGAATAATATTTTGAGATTATTATTTTGATATCGTTGCAGCAGCATCACCGCATATATTATGTTGGAGCAGACAGAGAGAGATATATATGTATAATATTCACACCTGTCGCTTGTATTTCGATTTAAACGTTGCACATTTATAATATGCAGATGTATTCATTTATTACTTATCTGTGCGAGTGCAATTATCACGTTATTCAGCACGAGACTTACGGAATGAGCCGAGAGAGTGTTGAACAACCGCTAGCCGAGGAATATTATGTGTTACTTAGGTACCTATATGAAAAATATATATGACCTAACCGCAGTCAATACGTCAAGTTATCGTTAGAGTGCTTAAATAATAAAAATAACGCTAAAAGATATAATATATTCTGTATTTCATGAGCATCGCGTCAGAGCGCTGATTTTATTACCTATACCTATCAGTTTTCTCAATAATAGAATATTATGAGTATGGAAATCAATATACATACAATATACACAATAGTTAATACTCCATATTATTAATATGGATTTGAACAAAAATGTACTTGGCTGTTATCGCAGTTCGAACAGATCAAAATCAAAACCAAAAATAGGTAAATAATAATTATAGTGCTCAACGTCATCGGTATGACGGTATATTTTTCGTCTGGAATATGCGCACAACAATAACAATAACAATAATGATAGGACTCTGTCGAAGAAACTTGTTTACAAAGTGTAAATTATTTACGGGAAAAAGAATTTTTTTCCAAAACCATCATAATTGATAAGCATGTAGGGTACATAAAAAAAAGACCATTAGAGCTATTATTCATAGATAATAATACTATATAATCGTTATTGTTATCATTACGTCCGATATAATAATAATCGTCATAAGATTGTGTACGTCAGACGTAATTCATGGCAGTTGCTTTTCGCCTTTACCGCGTCGAGTGTTCGTCACTATATTATTTTATACATTATATACATGTTTGGGTATGCCTAAGTACAACGGTTCGTATTATAACGTATTATTATTATTACCTATATGGCTATATTATATATATAAATAGCATATAAAATATTATATTATTTACATAAGTATATATAGGGTTCTGTGTTGTATAATATAGGTAATATAGGTATGTTTATGTGCGTATACAATCTATTTTGATGGGTATTAAAATAATATGAAATGCACGTCTTAGGTATACGTACATCAATGGGACTTGTCTGTGTACAGTACATCGAGAGTGGCGTTTTGTGTATAATATACCGAGCGACTGGCACTATACGTCATAATATTATTATAAAATAGTATTATAATACTGCTCTACTTTAGAGATACCTCTATATTATATATTAATAACAATAATAATAATAATAATAATGATAATGGGAGAAGGGAAGGATCGCGAAGAGTGTGAATGCCTGTATTACATATAATATTATGTTATTTATTGAGTGTTTCGGTTTGTTTCAGAGAACACGCGATGACGTTACGACGATGACCTTGTGCGAGTCTTCCGAGGAGAAGGCGTCTCCAACAAAGTTAACAGGTAAGTCCACCGTCACACGTTTATACCGTATACCTAAATTAGGTACTTATAACAATATATAAATGCCACAGCTACACATCATATACGTAGAACTCTATTTATTATTATACACCAACGGCGTTTAGTTCAAAGTTTTCGTTGTACCGATTTTAGCTTACCGAAAGGCGATCGACAACTTGGACAACGACCGGAAATGGCAGACCGACACGGCCGTGGGAAAGAGGATCGGCCTGTACAAGCTCAGCGGAGAGTTGGGCAAAGGGAATTTTTCGCAAGTGAAAACTGGATACCACGAGTTGACCAAAGGTACCTAGGGCCGCAACCTTGACTGATTAAACGGATCAAATGAAACACTTTGACGATATTTATAAATGACACTAGAATCGATATTTTCAAAAATGCATTATAAATATATTGATAAGCCTTGTTTTTATTATTATACGTAGGTATACCTAGGTAGTCCATAGACTTATTATATAGTGTGAGCTTATAGAGCTAATGTAGGAAGATAATATTATGTCGAATGAAAAATTCACGAATTGCATTTTACAACGTTCGAATGAATTTGTTTTTCAGTACCAAGTTTAGGCTATCGGATTTGAACTACCGTTTTTTTTTTTTTTACTAGCTCTAAGTATAAAATTGCAAAACATATCATTATATATTTTATAATATAATATTAGGTACTGTATTTTTGTATAATTTTATACCCCACTAATTTTGAAATACCAAGTAATACTCTAGTAATATCTACATCTACGACTTGAGCTTAATACTCCTTTTAAATAATATACATATTATATTGTTTAATTTGTATTATTGATGGAATATTAATAATATAAAATAATTATAGAGACGAATAGTTTAGATGTAATTGTGCTACGAAAAAAAAATGAAATAACTAATAATTATAGTTAGATATCAACCCAACAATTTTCTTCGTAGATTATGAATATAATTATATTATTTAACATATTTACTAACATCTATTAGAGTCGTAAAAAAATAAATACTAAATATTTTTATACTGTTATGTAATCGTTTAATATTGATTGCCAGTATTAAAAAAATGTGCACAATAGTATGCATACACAAATAAATCATAATATAATAGGTTTATAAAGTGAAAACAAAATGCAAAATTCAAAAGTCGTAATAAAGAAACATATTATATAATACTTAAACAAAAACCGAAATCATTAAAAATTATTAATATTTTACGTAACTTATATAATAAACGTTTTCCTGCAAATGTTTACTGACAACTCGTTTATTACGACTTTTCATTTTCTAAAGAACAGAGAGGTGTACAGTCAAAAAAAATAAAAAAATGTGTTAGGTACTTTTTATTTCGTATGTAGGTACGTCGCACCACATTTATACAGCCGGCGAATGTATATAATACGATTTATTGTTATATTATAATTTTATACTTTCAGAACGAGTTGCAATCAAAATATTAGACAAGACAAAATTGACGGCGAAAGCGAAGAAAATGCTGTCCCGGGAGATATCCGTAATGGAATCGATACATCACCAAAACGTTATTCGGTAAAACTGGCCATCACATCCATAATAATACACATCTATCACATGTTTTCATAACATATTGTGCGTGTCATATTATTGTAATGTGCTATATTCATTCATATTGTATTTTGTTTCTTTATATTTTCATTTCTCTCCGCCCTATTTATGTACAAAATCGTATAGGTATATTAGAACTAATAGAACTTATATAGGGCTAGAGACTTGCTGGAGTTTGCATGTTTACTAATATTCATTCAAAACATAGCTCAGTGATATAGAAATCTATTTTACACAACATTTTTTTTTTTTTGCATAATATTATTTAGCATATTATTTCAGTTTTTTCTTCATATTTTACTTCATTGCTTTACGTGTTTGTGCATATTTTGTTATATTCTCATTTTAAGTGCATATTTCACATATATTTTTTAATTAGAATTTAATTTTTTTTTAAATTTGGTAAAAAAAATTAAATTTAGTCATACCTAAGATAATATTCAAAGCAATTAGTGTGAGTTGTGTTTTTGCAGTTTTTCTGGACCATTTATAGTTGATTTTATCAATTCTAATCACGCGATGTGTACAATTAATACAATTGTTAACTATTAATTTGGGTAGTAATTTATTAGTATATTTTATTGAATTAAAAATAGAAAAATAAATAGAAAATAAATAAATGGAATTTTTGTTGTTTTTTTTAGACAAGCTTAAAAAAACCTGAAGGCTGAAAATATGAATATCGATTTTATACAACAAAAATTAATAATATTATCTATAAAAATATTTTACTTATATTTAGCGTAGTCAAAATGTTTCGGTTCTTAAGGCATATTTTGAGAGAATATGTATGTGATTCAGCATATTTTAAGTGTATATTTAGTGATTTTTTAGGGCATAATTAAATGCAATTTTAAGGTTATTAATGACACGAAGTCCCTAGTCCAAAATTTATATGAAATCAATAAACAATTTCAGGACGTTCATTTCCTTTCCTCCCTCCCCTACATCCCACACTGAATGTGCACTATACAATATAATATTATAATACCTAATAAACCCCATTTCAGATTGTTCGAAGTGATCGAGACGTACACGAAATACTATTTGATAATGGAGCACGCGGCGGCCGGAGAACTGTTCAAGAGGTTGATATCCGAGGGCAGAATGCACGAGTCGGAGGCGAAAAACATTTTCTCTCAGATCGTGTTGGCCGTCAAACACCTGGTGAGTAATTTTTTTCCGCAGGTTTTCTTTTACCGCCGTCGTCCGTTTGTATCCTATAATAATGTATTAATTCGTATTTTTTGTCCGTCCATGTTCCCCATGCTGCAGCACGACCGCAACATCGTTCACAGAGACATCAAAGCGGAGAACGTGTTCTTGAGCTCCAGAGGCGTCGCCAAATTAGGAGACTTCGGCTTTAGCATCACAGTCTCGAGTACTTACTTAGAACTATTTACTTATAATATCATTATTTCGAACAAGTTAAATAACATTCGAGCCTCGATAACTCGAATCTCGAGGGAGAAATAAAAATTAATTCGTATTACTTGTGTATTCTTCGAGTTATATGTATAATTGCAGGTGTACACCTCAAACACAAATTACTTAAAAACACTTGAAGGGGAAAAAATAAAAACCTAGTTACCGAGACTCGACTTTATTTAACATGTTTATAGCGGGCCCCATCATTTTTTTTATAAACAAATAATTTAAAATAAACATACTATATTATAGGAACGATTATGCATATTGTTGTCGTCCGTGAGACGGATAAAATATGATGGAAACTCATTTCTAAAATGAAAATAGGATCGCTATTAGCTAATATTGGATTTATTGGACTTGACCGAAACTTATATGAACGAATTTTTTAAATTAGAATAAATAATGATTTACATTTTATTCTCACTTTTATCTCTTTTGCTTGGGTTTAACGTCCCTAAACAACGGTTTCGTGACAATAACATACACTGTACCTATATAAGTAAATTCCGTAGAAGCTCTTCGACGTCATACATAACGCATTAATGTTCTATAAATTCCAATTGAACTATAATACATCGATTAAATTATAGCATTATATCAGTCGTGAACACGTGTTTAATATTATTATAATCATACTATTATGTATTTTACATATTATTATCGTATAGCTAGTATTATCATCGATGATATTTCGTACACACGAGCGTTATATTCGATGTCGTTATAACATGACATACCTACACAATAATAATAACAATTAATAACTATTAATTATCGATATAATATAATTCTACGTCTACACAGCCACTGACTTCGGACGGCTGCAAAATTTTAATTTCCAAAACGAATTTGCTTCGATGTAATAATATTGATTACGATTATATTACAATTTGTTTTATTCCCAACGCTAATATAAATTATAAATTATAATATGGAACTATAGTAATAATATCAAATTCCTCGACGTAGCTATATAATTATTGTGTAATATTATTATTATTATTATGTGTTTAATGTTTATGCGTGTAATTGGCAATTGGTCGTGGAGTAAAATGAGAAAATTAATCACGCAATTAATTCGTAGATATAAACCGTATCGATTGATATTTTTAGTAATTCACTATAATGACACTATGCCTTTGTATTCGGAATACCTTATACTTAAAGTACGTATTTCCATAAGTTACATACGTGTAGGTGCAGCAAGTTTTATGAATATGACAGCCAAAGATTCATTTTGAGTTGATGAAAAATCGTAATGACGAAAAACGAGAATTTTATACTCGAGATACCTGTATATTATTTCAGCGAGGGTTGAAAAATATATTTTAAATCCTAAAATTCGTTCCTATAGTGTAATATTATTTTAACGGTTACTTTAAGCGTATTAAAAATATATGTAGTATAATGTTACTCTTAAACACGCGTTCCGCAAGGCGAGATTTTTTTAATAAATTGAACATCTATATCTATTTTATAAAATGTTCTATGTATACGTAAATACGTTTACCTATATATTGATATAGCTAAATATTGATCAGGTACTCGGTGCCCGGTAATCCGACGATAACCATATTGACGTCATAACTATCACTCATGAGTCATGGCGAGGTGGTATAAATCCGTTTTCGTGTTTTCAGACGCCGAAAAGTTGGAGACGTTCTGCGGGTCCCCACCGTACGCCGCGCCCGAACTGTTCCTGGACGAGCGTTACGTCGGCCGCCCCGTGGACGTGTGGTCGTTGGGAGTGCTGCTGTTCTTCATGACCACCGCCACGATGCCTTTCCTCGGCGACAACATGGCCGGGCTCAGAAGGTCAATACTGGCAGGTCGCGTGGAAGCGCCGGCGTCTATGTCCCAGCTGTTAAAGTCACTCATAGGTAACGGTTACAAATTGTTAAATAAAAACGACCGCGATTGAGTGATAGAATTGATAATGATAATTTACGGATCCGTCACTAGGAGGAGATCGCGGACGTCTTATCGTGGGTTATACATACAAATATGTATTTATAATCGATGGTTGGTATGGTGCGGACTGCGGGTTGTATATAGACGACGATGTGCACATATAGTGTTGTAGTTGTATTATAGTGGTCTCAAATGAGATAATCTCTTTTCTTAGCGTGAACGTCTTGTTTCGCAAAAATCCCGAACGAGTAGAGGAATGTCACAGGACCGGCGGAGTACGATTGCGCGCGTTTTACCTTTTTAGGTATACGATTGCGCGCAGTGCCCGAATAACAAAAGACAACATTTTAATTACTCAAAGGCGTACGATTGCGCGTGAAATTGGGTGCGACGTTGCCAAATGTATTACGTAAATAATAAAAATACAAAAAGTTAATAATATAAAAAAAATGTTATTTAAAAAAAAATTAAAAAATTAACGTAAATAATAAAAAATAAAAAAAGTTAAAAAAAAATAATACAAAATAAAGAAATTTAATAATTGAAAAAATATAATACTCGTAAATCAATATTTATATTAAATTTTAAACCCCCGATACCTATTTCCAACTATGGCCAAATACTTTAGTACATTTTCTGGTGTTTTATTGTTTACATAATGTTTGTGTTCATTTTTCAAATTTTCAATTTTCCTTGATTCTTCATTGGATTTTGGTTTTATTATACCTTTGGAAATGGTTAATAATTTGGTAACTGTTTCTGCCTGAGGTTCCATAAGGGTAGCTATAACGACAAATATTGGTGGATGGGCACTATTAAACTGTGCATTATATGTACTATGGAAACTTTCAGCCCCGTTTGTAGTCCTAAAAATAAATAATATAATATTATAGTTAACACATTTTTTTTTTTAAAACTATTATTAGAACCGAACACAACTGATAGTTAATTGATATAGTCACATCATGCACGATTATAGTATAGGTATATTCGTACATGTATGGACATTTACAATAAAGATAATATTTTTGATAATATAACCAATTCATTCTTTAGTGATGGGAAGTTTGTCTAATATCGGCAAAAATAAGTAATAAATAATCTACTATAATTTACTATGGTATTCTACGGATTTACCATGGACCTATATATTTGGCAACGTTGCTTAAAAGTTAAAATAATATAGCGCGCGCAATCGTACGCTTAAAAAGGTACCGCTGATAAGGACCGCGCGCAATCGTATCGCGCCCCACAGGACAAATTAAAATTAAGGTTTTGTATCGGCTTCTATTATATGAAATGAAATGTCGGTTTTCTGACGTACGACACTTCAGCCCATTTTAAAAATATTTGAGTTTTATTTTTCTATCCTTCAGTAGCCTATAAAGTACGAATTGGTACGCAGTGGTACGGACGGGAATTTGTATGACCCCCCCGACCAACAAAATCTGCCGGTTAGCGGAGGATAATGGCTGAATGTCATGTGGATCATATAATATTATACAATAATTGTGAAGATAATACATTTAATAATAATAATATATGATTGTGTCCGATGTATACGCTACACAAAATATTTACACGTGTACCTACGCTGTATATATAAATAGTATAATATAATTATGTCAATTATACGTGTGTGCACGCGTACTGATTTAGCACAGTTGTACTTTGTAGTTGGTTTATATTTATATTACAATAACAGCACTAGTGCCATTAACAATAATATATTGATTTAAAATAGGAGCCGTGCATTATGACGGTTCATCGAGCAAATGAACTCCCAACCGTCAACTAATCACAAACACAGAAACATGTGTAAATAGAGTACTTTGACCTGGACAATATTTTAATGAATACAACTAACGTCTATATAACGAAAACAACAGCATTAGAGTCTGCTGATAATACTTCGGTGTTACGTTTAGATGGCCTGCAGATATATTGTCTATAATAATACATATCTAATACACGCCTATTCCTAATTGGAGTACGAGAATAAAAAAAAACATAAACATTTTAAAAATACGTTTTCTAATAATAGGTGCATAGGCTGCAGGGCCGTATACTAGAAGGTAATATAGTAGGTATAAGCATACGATATTATGATTTATTATAAAAATGATGTACTGTGAACACTTTTTCGCTAAACGGTAAACACAATGTTCGATGTTATATGGCGGGAATATAATACAGCATAACCGATGACTTCATTACCCCTACAAAAAAATAGACGAGTTGTGAACATATACGTTTGATCACTCTGTATAATAAGTGTTTACATATTACACTGCACTCACCACTCGTATTTTAATAATATGTTAGCACACAGCTGTACATTATGCATTGTTTTTTTGCGAATCAATACTCGTGTGTGTATTCACGGAAGGACTGTAAGTGTTGTATTTAGGCTTGGAAATCCGATCGTCTATACCTACTTATTGTTTAGGTAGGTATGCATATAGAGTGCAGTGTACTGTGTAAATATAAGTTAGATTTTGTTTGCGAATAAGCCGCGCGCTGTTTTAATAATTACATCGGCCCACCGCGCACCGTCTCTGTATCGTAAAATTTGTAGTTTCTGAAAATTTGCTAAAAAGATAATGTTTTTTCACATAATGATTATTATAGTACGGGAGGGTAGACGCACACTCAAAAGCAAAAAATAAATAAATCGGATACCCGATTACTGCTCCACGACGGTGAGTGGAGATAATCCAAAAGTATATGTGTAATCGCAATGTGAATGTTTTCAGCACGAAAAATCTAAAAACAGCTTGTCACATCGTTGCGATTATTATATACATGCGCCGGCGTTTAAATGCAACATTATTCAGTAACTCTTTATACATTATACACTTAACAGTGTGGGCACTAAAGTATAGTGTCTACCTGAATAATGATGTTCCCCGATCATCAATAATTCGTTTCCGTTTAATATCTTTGAAATATAAATACGGTTCACCTAAAATCAAAATCAAAAAATAAAATATAATGACATAATGTGCTTTCGTTTTTCATTTATGAATTCAGACATTCGTCATAACTCATAAACCTTATATACTTACTTTATACTTTTGGCCTCCACACGAGTTTTCCTCAGTGAGGCCCATAAATCTTTCGATATTAATTTAAATAAAAAAAAAAAAAAATACTATTAACGGATGCCTAGACGTGTGGGTGTATTATATTAGTCGGATTGGATGAATTCGCAATAGACCGCGGTCTACATGCAGGTTCATAAAAATTGCACTTTACAAAACCGTAGAGGATTACATTATTTTTCCGATTTGTAAACTCCAATCCCAATACCTATTTTGTAATCAGCGGCGGATTGGTTAAAAATTTCGGCCCTGGAAATTACCGTGGATAGGTACATCCATTATATTATAATAATTTTCCATACATTTTTTTTAGGAATTCTCTTATTTATAATTTAATAGAATATGCTTTTGACGTGTGGGTACGTGACTTTTTTTTATGACTACCCAAATTACCAACCACATTCATTCTTCTACCAGAAAAGATGCTGAAATAGAAAATCAAATCATTTTTACTGCCTCAAAAATAGTGATGAATCACAATTTTTTTTTTTTAAAACACATTTTTTGTAATTTATAATATATAAATACATTCATCTCTCCGTTTAAAATATATAAAATATTAAACAAATTTTAAAAACAATTAATTAATTAATTAATTAAAGCATAATTTATTACACCCCACTTGGAGATGGTAAATATAAGATAACACTAATCTGTTACTATTAATATTTGTATTTCTGTATTATACCTGTTAGGTATAATATATATATAGGGTGTTACCACTGGGTATCCTCCCTAATCTCGGGATTCAAGTTATATTTGTCTTATATCACATTTAGTTATTGTACACTTTGTATAGATTGTAAATTTACACAAAATAAAGTCTTTTAAAAAAAAAATGTTTTGTAATCTGAGCCCTATATACCCATAATACATAACAATATATTTATAATACATTTTATACGTACGTTTTTTGCATTCCGCAGAGTCCATGCTCAACACGTCGCCCGAACACCGGTTCAACATCGATCAGGTGCTCAAGTCCGACTGGCTGCGGGAGGCATCCGCGTACCAGATAAGGTTCAACAACAACTCGGTATACGGTCAGTGGTGCGCTTACCCGACGGCGGCCGGCTCCGAGTTCACCGACACCGAGACGAATGCCAGGCGGGCGCTGGAAGTGCTCGGCATAACCGATGTCATGCTCGACGAACACGGTTCCCGGGGGTCGAGGAGCAACGTGGTGGCCACTTACCGGATAGTGGTCAACAGGCTGTTGCAGCAGCGCAGGCTCATGGGGCAGCAGAACCACATGCCGCACCAGAACTCGACCGCGCAGCATCCGCAGACCGCTTCCGGCCGGAAACCCACCAAGACCAAGTCCCGGTTGTGCGCCATAACGTGAGCACCGGAACAACGACCGCCGACGCCCCTAGCTCAGCAAGCCCTCACCACTGCACACGAGACACCCCCCTCCCCCACCACGACCCCTAACACTATTCGATAACGGTCCCAGGCCACGTGTCGACGCCTGTAAATAGAACTCGGTCGTCGAAAGTATAATATTATGTTAATAATATTATGACGTATATACCCGTATATATAAATTAATTATTATATAATTATGCAACTCGTATTATGATTATTGTACGATACATTTTTTTTACTATGTATAGAACGCCGTATAATACCACCTATTAACTATACATATTTGAATAATATAATATATATCTATATACGTCTGCCGATATTGGGTTCGTTAGTGATTTATAATATTTTTATAATATTAATTTAAAGTATCTAATAGTGTACACACTCTACGTGCCATCTATACACACTATATAAATTATTATTGCCTATATAATTTTAAATTGAGACGAATATACGTGTACATAATAATATGATATAGGTATGTGATAATATTGTCACGTCAAAGTTATATTATTTACGTTTTACTGTTTTAGACGATTGATATGTTATTGTTATATTATAGACTAAAGTGTATACGACTATAAGAGATCATACTCATAGTTTTTAAGTAAATAATAATAAATTGTATTAGGTATGTAATGTTATAATAGTATATGTACCTATAATAGATCTAATTTGTTTGACAATATACAGACTTATACGGACCTAACATATTATTACAAATTAAAATACAGACTGTTTTCGACACGTACCTATATACCTACGAAGTCTTGTTATTATTCGAAGGTGAAATAATATTACCTATTTTTTTTTTATTGAATTTGATTATATATATTATACTATTATAATATTATGTCATTAAGCTTAAGCATTGTTATACGATAATATGTCTGGACATTTCGTGTTTTTATATAGTTTTAACGTATATTGTTTGTGTACCTATAATATAGTTCTTCATAAAACTGACACTTTGTCTACAATAACATTATAATATTATTATTATTGTACTACGAATTTACTCTAGACCATTTTACCATATATTATATATGTCTATATTCAACCCGATTAAAGTTGAATAATACTATATATATATTGTAATGTAGGTACATCGATTGAGAAAATATATTGACCTGATAACAAACATTGGAGTGCATTTTATTTATTCAAATTTTTCCTTTATACCGTAGTCGGTAACCGTTTATTAATATACCTATGCATGGTAGCAGGTATAGGTACACTTCCTATTTGTGGTCGATTTACGGTGTCTTATATTCGTACGATATAGGTAAGTACCCCACATATAAAATTATACATAATTCGTTGCAACTCGCTGCAGAGTTCAAGTTTTTAGAAGTAAATATTCATATTTTTCTTATATTGTCCTGATAGGTTGGTATAGGTACCGTTATTGTAACAATATTATTGAAAAACATACAATAGCTATTATTCAAATTAACTCTTTTTTAGAATACAGCACATATTTAAACATTTTATGAACAAATCATAATTATTACTGCTTATTTACTTTTAAGCATTCTTTGTTCTATATATGTATACATATTTTATAAGATTAAATTTTTTTAACTTGATCATAAATGTTTATAAAACTAATATCAATACATTTTTGATAATTGTTTGTTATCTAAGATTGTAATGATTGTTAATTGTTACATTATATGACGTTGTTTGTGCAAGTACGATGTACATTTCTACAGAATATGGTGCATTACAAAAGTGAAAAGTGTATATAAAATTAAAAAGATTATAATATGTTGTAAAAGTAAAATTGCTTACCTCACATAGGTACGTCGATCATGATAATGAAAACTGATAATATTATATAATATATAATGAGCAACCATGTATTGAACAGCAATCAACTATTATAGATATGATGATAATTATAAATAGCTTTTATATAACTAAGACGGATATATACGAATGTACGATTGGTCAATCGTCAGTGGACGGTGAATATCTTCATCCTTAATTTATGTCTGAGACGTATACATTTTAAATACAATATTAATCAATATCTACAATAAATTAGCCTTTGTCTATATCAACCAAAGTACATCGATGTGAGTGTGATCTCCGTAAGTGGGCTTCAGATGGACACAGCTTACTAATTAATTATAAGTGGCGTCCTATAACATCATTACAACATTGTAATAATCATATTGTTGGATTACGCGGTCATTGTGCGATTACACACTTATATAATAAAAAATATGTTTAAAAAATAAGACGTCAGACACGAGAAACATAGATCAATGTCTACAGTAGACAATATATAACTATAACTATACTTATATACTATAACATATAGACATATAGTAGTATAGTCATTGATATTATCATGAATAATGACGAATTTGAAGTATAATAGTCATAAGGGAGAACAGATACTTTAGATAGGTACTTGCAAGCGGTCACATTGTCTGCGCATAAAATTAGTTCCGACCTAGTCATAATAAATGTATATTGTTATACGACCACAACATCAAGTATAGAGACCTGCTGTAAAAATGGATTTATGGATAGGATATTATGAAAAGTACTTGTGGCCAGTGTGGGTTTGAAATTGTTTTAGAAAACTGCGGCCAGTCTATGTGACAGTATAACGGGATTTTATACATGTGTCCCAAACATTTATATCTAAGGACTCCTAAAAATGTCACCGTTTCAATAACAACTATAACGGTTGGCAATACACGAGATTTGACTTTTGGGTAAGCCACTGTTTTACATTCCGAGAGTAGCAGAATTCTGAGAGGCGATTCTGATTTTCAAAATGACAATTTTGTATGACTTTTATGATTTTTGTGTCTGTAAAAATGCTTCAATCTTCAACTTCAATATTTTTTCCGGCAAATCTAACTCGGAGGAATCAAAGGGAAAAATTACCCTTGTACTTAAATTAGGAAAAAAAAAAAAAAGAAAACTGGAATTTTTACGAAATATAGGATTTTTGACTAAATTGATTTTCTTATTTTGTTGTAAGTACCTAATTCGAAAACGAATAATCTTAGATACTTACCTTATATGTTTGTATAAGCATGTCCTATACAACACATGATATAATTTTCAAAATGTTTTTACTTTAATTAAAATATTTATAGTCGAGGCAGTTGAAATATGTTCTATAAAATATGTCGATCAAAAAGCCTCCTTCAAAAAGCTTGGCAGTAAATAAGACAGGTGACCTGTGACCGGTTGTCACCTTTTCTGAAATTCTAAACAATTTGAAAATTCTATTTTATATTTTAGTTACTACCTTATATTTGTAATACTTTTCCACTAATCTACATATCGATAACTATTTAGAGGGGATCGGTACAGTGTATTATATAAATGAAAATGACTTTAGAGGAACAATTCTCAGGCCCTATAGAATAGTCAGATTTCGTTAACTTTTTTATTTAAAGAAGAGTATAGGTACATTTTTCAGGTAGGATCAAAAGCTGAATTTTCATCTTAATTTGAATAGTGGTAGAAATATACGTTTGAATAAGAACAAATATTGTGCATTATTCAAAAGCTTCTATAATTATAATTTTGAAAATCGGGCTATGATCCGACCTGCAAAATATTCACTGATTTTAAATAAATAAATAAAAAATTAACGAAATCGGACTATTCTACAGGGTGTGAGAATTTTCCTGTGAAGTTATCGGCTCCGGCTCCGACGCCCTTAAACGTAAATTTAATTTTACTAGAATACAAATGCAATTAGAAATAAGTTTCTTTATTTTTTCAACAAAATTAATAATATTAATACTAAACAGACATACTCAAATAGGATTATCCATTTCAGCTGGAAAAACAATTTAAGATGAGTCATACGCCGATATTTACTGAGAAATCATCGGCTACGACTACGACAAAAATGATGACAGCGGAGAAAATTAATGTTGTAGAAGTTGAACTGGTTTGAGACTGAGATCGTTGATTCAACCGGGCCGGAACACTTGTCGGCCACAGTGCCGAATACTTCAATGATAGAGCTGGCGATCAACCAGTTGAGGTACCAGGAGGTTAGTGATGGCCATGACACGGGTAGGAGAACAGACGGCCGAGTCGAACCTGGCAACCGAACCGCAACTACTCATCGGCCGACTAACGTCGGCAGCAAGTTCTCGACGAAAAAGTTGAAGTTCCACGAGGACACGGAGAAAGGACCAGCGAAGGATCTGTCGGATACCATCAGGATGATATGTTTAATGCAAGACTTCACCTTCCCCACGCGACTGCCCAAGTACCAAACACCCATAGACCAGGTGGTTCCTTCAAGTGACGTCCAACGATAGATGGAGAAGAAGGCCCGACGAACCAATGCACCAAACCTTACTAGGCGCTGCAGCAAGAGCCGATGTCACGTTCCTCATCGTAATTAACCTGCGATTTAGCTTGTTGGACGGTGCTCAACCAGACGTCGTACTGACCGCTCGTTCCAAGGCCAGCCGACCAACGGCCACAGATTGAGGACCTTATCCACCGACAGATGCTCCAAAGCTTTTATGGCACCTCAGCGGTGGATGTTGTGTTCCTAATCATAACGTTCTTATGATATTAGTTTCTAAAACGTTTATTTACCATGACGTGCATTATGTACCTTATGAATATAAATATAATAATATATATACTATGTATGCAAGTGTCATTTTACATAGTTTTAGATATTATACACAAACAGAAGTAAAAAGTGTTTGAAAACTTTTTTGTACTTGCTGTTTGCAATAGTTATATAAAAAAATGTATCTTGCGAAAGACCGGTCCAATATAATTATACAGTAAATTACGAACTCGTTAATCCGTAGCATTGTGGCACAGTTTATTGGCTGGCCTTGGAACGAGTGGTCAGTACGACGTCTGGTTGAGGACCGTCCAACAAGCTAAATCGCAGGTTAGTTACGATGAGGAACGTGACATCGGCTCTTGCTGCAGCGCCTAGTAAGGTTTGGTGCATTGGTTCGTCGGGCCTTCTTCTCCATCTATCGTTGGACGTCCCTTGGAGGAACCACCTGGTCTATGGGTGTTTGGTACTTGGGCAGTCGCGTGGGCAAGGTGAAGTCTTGCATTAAACATACCATCCTGATGGTATCCGACCGGTCCTTCGCTGGTCCTTTCTCCGTGTCCTCGTGGAACTCCAACTTCTTCGTCGAGAACTTGCTGCCGATGGTAGTCGGCCGATGAGCAGTTGCGGTTCGGTTGCCAGGTTCGACTCGGCCGTCTGTTCTCCTACCCGTGTCATGGCCATCACTAACCTCCTGGTACCTCAACTGGTTGATCGCCAGCTCTATCATTGAAGTATTCGGCACTGTGGCCGACAAGTGTCCCGGCCAGTTGAATCAACGATTTCAGTTTCTCAGTCTCAAACCAGTTCAACTTCTACAACATTAATTTTCTCCGCTGTCATCATTTTTGTCGTAGTCGTAGCCGATGATTTCTCAGTAAATATCGGCGTATGACTCATCTTAAATTGTTTTTCCAGCTGAAATGGATAATCCTATTTGAGTATGTTTGTTTAGTATTAATATTATTAATTCTGTTGAAAAAATAAAGAAACCTGCAGCGCCTAGTAAGGTGTGGTGCATTTGTCGGCGGGCTTTCTTCTCCATCTATCGTAGGACGTCATTTTCAGAAAGAACTTTGTGACTGGGTCTATTGGTGTTTGGTACTTTGCGAGTCGCGTGGGCAAGGTGATGTCTTGCCATACCGTCCCGATGCTATTAGACTCGTCCGTCGCCGGTTCGTCCTCTATATCATCGTTGCACCTCCACTTCTTGGTCGTGCATTTTCTGTCTGTGGAAGTCATTTGTGGCTGGGTTCGGGTCCGGGGCGTGAACGGCATTAATGGCGTCATTTGGTTAGGGTCTGCCGTCTGATCACCTACCCGGGTTATTGTCGGCACAGACCTCCTGGTACCGCAGCTGGTTGACGAAGATCGGCCGATCACGACCGGCTGACCTTTGTCACTAGCTTTACCGATGTGTTTGAGACCCGTGCTCTTTACCGTGGCTGCCTCGACAGGCCGATCATCACGTCCGGTCACCTTAATCAACGATTTTCTTTTTTCTCTTTTGCCCTCAAAGCCATTCACATTCCAACGTTTTGATTTCTCCGCCGTAATAACTGTTGTCATAGTCATGCCCAATGTTTTTCCAGTGAATATCGGCGGTTGATTCTTCTTCAGTTGTTTTACCCGCTGTAATAATGGATCATCCTGCTCGGCTGTGTCTGTTTAATATTTCAAAAACCATTATAAACTTTAACAAAATTATTTATGTAATCGTAAGACGGTAATAACTTATAAACATTAAATAATCTGAAATAGTGATTTCTCGATAATAATATGAACTATTCATTTGTATTTTGTACGACCACTTTGCTCTTTTATAAGAATAATGATCGAAAAATATTTGATACACTTACGCTGGTTTTTAACACCAAAATACACTGTTTCACTGGGTCACTAAACACTTAACAAATCAATAGTGAACCAAAGGTCCATTAAACATGATTTAGTGATCCATGATTGGTCCATTACATTTTATTAATACATTTTACATGCAACCCGGTATTAGGGTTTGATAATTAACAATTCATCAATGTCAGATAAAAAAGGTATTTTTTTTTACTTTGTGCATTGTAATTATAATTATTGTAAAGTACCAACGAAATCGGTATTATCTCGAAAGCGTTTGGTTGTCATAATATATTCGTAACTATATTCTATACCTACATTTCGTATAAACTTAAAAGGATACTTTGATCTTTCGGATCTGCGATTTATCGAAATAAATTAAATCGGGACTAATTATTTTCAAATTCTATTACAAATTAATGAAAGAAGTTTGAAAGGAAGTAATAATGAGATGGTCTAAAAATAATGAAATATGCCAACTACTAATGATGAACACATACTTTCCGACTGTCGAAATCCCTGGACACTCTTTTCATCAGCATCATTTGACCTTATGTTGGTATATTCACGAAATTTTCTGAAGTCAGTTATCAAACCACCTTCAGTCTTCATAACAGTGTTAAGGAATACATAGAAAAAAATTACTAATCCCAATTTTCGAAACATTATAATTGTTGTTTAACACAAGTGTAAGCTCGGAAAATATACTATTATGACTTTCAATGCATAAAATCGATTAAGCAATTATTTATTAATAATCAATAATCATTATTGGTTAGTGGTTACCATGGAAGTCCATATGACAGTTTGCACAGTGCACATGGTTGAAAGCTGTATACTGTAGTCAGTGGCGCCGAACCTATATAGTAAGGGTGGCGACTGCCACCCCTTTTAAATGGGTGGGTGGTGGGTCCTGTTATGCAGGTGGGCAAATATCTAACAGAAGAAATTTGACAGCAAGATACTGAGTGTTCGATAGTAAATTAGTACTTGGATTAAAAAGTGTAACGACTGCAACGTCTATACACCGTGTATTCCTGTGTATTAATGAAGTAGGTAGTATATAGACGTATTCACTATAGACGTATAGTGAACAGTTTAAATTGTGTTATCTATTATTTTTACATTATCAGTTAGTGGTTTTTAGTACTGTGAAGTGGCTATTTTAGCCAACTTTTTTCCTGTAAAAACCAATAATGATATAATAATTATATTGATATAATATATTGATATAAAATTATAAAAAGGTGCTCTGCTGTACAGTAGGTTACAAGTATGAAGTAGGCCACTGTATAATGGATAGTATTAAATTTTAATTAAATGATATAATATCATTGTATAAGAAAAACGATTCTGAGCGGAGATGGTATTGTGTCAGTCTAGGTATAAGACATAGTATATACTTATCTATCGTATCAAAAAAATTTACTTAAAATAGGTACCTATAATTAGTGTTTGAAAATTTCATGAAATTTAAAAAAATGAAATATTTCGTGAAATATTTCATGAAATATTTCAAAATATGTGAAATATTTCAGTATTTTAATATATTTTGTTTTATTTTTAAATAAGTTTTATTTTTACATATAATTGTCATAAATTACCTTCATCACTATATGGTACCTGTATGTATACCTAACCTTTGGTATTATACATTTAAATTGGTATTCAAAATTTTTAAATATTTTAATGTTTAAATGATACAAGTAGGTATACAATATTATACATGTATATTGTATACTTACTGAATTCTGACATTATAATTTAGAACACTGAATATTGTGTTAAAAAAATATATAAATTGTGTTTTTATTTGTGTTAAAAAAATTTCAATGTTTCACGTTTTTGTGAAATATTTCACAACTTAGTGAAATATTTCAAAATGAAATATTTCATTTGAAATATTTCATGAAATATTTCTCATACTTCAAACACTACCTATAATAAATTCCAAATCAATCATATCATAATATCCATTAGGTTATTATAATGCGTTATACGTCAACAACAAACCCTGATACTATCATAGTCCATACTCCATAGATATATAATAGTGTACTTTAAAAGTTTCAAGTACCCACGAATAATATTACACAATCACAACAAAATAACTAAAATAGTTATTCTAGGTTTTTTTTATGTAATTTTGTCCAAAGTTGAACTTAAAATGACTATAAAAATTAACTGTGCTTATGTATTTTTTAGATTTTTTGGTAACAGAATTTACTACTTACGTGGAATCTTGTTTTAAATTTTCAATCCTTAGATATCTTTAGATAATATCTTATATTTTATATTATAAAAGTTGAAAATTTTATACATTTTTAACTACAAAATAATTATTCAATTTTAAATTTGATAAATTTTGTCAAAATTCGATCTTTAAATGCTTATAAAAAACAATTGTGCCTATATATTTTTTATATTTTTCAACTGATATTGTAACAATATAGGAGCCTTGTATTAAATTTTTACACTTTTTAGCCCAACAGATAAAACTTTATTGATATTTATAGAATAAAAAACTAAAAAAATGGGAAACTGAAAATGTCCGTAAACAGCTCAAAAAAAGTCAAAATATTTTCAAAATTATATGGTGTATAGAAAATGCTAATATAAATATTCAGTGAAATTTTCATGAATCTACAGTCATTTGTTTTTGAATTACAACAAAATAAGGAAATCGCTACATGAGAAATCGAGTGAATATCCAATGTTGTAAAAATTTGAATTTCAAACGCTCATAAAAATTTAATTTAACTTTCTTATAGACATTTTTGTTTTGATAAAGGTAGATAATCTTATAAGGAATCTTGTATTACATTTTCAAATCTTAGATTTAAAAAGAAAAATTTTTACGAATTCTTAACTCAAAATAATTTGCTAATTTTCGTGATTTTTCCATATTTTGTCAATTTTTGAACTTTAAATGCTTATAAAAAAAAACTTTGACTAACGATTTTTAATATTTTTCATCTGCCTTTGAAATAATATACTAGGAGCCTTCTATTAAATTTTCAAGTTATTTTAACTAACAAATAAAATTTTATTGATATTTCTAGAAAAAAAAACAAAAGAAAAATGTCCCTAAACAGTTCAAAATAAATCAAAATATTTTGAAAATGTTATCGTGTATAGAAAATGCAAATATAAACAACCAGTGAAAATTTCATGTATATACGTTCATTTATTTTAGAGTTACAACAAAAACCAAAATCGATTTTTTGGAAAACCGATTTTGCTAAAAAATTCCCGTTTTTCCTTAATTTTTATGTTGTTTTTCCCGGCGCTTGTGAAAACTACTGAGACATTTTTACTTTACCCCAAAGTACCAACTAGATTCATTTTCCTATCAGAAAAGCTACTGTTGAAGAAAATCCAAGCATTTTTACTATCCTAAAACGTGATGACAGACACAAAAAAAATTAAAAATTAAAAAAAAACACATCATTTTAAAATCGTTTCACTCAGAATCTAAAAAAATATTTTAAATTAAAATTAAATACATGTGGTAACGAAACTAGTCCAGCCAAAATTACATTAAAAGTTAACAGAGAACCTAATACATCCATACAAGAGTTGTTGTAACACTTTTTAGAAAATGTAATTGAGAACAAATACAAACATTTTCATGGGCATTTATATTTTTTTTAAAAATTTATTTTGTGCTTAATGTTCACTACTGTAGACTAGTATTTATGAATAACTGACAAAATCTAAATTATTTTACATGACTATAATGTCTGAAGTTAACGTTGAGGTATGGCCTAAGAATGCCCGCTTAATTTAACGGTTCTGGGTGGGTGGGTGTTTGGTAAATTTTTACTAGTTTGCCACCCCATTTTAAATTGAGTTCGGCGCCACTGACTGTAGTAATTAGTGAATTAGTATTTCAAATACCTTTTGACAATTATTAGTGTATTTTAATACTTTCAAAATACTTTTTTTTTGTGTTTTATTCCACAACACTAAATACTTTTTTATTTTTACCGTCGTATTTCAACGAACAATATTAATTTTGTTATGTATATTATAATTTTAACAATTATTTGTCTTGCTGGAGGGTACCATCGCTGGATGATTTCCCAAAACATGTGTTTTATATGTATGTATATAGTAGTATTATGTCAGTTATCATATTTACTTATTGTGCAAATTGTACAGATTGTAAATTTTCTTAAAAAGTAAAAAAAAAACAATTTGTCAAAAAATAATATTTTATAATGCTTCTAAGAATTTTTAAGATTTTATTAAATACACACAGGCGGTGACACAATATAAGTAATTAAAATTCATATCTATCTTGCTGATGCTTAACTGCACAATATAATAGGTATGTATAACATACTTACATCTGAAATTCTTGAACCAATTATAGGATGTATTTATTAATTATTTAATTTAAATATTTATCAATAATTGTTTGTACCTATACATTTGTGATAAACTTACAAATATTTTTATTTTTTATTGAATTTGGGCCCGGCAACTAAGACCATTATCTTTTTTTTTTGTTTGTTTGTAGGTTGTTAGTAGGGGTAAGAACGGTTGAATTTCAATGGGATGCCATACGTCCCGTATTATACGGGAACGTCACGTAATTCATGACAGTGTCCCGGTATCCCCATAACAGATCCAATATCGTAAAAATGTCCCGTATGTGAGTATGTCCCGTAAAAATAGAATACATTATTGTTTAATATTTGTATATATTATATTCAAAATGTGTTTTCAAATGTCAAAACAAAAATATTTTTAACCACTGATTGACTGATAACATATTAAGATAAGTTTTTCCGGTCTATGCGTTCCTATCACTTACCGTTCGGTAAACAATTTGGAATCTGGTTCCTAACATCATTACCCAAAGTATTTATAATTTTTTTGTTTAATAGTTTTCAAGTTTTAAAGAATGAGGTATAGGCCTACCGTTAAGTTTTAAAATTATATTTGAACTGTTTTCCTAAGCATATTGTTATTTATTACTAAAATGTTAAGAAAGTTCCTTAACTCTTGAGTCTTAACTATAACTCAATCATTTACCAAATAAAATATTTATGATCATTTTAATCTTTAAATTATCGGTATAAGTCTATACAATTCTCTAAATGTATTATTAATAATGTTACTAAATTAAAATTTGTTTGTTTATTTAAATAAATAATAAGAATTTATTGTTTGAATAATGAATATTATTAATTGTTGAAAATTATTTTATTATTTTTATTGAACTAGTTATTTTTTCTTACATTGTGAAATTCTTTGTGCTATATGGTTTCTTAAAAAGCATTTTTTCACAAAATAAACTGTATAAAACTTATCAGGCTCTAACATACTGGGATGGTAGGTACCCAATGGCCAACGTTTCACCCCCTCCCCCCAACCATAATTTCACTATTCATAGTTTTGTCCCGTATTTTTTATTTTGAAATCTGGCATCCCTAGGTTGAAAACACGTTTTTGGATGTGTGTCAAGGATACGTTGCTAAAAATCCCGGGTGATCACCCATCCGGGAACGAGCAACGCTGGCCGTTACGTACACTCGGTGCGTTTCCGTAGTTGAATGTACACACTGCGCCACACCAAGCCACACAAATATATTTATATACAAAAAAGCACTTTTACAGTAGTTATATTTATATTCAAATACTTTACAGACAGTACTCGAATACGTATTTAAAAATTTGAAATACAAATGACACCAAATATAATAAATAATACGTATTCTGAGTACATTTGTAAAGTATTCATAGCAAGACTGCAAATTAATGTCATCTGTCCTAAAATGTTATATTTGACATATTGCATTATAAGAACACAGGATACTTTAACTTATTCAATTATTCTCATTGGAAGGTATACAACCAAAAATAAATATTTAAATGATTTTAGTTTTACTTGAATACATAGGCGCCAGGTTTTCAAAAATCTATTGGGTGCTCTTACCGATATCAAGTGGCGCAGGCAGAGGGGGGGGGGGGGGTGGTAAAGGATTGTACTCCCCCCTAAATTTCTCAAAGGCCTAGTATAATGTTAGGGCTATACAATATTTATCTCTTTGGTAAATTATTAATAGAATAACCCCCTCCCACCGAAAAAAATCCTGTGTGCGATACTGATGTCAAGTATTTGTGAGAGGCTTTTCACCCTTGGGGTTTTTATGTACCTAATTAGATGTGCGATAAATTTATAAAACTGTAAAACTAAATATTTTATAGTGTTAAGTCCAGAAGTCTTTAGTTTTCTTTTGTGGAACGAACGCATCATCTATATTGATTTAAATTTGTCTAATAGTATGTCTCCTCAAAAGAGCTAGTATAAGGCTAGTACTTCAATATAGTTGGTGTGATGAGTTCGTAAATATTTTTTTAATCTTTTCGTCGTAGAAAATGTGCGTTCTGGTTTTGAAGTTGAAACTGATAATGTAGCTAATAATTTCAAAAGAAAAGTTTTATTTAGAAAAAATTCAGAATTAATTTAGTTTGTTCTTTAATAGCTGAATTCGGGTAAAAAGTAAAAATGGCAAACGGGTACCTATAGTCTTCAATATGAGTTAATATAATATCATTCATTGATAGAATATCGTTTGTGACCTATTTATTATCCATAGAATAATTAATGCCAACAAAATTCGTATTCACACGATTATCAATGGTATAGGTATACACTATAAGGTATATAACAATACAAACATATAATATAGTTAGGCGTATCGTATTATTATTATTGAAACATGGTAAATTATTATTATAATTCATTTAGTTTTATAAATTAAATTCATTAACTAAGTAAGAAAATAACCCCAAGCCCCTCTCAAATACGACTTTGACCATGAGCAATGAGCATATTAAATTAATATAATATATAGGTCTTAAAATTTAAAAAAAAAAATGTATGTACTAAAATTAATCGCCGCAGGAGGTACTCGTGTACTTTAATTTAATCAATTATGAAATTAGCTGAAATAATTAAATATCATATTAAAGTACATATATTTTTGTTCCTAATACTTACTAGTCCTTATTCCGTAATATCCACAACTTTTTCCGAACTGATGGCAAAAGTAATTGACTCATATGTCACGGAATAAAATGTACTCGTTAAGTTAGATGCCACTTAAAAAGTAACGAAGTGCAGGCAGGTACAAAAATATGCCACTGAGTGATTGAAATGTTGAATTTTATTCTATCATGGAGTGACGGCACACACATCAGCAACGACGTATAATTTATAACTAAAGGTAAGTATGTATATCATCATTAAACACATATTGACTATTTATTTGTTTCTATTCATGCAAACATTTTATATACCGTATTTTATACAATATTAAACACAGTTTTTTATTTCACCCATGTTATTAACCTATTCAGTGCTTATACAGTTATATAGGTACTGCACATATCACAATGGTGTTATTGAGAGGTGTTTATGATACACACAAGTACAGAGTGTTGATCCTCGATTTTTAAGAGTACTTGCCAGATAATTTTAAAGGGGTGGGTGGAGTACTGGGTACAAGATGAGTACTGGATTTATCGAGAAATTCTAGTTCACGACTAAATTCATCTGAATATGACATTTGATAAGAATAATTATGACTTCAATTAATAAGTATTGAGATGAGTAGTCGAGGGGTGGTAGGCAATACGAAAAATAAATTCCCCTATAAAATATTTCACTTCGCCATGCTACTCTCTATCACTATCGTTCTAAATTCTCTTGAAAATGTAGATATTTTAATACAATGGATCACACGGGATCTGAAGTATCAGCTTATGATTCTTAAACAATTCTAAATATAACATAAATAATAATAACAATAGTATAATAATGTTTCAGTGAAAACTATGCCAAATGTGCCAAGACATTGTATATACTTTATAATAATCGAGGTTCAACTATATTTACGAGAGTATATATTATTAGTATTTTTTGTAGAAAATTTAAAAAAAATATAGATAACATACTATTTCTCAGGGTTTCGTTATTATTATTATTATTATTATTATTTACACTTTACAGTTTGTGGGTAATGGTTACTTCAGTTTTTATACGTTGTGTACTCAATGATAACAATATTTTAAGTTGTTGATGGAGACGATGGAGTAAATAAAAAGCGAGATTGTTCATAAAATATGAATTGTTTGCGTTCAAATACTATATAGAGCTGTTTGCCTACAAGCAATCTACCTATATAGTAGGTTTATATAGTTTTACGGATAATCTAACCTAATCTTTTCGCTTTGAAAAAAAAAACAAACATCAAATAAATAAAGCTAGTAATCTTCTAAAAAATACTCATTTAGTCAAGCGCCGACAACAGATTGCCCTTTTTTTGGTTTCCAAAAAAACCAAGTCACCGTAATATTTTTTTCAAAAAACCATTACATTATATAATACCTACCTGTGTATTATTACAATCAATTTTAAGGCGTGTATATATATATAGGCGCATATCTAGATCATAGACAGAGCATAAATATTTTTCAGTTTCAACTTGACTATAATATTATTATGCACACACCATTTTATTTTCCACGAAAACAGTTTTTTGAGTGATCATTTTGTGTTTTCGTCTCGGCTGTCGATGGTGTCATGAGAATTGACAAGTAATTCTCCAGCCCCACCCTGAGCAAACCTGAAACGACATAGGCGTGCACACATATAATGTACTTGTGACATAATGTATTAGATGTGTTGTGACGTTGTGTGCATAGTATGGTGTATCAATTATATCAGTTATTCAGTTATTAGTTAATATACGGATTTTAAATTCATTTCATTTGTAAAAACTATTTCCATAAGTACGAGTACCTATACTTCAACTATACATACACAGCGTATAATACACTTACATATAATATAAGTAGTTAATCAGGCACAATTTATGTATTTTATACGCAAACAGTTTTTTTTGATTTATGATAGATAGGTATTTGAAATTACTTGAAAATTGATGACATAACATAAACTATATAACATTATCGGTCAATTGATAACAAACTAAAATAATTTAAGTTTAGTTTCTTATCAAAAATGATCATAAATAGAGTTCAAATAATCAGTGATAACCTTCTCAGTAGCCTATATATAATATTATGAATCGATGATTTATTGAACCGATGTGTACTTCTGCATGTTATTGATTCATTTTAATTTTTACCGATAAAATTACCACACAGTTCAATAAATATTATTATTATTATTTTTTATCATTCACGAGCCTCGTAAGCCTAAACCAGTAGATAATACAAATTTATATTTTCATAATACATCTCAATTATTGCCACTGCTAAACAAACGATGCTTTAATTATATAAATAATTACAAAGCGTAGGCATTAATGACGTACGCTCAGAGACAAAAGTTGCCAACTCTTAACAGTAGTTAACATAATAAAAAATGAATAATTTGACAGCAATTTTAACACATTATTTTTGTGCTCAGACACAAATTATTTATTAATTTGTTGTTGTTGAAAATATTTTGATGATGATTATTATAATTATTATCAATATATATCTTAATCTCGCACCACATAGATTGTGTGGAAAGTGTACTTCTTGTAAAATATAATACGTTATAATAATATTACACTAATTATACATTAAACTATGGTATAATCAGCAATCATATAACTATATAATAATAGGTAGGTATTTTTTGTCATTTTTTTCGATTGGGTTCAATATTATAATACAATTTTACCAAGTCTCTTAAATAGACTAACCTACCTACATAATAATATGAAATAATAATTTTTTTTTTTTTGCTATATTTATTTATACAATCTGTAAAAGTGTTTTTGTACAATATGTACAAGCACTGTGATGGGTTGGAGGCTTGAAGGAAGAATCCATCCAGTGAAGGAACTTCTTGACAGATTTATCAAAGTTGTAATATAATAACCGTATTGTCTTACACACGCCTCGTAATTCATATAGGAAAATTGATTTTATAACCTATTTCTGATAGTACCTATATATATTGGTCAGTGGTGGACTGGTAGCAGATCAGACTCATGAGACTTTAGGTCTCTAATTAACGAGTATAATATAACCTCCTAACCTCGAGCTGTTCTCCTACATAATATAATGCACACAATACCCTACATTCCCGATTTAAAATAATTACACCGATTCGAGTTCGATAACACAACATTTGTATGGAGAACTAGTGGTGGATGGTGGATCCAGTTCTTAATTTTGGGGTGGTATGATGGGGAGGAGTTCCCCATTTGCCACCCCCTGATTCCGCCTCTGTGGAGAATATGAGAACCGTAATCAATTGTATTATATTATGGTCTCGTATATTTTACGTCAATATTTCTATTTTAACTGAAGTTGAAATTGTTTGGACTGTCTTCAATTCTTTGATCATTACCTATATTACTTATAGATTTGGACCAAGTTCAAGTCTATTCAATGCCGATCGTCACTTCGCTGCTCCAGACAACACAACCATCGGTGGCAAGCCACGGGGCGATTACACATGCACTGTTACCGGAGACAACCATCAGGCACAGAAATCTACCAAAATAGAGATTTTACCGTTTTTAAAGTAAATTAATTTTTTTAAACAACTCATAAGAGGGTAAACTATACAATTCCTTATTATATTTTGCACACATGTAGATGGAAATATGGACAAAACGTATTGCCAAACATTATGTCAAATTGGGAAAATTATTTTGGAACTTAAAACACTGTAAATTATAAAATGCTGAATTTATAATAATATATTGTTTATCATAATAATATAGTAAATTGTAATAGACTGAGTTTATAAAAATATTATTGTTTAATAAAATGTTGAGAATTAAAATAATACAATTGTTAAAAATCATTTTTATCTTGATTCATAATATTGATAATTGTTGGTATATAGGTAATAAATTATTTTTAAATCCGTTAGGAAATAATATTCGTTTGATAGTTAAATAAAATTATATTTAATTATTACATAATTAATGAATATAATTTATTTACTAAATTAAGTAGATATAATAAGTTAATATAAATATAATATAATATAGTAATAATGATTTTTTAATGATTATACTGTGACTAAATATTCAAATCATTTTGTAATTTAAAAATAATAAACCACTTGGCTTAGGTAAATGTTTTTACAATCAAAAGTTTTCAATAACCCAGATTTACAAATTGGCTATTTTGAATTTTTAAATCAAATTTAAAATGTCTAATTTTTAGTATTTAAAGTAAAAATTGTTATATTATACGCGTAACGCATAAGTCAATAGATTATAAAGAAAAAAAAAATTTAAAAATATTGACTAGAAGAAAAATTATTTCATTTGTCAGGTCTTCCTGCAGTTACACTCTGTACACATATACATACACCTACCTACGTTATATTGTAATATACTGACATACTGTCCATTTCACCTTCAACACACATTTACCATACCACTACATTGAAATCGAGTCATTGAGCTATATGGAGTATCCAACAAGCTTTTCGTTGACAGTTTCCTACGATTTGGACAGTTCTCAAGGTAACTCACATTTCTTGTTGTTAAAAATATCACAATATTCGGTAAAATATCGTATTGAGGTCAACAGCGGGTTTTCTTCTTCCAGCTACTTCCTGCAGAATTAGTTGTCAAATTGTGTTTCTTCGGTCTGTTTTCGATGATTGTTTCCCAATGAATCCGATGTCGTTATAATTTCTCATTGTATATACAAGTATACTGGGTTGTGTACTTGTGTATGGTATACTTAATATTATACCTAATAATGGTTGTGATTATTTATGTTTTCGGAGAGAAAAACAAATATGCGATCAGGATGTATAGTTAAACTGCTGCAGGACCTGGGGGTCAATTCTTGAGATCAATCGACTGCCGTTTGTAGCACAAAAGGGCTATTCTCGAAAAATTACAAAATTTAAATCATTCAATATGTTGTCTACAACTAGTAACTAGTCAGTGATAAATGTTACTCACATAGTCACATGATAAATGCGATGGTTAATAAATTATAATGATAATTGAATATAAAATCCCAGAAAACAAGCCAATATACGAGTTTTATTATTATTGTTAGAACAGAAAACAATTATAATTAATAGGTGTCGTTTGAAAGCATAAAATGTATGACCTTAGCTCAATAAACTTTATAACGATACTATAATAACAATGCGTCTATTTCGATCGATCTGTTCATCAAAGGTTTTCATTAGGTTGTGAAATTAAACAGGCCATTTCGCGTATTCGTCTTACAGTTCTTGACACTTATAATATTGTGTATTATTAACATCGTTAATTCGGTAATAATTTCCATACCACTTTATGAATGCTAAACGATTTTATCGTCTATCGTTGGTGTTGAAATGATGTGTATAATAACCACACTTGTATATTTTGCGCAAAAACTGACACTAATTGCCGATGTCTTATTCTATTTCAAAGTATATGCAATATGAAAGCCAATTGCTTAAATATAGTATAAAACATATTATAATACGTCGAGTAATGTATATGTATTACAAAATAAAATAAGTAAAATTCATTATTCGCCCATTCACGGTGTTGTTACGCGTTGATGTAAATATAGCTGCCTACAATATTCGCCGTTTTGTACAAATATAATTTACCAACGTCTAGCATTAATAATAGTGCGACTTGCAGACTAATTTTTAGATTTTTTTACATATTTGTTCAACACATATACTCAGATAAGAACATTACCAGTTTGCCATCTAAGACCGGTTTTTTTCTCATATGTCAACTGGTCATGAACGTGCGCGGAGTATATATGTATAGTGTTGTTTCTTTTGCGTTCTATCGGTACTCATTTTTGGATAAGTAAACGACTAGGATCGGGATTTATCGGGATCGCAGCACTTGAATCGTATTACATAGGTGTCCTATAAACAATACAAAATGTAAACATTTTGGTACGCAAATTCTTTTATAATTTTGGTTCCCCTTTCGGTTTTTTTTCCAATTCGAGCACTTTATGCATACGTGTGGCACCTAATGTATTGTTGCAAAATAGGTATCGTCTTTCAATCGTGTTGACAGCATTGATCAGGGGCGTCATTTTTTCAGGATGTACATTTGCACCAACTTTTTTTTAAAACGACTTTTTCGGCCTTCCAACAATTAATAAAAGCGCCGATATACCTAAGTGTTTTATATTATATATATTTTATATTTTTTCAGTATTAAAAAAAAATGTATTGTACTAATTTTTAATTTCCAAGAATATTTGATGTAGTTTTGTGGTCCCACAATATTATAATTGATAAAATTATAACACAAATATTGTGAAGAAGGGTAGGGTTTATTCATAAAATAAATTCATGGTTTTATTATGCTAGCTTAATTATATTTTTTGAGTATGCAGGGAGAAAAAATGTGTAGGTTAGGTTCGGTTAGGTATTTTATTATAAAGGTGTTTTATACCCATACATTTATTTACCGAGTGTAAAAACACTGTCCACTGGTATCCACAATATAAAATAAATACATTAAAAGTACCTACACAGTGCACACAGTTTGTCAAAAATAGTAATAAATAATAATATTGTGATATTTCATACTAATATAAGTGACATATTAAATTAATCATACAAATATTCTACAGTTTTTTTCCCCACTTGATCCCCCCTAAAGCCTTTGCCTACCCATAAAGTTTTTTATGTGGCCTGGTAATGATTTGAAGGCCTGCCAACATTTTGGCACCAACAAAAGTTGAAATGTTGATATTTTATCACGTTATAATAATATTATGTTACATCGCATTGAAACGCGTAAAAATTAATACCATCGTAGTATAGTAATGTATCCACCGGCCGATGTGGACCACGACCAGCGAGAATGTCCGACATAATATAATATCTGCAGGTGTACTTATTGTACCGATCGGCTTTTTACATCCGCGACATGATCATATCGTACGATTACAATATCGCGGTTCGCCATCTGTAGCGGCGCCGCACGGTAGCTATATAATAATATTATGTATAATATACCTAGGTATATATATATAATGTATACATGTACCGCGGTAACCGCACTGCCGCTGTAACGGTGGTCAATAATCGTCGAACCCGACCGTACATTAATAGTGTACCTATAATATAATGCCGATACTATACTATTATAACAAACCTATTTTTTTTTTTTTTTTTTTTTTTTATCGAAAACTGCCATTCGCGATCGGACGGCGGATTGCATTGATCGTTATTATTCGCGCCCGTCGTAAGCGCTATTTATATTATATATTATTTTATTATCAATAATATATAGGGCACAGCTGCCACGGTTTCAATGTATATTATATACGTCCGCTGTATATAATATAATAACGCGTATTACATACACATATATATTATATATGCGGCGCGAGTGTAATGGTTATAATAATAATATAATAACGCTTATATAGCAATACACAATACGACTCGTATACATATAGGCGTTTATGTATATGTGTGTGTATATAATATATTTATATATATATACACGTATACAGTATATATAAGCGGATCCGTTTAAGGAGAGAAATTCGTTTTTTTATTCATTTATTTTATAATTTTTTTTTTTTTGTACGTACCATTTATTTCCAGACGCATTATTGTCCGGCGTGTGCTGACCAACACGCGAAACCTAATCGCACCGCGGACCTAGATCGTCGGACGCATAATAATAATAAAAAATAATAATGCATATTAGATAGACGGCCTGCATACGTCCATACAATATCTATTATGTCTACGTGGTCCCGTATCCGAGGCTGCAACAGTATAAATGTATAGTAATAATAATAACTAGTGATATAATAACTAGTTTTTATCATCTTTCTCTCCGTTTATCTCTAGTTTTCGTTGATAATAATAATAATTACTCAAATGTGCGCGCGGTTGGTCGGGCGATCGACCAGATTAATATTATGTTTTCAGCGAAAGTATGATGTCGAAAATGTGACCGTATAAGTACACCGACCTATGTAGCTTCAGACGGTTTACAAGATGTACCGGGTGGCTGGTACCTACATGCTGTGGCGTGGTGAACATTTATAAACCTTGATGCCCAGCATATATTTCAGTACCTACCCCTTCTTTATCCCCTTAATATAATATATAATACATATAATTATTATGGAACTGTAAATATTTTAATTTTTTGTTGTATGTTATTGGTTACCATAATGTACCCAACCACCCCACCCAAAAAAAAAAAATTCACCATGACGCCTAGGCGTCATAAAACCCCATTCACCACGCCACTGCCTACATAGACATTGGTAACGGCTAAGAAGTCGTCGATCTCGAGTTTAGTGGCATGTAGGTATATAGGCACGGTGTATGTATAAGTCATATGGTTATGAACTTATGATATTATCTTATTTGCTGTGTCTGTTCGACCGTTAAGAGAACGATACCTGAATATCGATCATGATTTACGTTTCAATCTTCCGAACAACGCGATAATAATGTTGGAAACCTATGATGGACGAGTAAGAGGATAATAAATAATAAAAATAACAACTATTATAACTATATGACTCTGTATGCGCATTATACGAGTTGAGACCGCCGCGGTTACGGTTAAGATACCCTAATACATATTTCAATGTTTGTGATGTTTCTTACTATAATCCTTGTCATTTTTTAAGTTCTAGTTAGTCTACATTTTTTTTTAAATAATCAATATTGATTTATATTTTAAAACCTACCGTATTTTAACACTAAGCTACCTAGCTACAAGCTTAGTATACTGAAAGATCAATAATAAAAGAAATTGTTCTATTTTCTATTCTGCGTGCCGATGTGGTTATCTATAGTTAACAACTATTTTTTTTACCTTCGATAAATATTTCAAATGGTCAAATATTAAAATTAAATACTTTCAGTTTGAAAACCTGTACTAACTAGCTAATGCTAACTTATTTTGAATTATGCTATAATCAATATTGAATATTCAAACTAAACATAATAATCAATTGGACAAACATATTATTACGGAAAGATCAACTGCACGTCCAATCTATTATTTTATAATATGAGTTTAATGTTTATGAAGTTGAATTGTGACTACAAGGGCCTAATCTTTTCCCTTTTAAAATTATTTTGATACAAACGGATTAATGTTTTTTTTTTTCATACCAATAAGTAACCATTTTTTAATTTTCATAAAAAATATTAGGAAAAAATATTATTCATTAAATTGTATTTTATTAAATTAAATGTTACGGTAAGATATAATAAGATATTTGTATTAATTTTAAATCAAGGTTATCCTTAATCGATACGGAATGGTATATGATGACTTAAAAACACATGTCAGTTTGATTTCGTTCCACCAAAAATAGATAGATGGTAATTGGTACACAGACTACCAAAACAATTTAAAAGATACGCCAGTTTTATTATTTTATTAAAAAATGTAAAAAAAAATTGTTTAATAGAACGAGGGACATAGGTACCCCGTCGATCTATACAGAAGTATTTCGCTAACCGATCTCACGGTTTGTAAACAATGTTTTAGGGCAATATCCAATAATATTTGTAAAAAAAATAGCATCACCAAATGTCCAAATCCATAAATATAGTTTGATTAAAAAATGATCCACTTATATATTATATGGAATATGGATAGATAAATAAAAAATAAACCTATAGTTACACTTAATTCGATGATGGTTTTTAATGAGTTTACACTAAATATATTCCATGTTTTTGAGTGTATTTAAAAATATTTTTATTTTTAACTTGATATTCGAATGTAATGTTACTTTTCTTTTATTGTATAACTATTTAATAAAAAAAACTCAATAAAACGCATTATTATTTATTTAAAAACTTTTTTTTTACTTTTCGTTAGACATGTGTGGAATTGTTGGTGTGTATTTTAACAGATGACACTGTGAAATTATCTATAGCAATACATTCTGAAAAAAAAAAAATCGTAATAATAACTGTTCCTAATAATAATGACATTTATGTATACCTACATTAAATTAGAGAAAGTAAAAAAAAAATTAAATAAATATTTTATTATACCATTTTAAAACAACGACTTTTGGTTTTATTTAGATCTCCAAATTTTCTGGTACATCAAAATGTGAAAACTTACTATTCAACTTTTCGATCCGTAAATATCTCTCGAACCAGACCACTATTGTGATATATCTAAGCCATGCATCAATGCCATCCAAGTAAAATTTAGTATGAAGTCGTTCTCTCCTTTATAATATAACGCGTACAGACATACAGACAGACACTTTTAAATATATTATTTAAACATAATGTATGTTCAGTGGCGGTCAAATTATGTTGTCAATTTGGGGGGTTAGGGGAGATAGGCTGATTTTTTTAACATTCACTATTTGATTATTAAAAATATAATTTATGGATATCAGATCTTAAACGTCAAAAAAAGGTTTATCTCCGTCATCACCCTCGTTTGACCGCCACACAATTTATGTTTTTAGTTAAAAACCAATTTCTAACCAAGTTTAAATATATATTTTAAAAAAACGCAGGCACATGTATGGTGATTATTAATATAGTGTAAAAAATGATTATAATATATTATAAAGTGATTTATAACTATAATGAGACTCACATCAAGGCTACTACACGTTTTGGAATGATATGATCGTTTGTATTCGTTTGCCTACTATAAAGTGATAATAATTGTTCCACCGAATGAAAAATGCAATTCGACAACATTGGAAAGAGTAATTTAGGGCCAGAGCACAAATGTCTATAAGTTGTAACTTTTAGGTATTGTTGTTATATACGGTATAGGTATACCTTTATGTTATATATGTTGAAACATGTACACACACACATATATATATATATATAGTATATACATATTAATATATTATATTAATATATATATATATATCATATTTTTACTTGAGCAGGTGAGGCTCACATATGGATCTTCATTACACAGTTGCCAGTAAGAAATAAATAAGTTGTACAGTGTACCTACGACGTATCACGTATACAATGACTTGCAATAAAATAGTGCCGGAAATATAGGTGATTTGAGCTGTTCTTTATTTCGTAAGCCATTGTCAAGAATGTTTGAAATTATTAATATTTAATCGCCGATTAGTCACCAAAATTAAATATCGTTCGTTATACTTTCATAACAGGTATATAGCATCCCCCGCTAATCTCGCCGACGTGCGCTACATATCTGAAGAATAATAATTATTTAATGCATTCCGTCATTTATGTTTCATACACTTTAAGCTAGGAGTAAAAAAAAATGATATGTACCACCCGTTGTGGCTTTATATACGTACTTATATATATATATATATATATGAGTATTTTATGTTATAGCGAAACGATGTCGAAATGTCGAGAGCGCCGTAAACCGTTCTTCCGACAAAATATCACCTACTTAATATTATTATTATTATTTGGTTCTACAGCAACGTCGTAATGGTCGTATTCGAACGATATACACAACTCGAGTGATAAGAAATTGGGCGAACGCCGAACGTATAATAAAATAATAACCGTGTCGCGGTCACCCGAATAAGTTATACATACTTCAGATCTCTTATAACAGCTGTCCGCTTGAAAATTGGATTTTATTTTATTATATTAAACTATGCGAAAAATCTTTTTTTTATAAGATTTATATACCTATACCTATATGTAGGTACCTATATTGTATGAATATTTTTAATATAACATACCAAGTTACTGCAGGTTTATCCTATATATATATATATATATATATGTATATATATATAAGCTCTTATAGTTCGGACAACATCATTTTCTAATGCCCTCCAAGAGAAAATCATCCCAAACGGTTATAACCTTAAACCTATTTAAGGAGACGTGTATAGGTGTATCGCAATCGCATACATATATCTTTGCGTACAACGATTTTTCTTATACTTATAAGTCCCGTGCACGACGTTCGGTCGCGATCGTTGTATGTTAAAAAAAAATTTCCTATAAAATACCTATGTCTTTTCAATTATATTATATACAGGTATATACCATTATTATGGTCCTATCCGTTTTCCGTATACGTCGCGATGGCACGCACTATTAATTAAATAAATCGAACGAATTGTGCACGAGGTATATCTAACGGTAATATTCTGCTGTTGTTTTTAATACAATTTTTTTTTTTAATTATACGTGCAAGTTATCAATAAGAAAACGACGACGATGTAATATTGTATTCGTGAAAAGTGTATAGGTAAGTACATACTTCCATTTTCATGCCAACGATTATCGTGTTTACCGGTATGTATAAATATTAAATATGATAAAAATAAAATATTATAAACGATTTAGTATAATATATCTGTATAAGACATTTTGCAATATGTTAGAGATTCACGGAAAAAATCTTAGCACAAAATAAATCAATTACATTTTTATCAACAAATTGAAGTAAAAATCATATTTAAAGGAAAAAAAATACATCTCTCAGTCTTAAGCAATAAAGCGGTCACTCTATGAATTATGGTATAGATGCTTCTAACACACAGTCGTATAATATTTGAATAGAAAAATGTCATAAAATTATATTTTAATGGTGTACGTCATTATAGAGCATAAAAAATATCATAAAATGTGTAATTTGGCTGGTATAATGTACGGTCATTTAAATTCAATTAAGGTAATTCTCATTAAAAATGATCTAAATGACAAAAAAATCAGCAACCTATACTCTATTAGGTATGGATTTACAGCTGTATTAACTATTAATAAATTCATATATTTTTAACTCTGATCAATTATAGTAGGTACCTAATTTAATTATTAATTACATTTAACTTCATGCAGTATAAGTACCTAATATTTGGTTGATTTTATCAATTTTTAATTTTAATGCAACTCAAAGTATCAAAACCATTGCTGAATATTTTTATATTTAATAGTTAGCTCGACAGATAATGTGCGGGTACTTATTTGCAATGGTAAAATAATTGTACCTGAGCGTATAAAAAAACCATAAAAAAATATCACAGCATAATATTTTTAAACAATAATACTAACATAGACATAATATTATTTTGTTGTCTGCAAACTAAGATCACAGAACATCTATATACGAGAGTACGAGACAGTGAGTGCGTATATCCGTCGCTGTTCAACCGTGGAAACTTCTTATTTTTCATCCGAGTTATTGAACTCCTTCTTTCTGTATATAGTTTTGATCTGTTTCGATGATCATATTTTTCAGAAATAATAATATTAATGAAGGCGTTCGTGTACCTGTATAGTTCTGCAATATTGGTTTTGTAATGTATTTTAATAATACAACTAATAATTTATTTTCATAGTTTCCACAAGTCACAATACTGCACTGTCAACGTGAGGTTAGCCACCTTCAATAGTTCTATACTTGTATCTAGATAGTTCTCAATATAATAGGTTAAAATAAATACAGTCCTACATCTTCAAACATAAGCCAGGCGCATATCAATATTTAATATTTAAATATTTTTTAACCGTACACTGTCTTTATTTGTATTAATAATTGTACCTCTGTCATGATTTATTTTTATTTTTCCGAGGATAAATCGTCAATAAGGGAACTAAGGAAGACGATAAGCGTATCATAGTTTTCGATTTATATCATACAATTTTCAGCCCATGTGAAATGTTTGGATCGTAATTAAGTATAGGTGCTGCCCGAAAAATACTACCACCAAGAGTCATATAGGTACTTAAACGACTACACAAAGTTAAATAATATGAACTCAACATTTTGTCAAGTAAAGGACCGAGGTAAAAAGGTATTTAAAATATTTAGACCGATCGATACATGTTTTGGTAACGGTAGGTATGAATAATGAGGAGGCCTATATACTATACATTTAAACATTAAATCAATGGACAGCGTAGACCTTATTATCGCCCACTCGACGACTGCCTACTAATGAAAAAGAGTAGGTAATCATTTAACAATGGCAATCATGGTTATCAATTGACCTAAAAATGTATAATAAGTAATTTAAGAATATCAGCATACATATACATAATACATATATATTATATTACATAGACTAGATTTAAACTTTCAGTACACTGTGGTGAACGATTTACGTCAACCAATATTAATATACTTGTCAATATTTTCGTCGAACCGTTTATTTTGAACTCTACTGGGTACCACTTACTAATGCTCCATTTTTGAACTATACTTTTCTTTTTGTATTACGTTACTGTCACAATAACTGTTATAGGTGCTATACTTGTATGCCCACAAGTGTACAACAAGCAGCTATAAAACTAATAAAAAAAAAAAATATATCACTTATCTAACTATTTTTAATTATTTTGGAAATAATATATTATCACAGGATTTTTAGAGCTGCACAGCATGATTGGTACTTGTTTTAAAATGTATGATTTAATTTATAAGAATATAAATCCAAATATGCAGTATACAAAAATATTTTTCCAATATCCATTTTATTATAAGACTAATATTTTAAGACGTTACTGTATTCAAATTCCACCTTATCTCTATTGGTCAATTTATTGTAGAACAGTATAATGTCTTACATTTTGCGCATGAGTGCTTAAAAATATTATAACCTGTTCTAATAGCGAATAACCTACCTGGGTACCCACCTTATAATAATTGTACATTTATACAATTGTACCTACACAAATAATTATTCGGTTTAAGCTGCGTTCTGTATGCAAGAGAAGCGTTTAATCGAATAATAAACGATGATATAATTGCCATTATAACATCCGAGCCACTTGCCGGTATCCGGTGGGATTTAATCTTCTGGAATATAAAAATTTTAAATTAAAATACTGAAAAACGGTTTTTCAAAAGCCTAATTTCTCACGCGGCCAGTTTTTTATCTTTCGTTATTCTTTGTTGAAAATTCAGACAATGCATCATAGGAACGGTAGTCTTAGCGTAATTAAAAAAAATGAAAAAAATCCTCTTCGCCGCTGGCGGATCTCGCCATGACAAAATACCGCTACCGCGAATTCGGTGGACTGTGAACCACTCAGGCCAAAATATCTGAAAAAAGACGATGATGACGCGGGTTGTGACAATATTACAATAATAATAATAATATTAATGGGCCGCTTACGAATTATTTATTATTATTATTACTATTATGAGATTGAATAAACTGCGTCGACGAAAGAACGGACGATACGAAAAAAAAACCAATATATAGGTACATAGAATGAATAATAAATATTATAGTTTGTCTCTGGTGCGTAAACACCGAATTTTTTGTCTGCTCGTGCGGACACATTGTCGTCATCTATGTATTATACATTAATGTGATGTGTCTTTACAACGTACTTACGCATATTATAATATTATTATATGATTGTATTATAATATACGATCGTGTGTATTGTTGTACCTGTGCATGCAACTTGCAGATCACGCGCGGTGTATGACACGACTCATTAAATTACCGTACACCCGAATGTATTTTTGACCATGACCAAATAAATATTGTATTTATCATGTTAAACTCGGAGCGGAGGAGGCGATGATTTCTAATAAAAAAAATTTTAAATAAAAAATATACATATAGGTAGGTGAACATTATATATTATTATATATTTTTAAACACCCGTTTACGGTAAGTCGTATATTATATATAATAGATATTATAGTGTATGTAGTAGGCGTAGGTATATTTATAGTTTCCACTTTCCGTAGGTATATGATATGTATATATATATATAATATCTATTATATATAGGTGGTCAGCAGCTGTATCCGGTAGGTATATCACTTCCTATCTATAGTAAACGAACGCTGGACGGTGTTAGATTTGGGTCACTGAACAATGATCATTTAAAAAGTCGACTCATTTTTTTTTTGTTTTCGCGCGGGCGGTCAGAGATCAATAAGGATAGTGATGAAGGAGAGCTGCGTCAGCAGTCGTGATCTACCGCCGATGTGCCGTCGGCCACACACACACGAATACAATATCACAATATAATAATATAATAATTATATGTTTATTATATTGTTTATAATATTAAGATATCGTGCCTAATTATAATGCGTGCAATTGTTATTAATAATATCATTATTGATGTGCTCGCGATGTGCCGACGCGAGGATCGGATTATTATAATATATGAACCGTTCGAGATTTTCAAACCGCAAAAACGAGAATACAAAATAGTCACGAATAAGTTAAAAAAGACAAGATGTGTATATTATACATAATAATAATGTATAAACAACCGAGAATACCAGTCCCTCTAGAGTACCCTCTATCTGATTTCCACGACACGTTCAAAGTTCTGGCCGCCGGTTATGTTTGTAGGTACCTATATATTGTATGCGCACGTGGTAAACTCGTTTCTATAAATCAGAAAAAATGATCACATAACTACCTATCATAAAAATACCGAACGTTGAAATAACGCCATTAATGAGTGTTGGAATAAGCGCGCAAGTGTAATATAAGTATTATATTATATGAGCAGGTCGGTGGTGATTAAAAAAGCGCATTTTAATAACAATGATAAAAAATTAAAAAATATAGAAAAAGAGATAGGTACGCCTATCGAAATCAGGGTACAAAATTATCCATACATCAATAAGTATCAGCATGTATAACCTTATACTTAATGGTAGTGTAGGGCCATTATTGCACTGCCATATTTTACCAACATTGTATGAAGTGATGATGGTCAACACATTCGTCTTTCAAGCAAAAAGTAACATTGGTTTAAATAAGCATATAATAAATTATTATCTGGTCTATTATGTTATCGCGTGTGTAACAAAATAATAAAAGAAAGATTAATCCGAACGGATTGTTTTTTACACAGTTATATGCTGCGAGAAAAAAATTATTATGAATCGTTAACGCACTAAAACCTAAATATTTAACATAATTATTATAATACGCATTGTTAGACACGACATAATATTTCCCAGCTGCACCATGGACATTTCATAATATACACAATATAATCTGTGCTGAGTATCTATATTATACGCGCGTATTATTGTATAGGGTAATATTATTACGTTTCCCGTTAAAATGAGGTATTTAAAACGATATAAAATAATAATGAAAAAAAAAAACACAGATGCACACAATTTTCTTATTGAATGCGTATATACAACTATGAGACGTAGGTATAATATACTACTGCAATGTTTATATTAATATATTATATAAAAACATAATACACGCGTACGGTAATTTCTCACACTCGTATTCCGAGTCGTGTCGAGTCGATAGCACAGAAATTACACGTACGTGTATATATATACATAGGTAACCACGAGCTTCCGGTCGTATAATATATTATATTATATAGGTACAAAATTAACGTGAACGCGAACGATTCCCGGTTCCGCAGAAGGATTGTTGTACGCGATGAGTACCGCAAAAATATTATAAGTGTAAGCAAGTATCGCGGGTGCAGATAGAGGTATCTTGACCCTCAATATTATGAGCTCATCGTCGGATTCCCGCGACGACGGTATAATAAAAATGAGCGTAAACCAGTGCCTCCTATATATTATAATTCTCGAAGATACCCCAGACTTCAACAGGTTTCCGAATATTAGGTACATTATTATATCTAAAAACATAAAAATTAATGTCGGTCTGTCTTTAATGAATTCCTAATAACGGCAGGATAGATTTTTATGAAATTTGTTGTGTGTATTTGTTTGAGTGGTTTCCTGGACGATTTAGATTCATAATTGGACCCGGTAGGTGGAGCCCGGGGAGGTGCTCAAACAGGGATTTTGAGATTTACGATGGACATTTTTGTTTATAAATGGTTGCTATTGGTTTTTAATAATAATAATTATAATAATTAATAATAAATGTTTGCTATTTCATAAAATATTTCCTAAATTATAGAATATATATGTATAGAATGTATAGATATAATATTATACTGAACGCAATCAATGGTGTGTACATAACTTTTGAATTGAGGGGAGGGGGTCAGCAGAAAAAACCTATAGACAAAAATAGGGGTTTTAAAGTATAATGATTACTATATATATTACTACACTGTACAGGTACACTGTATAGGTAATCTACTGGGAAAAAAAGTCATCGGTGAATGAAAAAATGATTATATTTGAGACTCAAAAGCCCATTAAATTCAAATGCCTAGTTAAGCTTAAGCAGTTATTGAGTTTTATATTATACCACATACTGCCCGAGGACGAACTTTATCTGACCCGCGGACAGGAAAAACATTTTTTTAATTATTTCTTTTGGTTTTCATCAATTTTAATTTGATTTTGCCTTTACTATCTTTGTATACACGTGTAAGTACATTCAATTTTGAAGGGTGAAAACTTCTTATATTCCTAATGTGGCCTTCAAAAATATTTATTGGTAATCTGGCATTACATCTACTAATCTACTATGAAGATATTTATTGTCACCACGCTTGTAAATATCACGTTGTACTCACAGATATATATCATAACTAGATACCTACCCGACTCCATATAGAACAACATTATTGAATTATGATGCTCAACGCCATTTGTCACTTAGGCAATGTTTAGGGCTTGTTTGAAATGAAATGTTGTTGTTTGTTATCATATTACAAATTATCACATTGCCCAAGTTGTAAATGTCTGCCAGCGTCATTAATAAGAAGAAGTGTGGTATCTAGTTATTATATATATTTGTGGTTGTACTCCACCACCGGCTTAATAAGTGATGATGAGGTCAGAAATTAGATTTAATGTCTTTATCTAGTGTATAATAATATAATATATTATATAGGTACTATATAGGTAATATATTTTTTACCGTACTAAAGTCGTAAATTACCGCTATGTATTATATAATAAAATAACTAATAACTATATTATGTTTATAAGCTTTTTTTTAAAAAATATTATTTCATAAAAAACGCTATGGATTGAGTACCATATCGCCCCTCCCGTAATAACGTTTTTTACCTATAAAATGTAATATAATATAGTCATGCTCATTATAATTGTTCAATATATTGCAGTTATAACTACACTTGCAGTATTCTATACCTAGGTACTACCATTTTATATAACTAATAATTAATTGTAATTATTTTAAGATAAAATAAATGTATATATTGACCAATATTCGAAAAAAAATCATGGTGGTGTTTGGAAAGTTCAACGCGGCAGTAAAATTTTTTCAAACATGGGTTTTAATTATTTGCGTAAACATTATTTTTCATTTTTATATTAAAAATCGTTTTCAACTTTCTTCATCAGTGCTGCAATATACTGCAATGTAAACACTCACTTCTTTTATGTGAGGAAACGGCCGCTATACATTTTATCGGCTTCACCAAATAACATCTCCAACATAACATATAGATGGCATACTGTATAGTAATCTGTGGGTTTAGATGCATCGATATATTATATATATTACGTTTATCGTACGGTGTACGACATATAGGTACGGCAATTAACCTACAAACGTGAAAAGGTAATATTAAATTTTCAGTGCAAAATAAGAACCGACGCGGTTTAAGAGACACATGCTCAAACACGTGTCAGTATTATAGGAAATATAGGCGTGCAGTGGAAATATAAGACACACATAGTATTTTATCGGTTTACCTATGCATGATTTTTATTATGCGTAGTAAAAAAAACTGTAAATCATCGAGTGATCTCGTGGGATTTGCGGCTATATCGCTGCCGAATAATGGATGAAATCAATCGGCCGTAAACAATATAATCCTTTACAGCTAAGTACGCGTATATATAAGGTATTTTTTTCTCGGTCGTATATATAATCTGCCGTCGGTCGTCGCAAAAACATTTCGTTTTTCACGCCCTCTGAAAATTGCACAGTCCACTATACGTATAAAACAAATACCACAGCTATATTATATACCAATACAAAATATATAGTATTTATATTACATTATATTATCATAATATTATTTTTTGGAAATGGAATATTCCCATTTTCGACGGTACATCCACATACAGTCGTCCCCGCATAGAGAATAAAACACTTTTTATTATTACTTATTATTATAATATATGCCATAATATTTTAAAGCATATTCAGATATTCTTATGCAAAAAACATCGTTTTTACTTTTTAGAGTAAAATTTATTATAATATTATCTAAACGATAATATTATAAGAAAGTGATGATACCTATTTATCAGACATAGACGTAATTCATACATATTCAGATTTTCATAACAATAATTTGTGAATGCAATTCGATAAAAAACTAAGACTTTATAAACTAAACGATAATATTGTTTGTTATAATATTCGCAAAATGAATTTTTCTAAAGAACTTTTGACCGAAATTTCCTTGGCTTGTGTCGGTGTTGCTGGAATGTCTTTCCTATCCTCAAGGTAAAAGAATCCATCTGTGAACCGAAAAATATAAAAGAAGACTTGGAAATGAATAAAATATAATATTATATATTATTACGTACCTATATATCATAATGCAATAGCACGGCGTATCTTACTACTTAGCTTAGACCAGGTTAGAGACGGGAAGCGAGTAGAACGCATATTAGGGTTATTAAATCTGTATTATAATATGAATCATTACTTAAATATACATTTTTTTTCAAAGAGTACGGTCTTTCCGTATTTTATAATTTTATGAAAGAGTGATGGTTAATAAATCAATCAAAATTGTAATTAAACATTGAGGGAGGGAGGGGGGGCAAACACATTTTGTGAATGGTCGATCATTATTTCACTCAATGTTTTTGGAAACTTACTAGGGACAGTTATATTTGATTTTGTGAAAGTCATTATTCACTGGTAACTACAAAGGGATACACGAATTCCAGACTTTGTAAGTAAGATAGGTAGGTAAATATATTATTTAAAGGCACGTAGTATAATGTATAACGCATGGTACATAAAATATACATACGTTGTACATTTTAATACAAACTAAGTAGTACTTTTTTATATTAATAGATTGACGACCAGTTTTTCGACGAGGGAACTGGGAGTTTTCGTTCTATGACCAATGAAAACTTGCATAATATAACCCAATTCAAATCAATAAAAGGTTAGTTTTCCATATAATTCCATACTTTCTAGAACTGTATAAAGACGCATTAGAGAAACAGGCATTCAAAGATTTACAAGCCGTGCGCCTCCAAAGTGGTTGGATCCGAGAAAAACGCCCCGAAAACATAGGGCCGTATCTCAATAACAGAGGAGATTCTTAGGTCCATCGTACTCAAGCCTGTATAGTGCTTGGTATAAGGTAGTTCTGGCAATACGCTATCGTGACCATTCGTGACCATCGTCAGGCCCTGCTTACTGTTAAAGTTATTAGTTATGTTAAGTTGAACCATTTGTATTTATGTTTGTGTGTATAAAATAAATCTGTTTACTAATAATATATACGTTAAGTGTTTGTTTTATTAGGTAGGTTTTCAAATTACCATTACAATTATTATGAGTTAATAAAGTTTCACTAAATTTATAATCATTTTTTAAATCCTAAAAAACTAAATGCATAATGGCTAAGCATTTTGATGAAAATGGGGTCATATATGAACTCTATAAAAATCCCAAGTTTTAAAAAATGTTTACATATTTAGAGAAAAAGTAGCAATTTAATACCACAACGATCAACTTTCAACTACTTATCTTACAATATTTACGGCATTGCGGGTAATAGACCACAATATTAAAAAAAAAAACTGTCGGGCCTCGTAGAATTGTCGGATTTTGATGACTGTTTTTTTTATCTGAAAGAACAGGACTTTCTACAGCCCGCATTGAACTCTGGTTTTTTCAAATACCTAGTGGAAAAAAATCTGAACATTTCTTGTGGGCTGTAGAATAATTCCATCTATTAATTTAATAATTTAATAATATAAAAATAATCGAATTTGGTTGATTCTGCAGGACAGGATAATTTATTATTCTCGTAGAGTGTATTTTTGAGGACAAAATTAGTTTTGGGTTTGTATGCGAAGTTAGCAAGGTTAACTGCATCGAAAAATGAAATCTAAAACAAAAATGTTATTAATTTATATAATTAAATCAGTCGTTATTATAATGTACAACTAATAAGTAGTAATACATTCTGCGATATATTATCAAAACTTAGTATTTGCATTGTATTTTTTATTATTATTATTTTAGTAATCTATAAGAACTTATACATCTAACAAGCTATTAGAATATCAGACGATAAATATTAAATAACAATTAGTTAAAAATAAAACTATTTAAATATATTGATTAGGTTACATGGGCGCCCACAGGGGGGTGCTAAGGGCACTATTGCCCCCCTGGGAATTTTTCACAGCATGTACTTTATTATGAATATTGCTAAAAGTGCCAATAACAAATATTAGATAATAATTTACAAGTAATTTTTATCTTGCCCTGGATAGGATTTTATCCTGATGAACTTGTTAGATTAGGTATTGTACCAATGTTGTTAGAAATACCTTCATGTTGATGTTTGCATTTGATCTACCTATCACTTATAAAAGTTAAATACTTGAGTACTTTTAAGTACCAAAACATTTTGTTAGTTCAATATTTTAAAAATAAGATAACTTCTTCAAATATTTTAAAAGTGTGTGGTGCACCATACAAAACATTTAAAGCCTAGCTAAGTCTCACATACACTTCTATGTTCAATCCTGTTTATAAGATAGTGACTGTGAGTATTTGTCAAGTGTAAGAGCACCACACACTTTTAAATTTTTCATCAGTAAATTTTTCATTATTTTTTTGTATTGTTTTTTTAGAAAAGTGTGTTTTTAAAAAAAAAAATTGTTTATTTTTTCCTCGGAGAAGACTTTGCACACCCATCATCGCCGACCTGGATGCCCGGCAGGGGCGTCATTTCAGGTTTTTTTTCGGGTGTGCGAGGTTTCAAGCAGGCCATTTTGAAATTTCACTAGGCCATATAAAAATAGATATACATACGTATATATGTACATTATCCGGTTTTCAATTATTTCCATTATCATTATACATTATGAGTAAGGGCCGAATCAATTCGGAATCATTGCGTCAAAATAAATAGTAAATATCAATTTATTAAGAAACTAAAATATAATAAATAATGAATTACCTTAACAGTGAAAAGTGAAAACCAATAATAATTGATTCATAAAAAGCTAGAAGAATTAATGCAGCAGCAAATAAAAAAAGGACTTAATACCTATCTACATTAATACATTGTCGTTTATTTTCATAATTATTATAATTTTGGAAAAAGCAAAGAGCTAGAAAAAAAATATTTTAAATTTAAAGAAGCGGATATCGTCGATTTTTTAGTTTAGTGAATTTATCTACAGCTTCTTCTAAATTTATATTGTTAACTTCTTTTTTTTCAACATTAAGTACCATCCAATCACTTAGCCTTTCATCACCCATGGTAATGTGTAAATATGACTTAACTCTTTTAAATAATGAAAAAAACCTTTTATTTGATGCCTTAAAGTAAAATTTTTACCAATGAAATAATTTTTAAAGTTTCAACAAAAGCGATAGGACAATCTTTTAGGCATATTGCTATGGTGTCCAAATCAACATCATGTTTCTCATTAAATAGTGCTTTTACTGGTGGAAACTCAGAAGAAATTTGAATTTCATTAAAGTTAAAATAACTATAATGGTTTATAATAATAGTTTTGAATAAAGGCTATCTGGATTAAAAAAATTGGGACTAGAAAGGTAAAAAATTTCAAATAACTTAAACAAGTTATTGGTTGGTTCTGATAATCTTTCATTAAGTTGTCGATATAAAAATTAAAATACAATTTAATTTTAATCATATTAATAATTGTGCATTCGTGGCTCGTGCATTATTTTAGGCTTCAGCGGGGCGCAGGCCAATTGGAACCATTTAAAAATTAAGGGGTGCTACCGCACACCCTGACCCCCCTCAAATGACGCCCCTGATGCCCGGGTCCCAAAATGACAACGGATTATTGTATTTTCATCTAAGACCAAGGTCTATACCAATTTTCAGAATTTTTCATCGTCAAAAAGTGCCTCAAATCGAGCGCGCAAGATTTGATTACAAACAGACAAACAGACGTGAAAGCGAACTTAAGAAAAGTGTGTAAAAATAAGATAAATTCTTCAAATATTTTATTGGTGTCGAAATGTTGAATATTATGATTCTATAATGAAATTATATCACAACCAATTAAATTCTATCAAAAATATCCACTCTGGTACATTTGATAATATTTCATTCTATTTAATAAATGATTAAAACAATTTCTTCATTCGTCATTCTATATACTTTAAGCAAATAAATAATGAGTGAAATCGTTAAGCGGGCATAATGCCATGTACCCAACGTCCTGATCTGTGCCAAAAATAACCAAAGGCCAAAAAGGTGTATTATATAAAATATATAACTTTCACCTCATAATAAACTGTTTGCACAATACTTACCCCCGTTTAACATCGTTTATTGGACATGCCACACGACTTGTACCATTACATTTTAAGCTCATATTTTATTTCAACAAAAGTCTATTTTATTATACACTGTTGGAAATTTCTTAATCAATTAAACCTCTCTACAGTTGTACTCTTTATCCCTGAATCGCTTGCAGAGCCGCATAAAACAACATTATCATTCCTCCTGCAGCGGGAAGCCACAGCGTAGGCTTCCCGCCTAGGTTAGGTACAGCGTAAGCCACAGCGTAACCTCCTCTGGCACCTATCGTTCAAGGACCACCCGTGATGACGGCCGGTAAACTCTTATCCTGGTTACGGGCAGAATGAGACAATACCAAAAATAAACTATCGCATTCCTACAGCAACAAAAATACTCAAAAGTCTGTGGTGCTGAGGCCTCCCGGGGATAGAAATCTACAGGGAAACGGCTATTGCCGAAGTGATCTACCTGCTAAACGCCCATGACAGGGGCACAAAAGAGGGCGCCCCCCCACTTGAGCCGTATAAGACAAAGTGTACCAACTATAATAGTGTATTTATTTAAGCATAATAATATACCTATTATAATCAGTTATTAACGATATTATGTTAATTTCTCGTTATGATAAAGAAATATGACGAACTCAGCTACGAGGAACGTTTCGTAACGTGCCGCCCACATCAAATAACGAAGTATATAATAATATGATGGACCCCTCCATTGAAAAAAAAACGTCTATATAGTTGCGCCACTGGCCCATTTAGCGCGTTATATTGTCGTCGGGCGGTCGAACGTACAGATAGAGTGATTGTTTAGCCGTTTACGTTTATAGATACTATTCATGTCTATAGTAACAATATAACGTAGTTTAGAAGAAAGTTTGGGATGTACAATTCACGTTATCATATCTCTATACGTAATATTATGTATATACAGCCCCCCTCCCGAGCGAAGAGAAACAGATTCGGGATTTAGATCATCCCGCGAGAGCGAACAGCGATAATTAAATTATAAAACGGCGGCGGCGACGATAATAATATACACGCGCCAGTGCGTTTCCCGCCGACGTCACGTGACGGCAAGTATAGACAGAACATCTTCAGCGGCGGCGTCTTATCATAAGTCTGAGCGTATGTACCTCGTCGTCACAGTCGTCGTCACTGGGTCAACGCGAGATCACGACGCGACGCGATTTTCTTACTTTCGTTATAGGAAAAAAATAATAATAACCGAGCCTACGGTGAAAAAATTAAAAGAAATATGAGAACGGAAGGGAAAATGTGATATACCTATTATCGTATTATTATAATATGGATGAAACAATAATATTGTAAACGCCATCACGTCGCGAGGGAGTATAATATTATGTTAGGTCCATCAAGTTGGCCTCAAAATGTTAAAATTTTGGCTCCAAATTTTGTCAACGTAAGTCATTTGTAAGTTTATGTAAGCACAATTTGTTAATTTGTAAGTACAGCCGTTTTCAATTATCCTCAAAAACTTAAATCAAGGTTAACTTCCACGAAACTTCGCAGTTTTGGCATTTTAAAGTTTTTGACTATGCCAAAATGTCATTGACAATTTGAAAGTATTTGTAAGCACGAATTTAAAATTTGTAAGTCATCCCTCCCTTAATTATCCTTAAAAAGAATAAAATCCTACCCGGGGCAAGATTACAAGAAAATTTCTTATAATCTAATAAAAGTTTTTACAGTGGTATTTAAGTAAATGTAGTTAAAAATTCTAAGGGGGGAGGGGGCAATGGTGTTTGGCTCCATCCCTGCGGGTGCCCTTGAAATAATGGAAACGATTTTGAAACATTTATTTTACACTGAAAAATAATAAGAAAATTTAAATAATTAAAAAAAAATAATTTTGACACTTGACATTTTTTACTTCTCTATAGTCTATATCAGCAGTTCTTAACCTTTTGTAGATCACTGACCCTTGATGAAAGATTTTTAGAAATCGACTAGAGTGTCGTACTGTCGTTTTTATTTTTTCAGCTTTTTAAAGTAATTTTAGATTCTGACTTCTGAGTGGAGTGATAATTGTATTGATAATACAAGTTGTTTTTATTTTTTTAATAGTTTTATTTTCGTGTCTGAAAACACTGTTATTTCTAATAGAAAACCTGAAAACATGCTCTGATCGCATCAGTTTCGATAGAGTTTTTGGTAGGAAATCGGATACTTTTTCAAGGTCAAAATTAAAAATTCCCAGTTCTTTTCAAATATTTTCCAGATTGCCCATGGAGATAGCTTAGATAGCATAGATAAGCTGTGATTTAATTTTTCATAGGTATATGGATAAAAATCAATAATTTAACAAATATAATGAATAAGTAATTATTACCTATATAATAGGCTATGTAGGTGAGATTGTAACGCCGAAAATGAAACCTGTACTGCCAGTGATTTTTCCACTGCGAATCAATCTTGATGTCATCGAAGAAAAGTCTTCTGGAAGAATCGGAATACTGGAGGATCCAGACTATTATCAGCTGATATTGATGACGACGGGCAGGAAGCTGCAACAGAACGTATTATCTTCTTTGGGGAGGCGACTGATTAAGGTCAGGTTGTGGGAGGTTGGGCTGTTGGTGCAGTGTACCATTCTTGGTACGGCAATGATATGAGCTCGTCTGGCTCTATGAGACGACTAGTATACAGTTAAAATTTGGCGGATGGAAAAATCGGTGTTTATCTAGTGTTCATCCTGTAATCAAGGAAGTTACCCTGACGTGTTATAAATATTTACAAGATATTATGAGACGACTAGTATACAGTTAAAATTTGGCGGATGGAAAAATCGGTGTTTATCTAGTGTTCATCCTGTAATCAAGGAAGTTACCCTGACGTGTTATAAATATTTACAAGATATTATGTTACCTATAATTGGCTATTAAGTGCATAATAATTTTGTTCCATGCATATTGTCATTGTCATGTCAAAAATGAAAATTACTTATTTACAAATCACTTGTTGATTCAATTTACTGGTAGCCTGCGATCAATGACAGTGATTGAGTGCAACGGATAGTATATATTATATACTATATTGAAACAATTTACAAAAAATAATTATTGTGTCATTACCTACTATGTATAAACTTTATAGTTAACTTTATAGATATATTGAATATATTTTTTTGAAAGTAATAAAAATATCGATAATACATGTAAAATATATTATGTCTAATAGGTATTATAAAATACATTAGGTTTAATTGTTTTCGGTGTAGTTCATCTTGCGACAAATTAAAAATATCAAAAATATGGACAATTTTTTTATATGCATTTTAATACCTTATTTTGACTATGCCACCAGTTTTATATTTAAATGAAAATTAACGATCAATAATAATTTTTTTACCAAAAAAATAAGTATACGTAGGTGACCGCTGAATTATAATAACTTGATTACAGTATAAGTGGATATTTAATTGTTGTGCCTCTAAAACTCGGTACTAGGAGAATCTGCCTCCGTCACTCACCCCTCTCCCCTTAAATGCGCCTACTGCTGGATACTGTAAATGTCAGTTGATATTATTTTATTATTATCATCTTATATTATTGTCAGGTCAGCTAATGATTGAGCTGGAAAAACTCACGGTTATGGCCTTATGGGTGTGATAGGTAAACGAATGCAATTTTTCGAAATCAATTATCTCGGTACTTCGGTCGTGTGACGACTGACGAGGTGGCGGGGTAGGCTGGAATTAAACCTGAGCACGATGTGAATGATAATATAGGTAATGTGATTTGAGTATTTGACCTGCTGCTGCAGCAGATGTATATACATCTTTGGAAAACAGAGTGGAGGAGAAGTAGGAAAAAAAATTGTTATTATATACTATATAGGGGCCTATACCTATACGTCCGGTTTTCAGTTTCGAAAACGCGTCAAAGTTAAGCACTAAACACTCAACCCCGAAAACGAAATTAACGAATCCTTATAATATCCTACGCGTTGATGGACACACAATTATTGCCATCACAATATATTCTTCTGTACCTGTATAATATGTACCACGTGGCCCCTCTCCTAGGCAATCGTCGTCGTCGGCGGCGTTGGCGGAGGTGGCAGCAACTCTGCGGCGGCCGATCCAGAGGATATATACCTACAGTTCATCCGTCCGTCCGTCCACAGAACACCAGTGCTGGTTGTGTCGCTGGTCCGATAAACATATGCTTTTTTTACGGCATCATTGACGGTGGAACTTAAAAAAACATAATAATATATTCATCTATTGCAGTCGGTGTATTATTATATATTATACACGCCCGAGGAGAGAGCGATCAGGTCGTAAAGTCGTCAGTTTTCAGGCGGGATAGATCCGTTCGTTTTTCCGCGGGCAAGCCGGACTCGCACAATCCACTCGTCTCTTCATAAGTAAGTGTTTATTTCGTATTATTATTGTTATTTTATATAAGACCGCTGCATGACGTACCTGCCTATATTTACTTCGGCTCCGTCACACGCGGTGTGTTTGCCTTTATCGGGTATCCCGACGAGATTCTGATCGGCAGATCATCTCACTCAGGTATATTATTTTTATTTTTTAAAATTTTCAATCTACCGTCATCTGCGAATGACTGCGATGTTATATAGTTGAAACTTTATAGCGGTGCTTAAAAATGTACATCTAGATAAAGATAAAGGTAAAGAAATAAAGATTATTCCTAATTATGACTGACTAATGACTATGCTTTTGTAGTTTTGTAGGTATACTAACCCGCAATAAACTAATGTACTTTTAAAATTTGCAAAAGTTAATATTTATTCAACTTATTAAAATATTCTAAAAACTAAAATACAAATCATAATCATATTGTAATACCACACAGATATATACTATATTATATAAATCGAACATAACAGTTGAAATCTAATGTTTTCTCAGGTAAAATAAAATTTATAATCTTATTAGGATTTATTTCTAAGTTGTTCAAGTTATAATATTGTATACGGTTGTATAATATATATCCAATATACATATTATATTATGTATAATATTGTCGATTTAGTTTTTTAAATTCAAAAATTATTTTCTGTTGTAAATTCTATTGCCTTATATACAAAGGATATAATTAATGTCGTCACTGAACCCAAAACGTGATCAACTTAACTATAGGTATATAATATGTAACTGACAGTTCGATAAGGAAAATTGAATACCAGACAAACACTTTTGTTTGGATTTATATGGGCACGTAAAATAAACAAAATTGAACTAGGTCGAAGTTCTATATCAATAGAGCCTATTAAAATCAGATATTTATCTGAAAGTATAAGTAAGAATCGTTAGCATATTCTAGGTATACTATTGATATTTTATACCATCACAACGACATTTTTGTTTTTAAAATTAAATTTGACCGAGTTTTACTTGTTTACTTCCGTTAGTTTAAATACAAACAATGTTTCGGTTTTATCGATGTAGTGAGAAAACCTAACCAACACGAGTAGACATAGGTCGTCGTGGACCGCTAGAGCCACTAATTGATTGTATTAGTTGTAATAATTACTGTTCACAGTTATTGTCTTTGTACAAATGTTTACAGTGCCGATTAAGTATGTTAATAAACGAAATTTAAACTCGTTGTTCAAGACGACTGGCGATCGAAATAGATCGCATTACTCTTAAAAAATATATAGGTAATAATATACAAAGTAATATTATATTGTATTCAAAATGTGCAGACCTGATGAATGTTTATACTAACGTTTATGTCTATACTTACTATTATTATTCGAATTAATATGATATCAGGAGTGGTCAGGTATTCCAAGCGTAACAATAATCTCAATCAAATGATTCATACATGTCAAATTTCCATCACAACATAATATTATTATATTATTAACGTGTTTCTTTTGTCCGACAAACTGCATGATCTGTTCACATCATAACGGAAATGGATTCGATTAAATTATTATAGTGTGTTATTTTAATGTGTGAAAACTACCTAGGTAGGTACTACCTATACATGCGTATTATATAGATTCGAATAAACGATTACTTAAAAATGTCACACATTTTATTGGTATTTTTCTCTATTATTAATGTTCTAAAATGATTACCATTTTATGGTTCTCCTATAATTTCGAAAGTCTCTGAGTTAAATTTTTCGGCAGACACACTTCGAGTCATTAATACAATTTATGTTTAGAGCGTTACGGTTACACTTATATTATAAATAGAGTCTAGACAATGTAGGGAACATGGTTTGAGACTTGAAAAATTGGATATCGACTATAGTATAGGGCCTACCTACCGATATATTATATTAGTTTACATCGAAAAAATGTATTAACTTCAAAACATGGTTTATGATGAGATTAATTTTCAACAATGATGTGTGCTGGGCGTGAGGTGCTCTCGTTTAATAGTTTATTATTATTTTTGTTCTATAAATATTTTTTTATCGACTTAATAATAATATTTTCTAATTAAAAAACGATATTCTTAATATCCATACTCATAACTGATCCAGTACCTAGTATGCTCTATTCTTGCTCTATTTATGTTTGTGTTTTGTCCCGTTCTTTCCAATTGTATTTTAATATTATCGATTGGATAAATATTTTATTTAACTATTTAAAATTATGACTTAACGCAAGTAGTGTTTTTTAGTTTTTCAAGAATATTAAATTATTAACTTTACTAAACGAGTTTATAACTACAATTAAAATATTAAAATACCAGATTATCTTAATGAAATTTTCTACATACCTAATAATTTTAACGAATAGCTATAATATTCTATACACGCGTTTAGACTAAATATAAAATATAATATATGTAATATTAGCATCATATTGTATAGGATAATAGATTATCATATGTTCGCATTAACAATGAGGCTGTCCATAATACTTTTTTACATATTATACGATACATATACAAGCATATAAGTATATGCTACAAAACTGAATTATTCTGGGTGGTCTACAGACGATCTAGAAATATATGTCAAGAATAACTTGAACGGCAAAAAGTATACGATAAGTGGCGTGCATCTAATTTGTGCACTTTCGGAATAACTATTTGTAATATTATATTTTAATCCAACTGAAGACAGAAAAAAAATGAGCGACTTATCCAGGAAAAATTTATAGTATAGTCAATTTATAAACTAAAATTATATTATATTTATCTTCTATACATACATATTATATTAGGTAGTATGTTAATAAACATGTCGAAAAATTAATCTAATATACATAGAATAAATATCAAAGACACGATGTAAAGAAACATAAAAATCAGACTAGTGTCTGGTTATTATAACAATTATTATTAGAATAATTCATAAATATTAAAAGATTTCAATGTTTGGACTAAAATAACATACCCATTGAGGCGTTGACTATGGAAGACACTTTAATAATTATATAATATATTGTATAGGTATAAGTACCATTTTTTTTTTTAAATCGTTGTACAAATGGTGTGAAATTATTATTGAGCGTTATAGTACCATAAAATATAAATCATTCAACCGAATGAAAACGTAAAAATGTTTATTAACATTTATCGTTGTGTTTGTTGTAATAATTACACGAGATTCGCATTGGCTGTTTTTGAATAGATAATAGAAAAAACCAACGTAAGAAATAAAAAGTGTCACACTTATTTTATTATTTTTTAATATTAGGTACAAAAATGTACATCGCTGTTGAAAAACGAAATTCCTATATAATAAATAATACAATTATATAAATATATATAATAAATAATAATATAAATACACACACACATAAATATATTTATTTTACAACAAACAATAGGTTTAGAGCCTATTTGTCAGGAAATATCTAGATTGACAGAAATATGTTACGCTTTAACATTCGTCTATATGAATAATACGATCCGGTCGTATTACATTTTTACCCTCCCGAAGTTATTTACTCTCGAATTAGACGATTGTTAAAACAAATACGAATATTTTCAGTTAGGTATTTATGGGTCACTCGCCTGACTCCTACCAGCTACATACCTGTATGTCAGGAATATGTCTATAGTATAATATACCTTTATAAGGACCTTTTCATGTTTGAATGTTAAAATCCAACAAATAATAACTTTTTTTTTTTATTACTCTGGAGAAATAAAATAATCCCCCCCACCCCAACCCAACCACGAGAATTGAACATAACCCGTGCACGCTTTTAGAGCCGACATTTATGACCCATATTATACTATATAATAGACAATATTATGAATTTAATAATAATTGTTATAATTCACGAAATGAATACACTAATAATAATATACAATGTACCTATATACCTATAATCTGTTACTAAAACCAATAATATTAAGGTCTGTCTATAATATATAGGTACCTTCACAGTTTTATCATCATACCTATAATTTCAAAACCATTCGAACGCATATCCGCATCATGCACGTGAAACCGTAATAATATAATATAACCGCAAGTAAACTTCCATTGCAAAACCGACGAAACTGACGCACGTCCATTATAAAGTTAATTCCTTCGTTCATTTTTTGCGCTACTGGTAGGTTAGGTTAGGTATATTGTGATAATAATATATTAATATATAGTGTATTATAATAATGACAATAATAATATTATTATTCCGACCGCAACAGAACCAATGAAATCGCGGTCATCGGCGACTTCGAAGTATCATATATAGCCGACGACTCCACACGGTTCTGCACACTAATATTCGGTACAATAACATAGTTATACTAAAATTGAATGTACTACCTAGGTATAACAATAATTAACATCATACGCATCACCTGAATAAATTATAACCACACGTGATGTATCATCGTCGTTTTGCGCGCCTAATCGTTTGGAAAACGTCGCGCGTGGATGGTTTTACTTTGCTCGAGAGTTATAAATTATAATTTAACGACACCGGTGGACTGCGAGCGATATATTTATTATTTACTATACCTAGGTATGGATAAAGTAGGTAACATTTATTTATTTCAATATACTTTTATAGTTTTATCCTTCAGCGGTGGCATCGTCTACCACCCGACCTTTATCCTATAATATTGTATTATTATTATATTACAAATTATGATAAAATTCTGTTTTACAATTTTGAGAGGACGTGATACCCGCATGTGTTGTTTCCGTCTTACAAGTGCGTAACATAGAAAATTCTACTCAAAGCAGAACACGTGTAGCTTCGTTAGTTTAAAAATTAGAGTAAATTTACCTCTTATAAAATCTAAAGGTAAGATTATTATCTAGACAACCTAGTAGGCTTTTTATTATATTTTAATTTTCAAGCGAACTATGAGTATTTTAAAATTGTAAATTATTTATAGATCTTAACTACTCATAACTAGCTTAAAAACTAAAATATTAAAAAAAAGCTGATGAGGTTGTCTATATAATAATCTTACCTTTAGATTTTATAAGAGGTTAATTTACTCTAATTTTTAAAGAGCTACGCGTGTTTTGCTGAGCGTAAAATTTGCTATGTTATGCACTTGTAAGACGGAGACAACACATGCGGGTATCACGTCCTCTTAAGCGGTACCGACTTCCTACTTAGAACTCAATAAAATTATTCCTATACCTCATTAGTGCAGCACTGCTCATGTACATTAGGAGAGTTCAGGGACAATGATGTGATCGTTGAATTTTACATAATATTATAATTTAGTAAGATTTACTTAAAACCCAAAAAAACCAAGAAGTGTGAACTTATGAGTAAATTTAGTAGGTATTCTACTAGCGTGATGTAGGAATTGCATTATTATTTTGAGTACGAAAAAAAAAATAGTGGCGTAATTATCGAGTGATATTTCGTCGACGTATTAACCGAGATGACGTAGCGACTACTCGGCATTAATAAATTATCAATTATTATTTATCATATTATAAAATACATCGCAAAGTATAAAAACCGTGTGTGTCTCAAGCGAATCTCAGATGTGAAAACATATAATATATGAGCTTAGAAATATAGTTTTATTATGACGCATGTATTATATAAAAGTTACGAACAAATTGAATCAAAACAACATCGAATTAGACTGTTAGTGACTAAATAATTTTTGGTGTTTTATGAAAAATTTGGAAAAAAGTCACAAGTCCGAAAATATTACCTCCATGGAAAATTCGCTCAAAAAAGGTAAAGCTCGAAAATTTCCACTGCCAAGCGGAAAGATCTGAACGCCCTATATAAGTTTGAAAACATTGCGCCGATCCTCGACCAATGAGCACGTCAGCAGCGCTATCGTTACGTGAAGAGGTTAACGGTCGAATAACGATCGAAAAATTTCACTGCCAAGCGGAAAAGTCTGAAGCCACATAAGATGTTTTCAAGTCAATAAATTAAAAAATTACGTTTTAAAATTTCAAGCAGAGCCCTCCAAATAAAATTATTCCTATGGTGCAAGACTGGCTCGTGCGTAGACAGTAGACGCGGTGTGATTTTCGGGAGGAAACGATTCAGCGGCTATATAATTCGCCGTTAATCGCAACAGTATTATTATTACTATATAGGCACCTATAGCGTGTGTGCGATCGTTTGTGTTGATAATAATAACGACGATAAAATTATTATTATTATTATTATTCGGCTGTGGAATCGCGCGTGCGGTGCGGCCGGGTAAATAATAATATTATTAGGTAGGTACGAAAAACGATCGGCCGCGCGACCTACCCAACGATGCGCGCCGTCGTTCGGCGACCCTGACCTATGCGTGACGGACGGCCGTGTCCCTCAGGTCTAGTGTCACTCGCGGCTCAAACGAATACCAGGGTCCCATCAGCGCCGCTTTCGTTTCGCGAAATATTTGTGCAAAATACGCGGCGGAGCAAACAAAATATTATAATAATATTTTGTATTATTTAGTAAACATCATACGGTATGTATGACCTCGAAAATTTCACGTGTCCAAGACGCAATAATTATTATGTTAAAACAAAAACAGTTGTTGGAGGTTTGTGTTTACAAACCGACTTTTTTGCAGTAACATAATTGTTACGGTGAATGGCGTATTGTGTATCGTATTGTTAACTATATAATATATCCTCACTAGTGCGTCTCAAGTTAAAAACGAACCCGATAAATAATGAAATCAAGAAAATATAATATTATTGTTCAATCGCACAAAAATAATAATCAGTGTGATTGCAGCCGTACAAAAATATATCACAATAAATTATAATTTTCAAGCAGCGTTTTCCTGACGGTTATTTCAAAAATAACTCAAAATTATTGATTGGAAAATGTTAGGTCAATACTTGAATTTTGTTGCTCGTATGAAGTCCTTGGTATCAATTGGACTATTTAAAATAATTTAGAAATGTTTTTGGTGAGTACCAGAAATAATTAATAACCAAACATTTGTACCTCCCTTCCCTAACCAATATCGAAAATTATGTACTAATATACAGTGTTTTAAAGTATTTGAATGGTATTTTAAATACTTTTTTTTATTATTGAATACTATTTTATTGAATACATTTTTTTATTCTTTTAATTCTTAATTTGTTTTTATTTATAATCGTTTATCGTGTTTATCCTTCAACGTTATAACAATATTTTATTATAATATATTTATAATTTATGGACGACACTTCGATATCGATTTACGTCGATTAATAGCTTAATTAATTGTTTTTCTCCAGTCGTCGACGACTTTGGTACGTCGGTACCAGAATACCTAAGCTTATTAAGTCAATAACAAAATATATATTATGCAATAAGCTTTTGCTTAACAACTTTAATTATACTTTATAATTTATTTAACTATATGAAAATATTATTACTAATTATTAGTAATACCTATTTTCCAAGAAAATGGTTATTAATAATATCATCGTTTATCGTCGACAACGATCGATGACGGTATGGGATATCCAAATACATACCTATATAGTTTTAATCTAATATATATATTATACCTCTGTAGAGAAAAGTTCATTGTTGACTGTTGTGGAGGAACTATCACTAAAAATTAACTAACATGACTGATCAAAATTTTGATTATTGAATTCATCATGTTTTTAAAATGCAATATACAAATTTTTGATTACAACAAATTATATCGGAAATAAATAGAATTTTTTTTTTGTATTTGAAGATTATTTCAAATACTTCTAAAAAGTATTTGAGTATTACTCAAATACTTAACTTTTTATATTATTTGGGTAGTATTTTAAAAGCATTTTTTACAACACTGCTATTATATTATCTATAGTCCGGTGTGCCGTTTTTATATCATTGAAATGTATATGATAATTTTGATTTTAGTTTATATACGTTACTTTTTTTTTAACGTTTATTTGAATATACACAATCTGTAAATGTTGTTTTACAATAAGCGCATGTGATGGAGGTGTCGTGGCTTGAGTGGCTGGAGATAAGAGGCCGCCCATTGGAGGCACTTAAGGTTGGGGTATACGTTACTTAAGTTAAAATACAATATTTTTAATTCGTAATATTGTATACTAGCTTATAACCCCGGCTTCATTTACATTCAAAAAAATAAATACTAACTTCTACTATTATAATTTGCAACCATTTATAAACAAAAAAAAAAGTTACGATTTCCACCTCGAATTTCAAAATCCTTGACTAAGGACCTCTTTAAAATGCGAATTTTGGAAAAACCTTTTTTAGTGGGTCTTTACGTCGTAAAACGAAACTACTGACCAAATTTCATACTCAAACAGCATCGGTGGTTCCGACTAGGTGATGATGAATCAGTCAGTCTCAATCAGGAAAAATTATTTTATATTATAGGTATATATGTAGATATATTGGATATAAATACTATAATAATACCCAAATGGGGTGTCACTTGTATATAAATAAATATTAGTTAATCCATCATATTTTAGTTTATCAACAAATCTGTTTTTACCAACATAACTATCATAATTTATAATACAATTAAACGCGTGTATTTAACAGAAAACTATTGAAAACAACTAAAAATTAAAATTATTTGACAGATTCTGTAAACTTTTTTGTGCTTACTCAGACAACCCTAACCTCGCCACTCCCATATCACAAATTTCAACTATACTATTATAAATTACTATTTGCAGTTATTATAAACTAAGAAATACCTCCACCCACGAATTTCCTCTAAACAAAAACAAAAAACAATAATAGTAATAAATGCGACGGCGACATTACCGTATTATATTTAGGAGCAGTACATGTGGCCGTCGCTGTGGCAAATCGTTGGCAAAAATTTTCTCTACCATAACACCGCAACTTCGAGTGATTCACGAGACCGCGTTGTAAATTATTGTACCATATTATTATATATTAACGTTTGGCCACGTCTCGATATACCTATACTGTGCTGATCGTCACACTGAATTGTGATCTGAATTCACGGGTATACATAACGGGAAACAGTGGAAATGACAAACGGATGTAAAAAACGTCGCTAAAATAATATAATAATAAATTATTATTATAATACATGAGATTTAATATTTTGCGACCGTCGTGCCTGAAATAATAATAATAATAATATGTGTGCTGTATATTGTGAAAATCGAACGCCTTTTTGTAAAAGATTGTGGGTTATTAATAATTGTTATAGTAATGCAGGAGTCTATATACTGTACTATATCTCGGGAAAAAGGCATATATAATCCCATTATAATATTAACTAAAAAATATTTGAAAATGATTTTGTTTAGATGGCGATGGTACAATCTTGTAAAAAGATACTTTTAATTTGTATTTAAATAGAGATACCTACAAATACATCAACTTAAAAAGTATTTAAATAGTATTTAAAGTACTTTTTTCAATAAGTATTTAAGAACAAATACAAATACTTAGAAAGTATTTAAACACAAATACTTATTTTAATACATTTGTTTTAAGTTTTACCTTTGGGTTCAATACTTTTTCTCTGATATTTTAACTTTAAATTTGACCATGAGATCAAACTCATTCAAACTGTACATATTAATTATTATTATATAGTTAATACTTAATAGTTCATATATTATAATGCATGTTCCATATTCTGGTACTAACCAAGGTACCTATAATTGTATGATAAGTAAATAATCACCGAATGATCGTTTTAATTATTTATTGTATGAGAACTAAATAGATATTATAAGAACCTTTATCTTCACAACAAACCTAGCTTCTGGAGAAAATAATTTATATATAAATGCTATATTTCTGTAAAGAAAATATTTGTATTAATGTATATATTACGTATGTATACTATTCAATTATTCAACAGGAAAAAAATAAGATCATAGGTAAACGTAAAGTCGTAAACCGAATCAGCTGATTGAGTATCGCTTCATTATGGTCCTATGTTTATAGTTTGGAGTTTAACAATAATATTTTGCATTTTAGGAGGCTATGTCGGGAATAAACTTACTAAATTTCAATGATATTACTCATGACTATATTATTATTTAGTCATGATATTAATTTGATTTCTGAGAAAAAAGATAATAAATAATCATTTTTTATTGAAAAAAAATCGATAAAGTATTTAAATAAAAGTATTTGATTTTCAAATACAAATACGTCCAAAACTGTATTTAAAATACTTTCCAAATACTTTATTCAAAAAGTATTTAAAAAGTATTCTAAATACAATAAAAGTATTTAAATACATTTACTCAAATACTTTTACTCAAATACTTTACAAGACTGAGATGGTATTATTATATTATACGACCACATCATTCAGGATAAATTGTGATACCAATTTGCACAACGATAATACGATAAAATCGAATTTGCATTGGAACTTTGAAACTTAGCGTATCCTGTGGGGCAAGTTTAAGGTAGTCGATGGGAGGTAGACGATGCTGCTCGCTCCTAGTTTACTCACTCGCCATTGTTCCGCAATTATAAAACAATTAAAACCTTATCCCACCGTTTGTTCACTGCTCGTTCGCGATACATGCACTCTATGCCGCAGTAGATGATAAAATAGATAGGTACCTAGATAACTATTCTCTCACAACACATCGTGTGATGTTATATAGGTACCTAAATGCCCGTAAATATTTTAATTACTAAATTAATACGAGTAAATTGAATCATGTGCAGAGAAGATAATCGTCGCTTGCATAAAAAATAAATAAATATTACGGTATTTAAAATTAAAATAAATATCGTAGTTTTTACAGTTACGAGAGCGGCGAGATATCTGTATACGCTCTACACAATTACAAAATATAAGTTTCGTTTGCAGTGCTCAGTATCAGTATATTAATTATTTTCCAACTCGTTGTGATCTTTAAACTGCGAGAGTTCAAACAATAGTGCGCTTACAACGCATTATTATGAGATAATACACGCGAATAACAATTGTTGGTTTTTATTTGTTTTCCAGATTGTACCATCATGAAGTACATGAACGTGTTCCGGATTGTTGCGCTTATTAGCGCTCTATGCATAAACAGAACCTTGGCGTTCACATCCGGCGACGATAAGTTCATAAAAAAATACGCCATGATGAAGGTATGACATGCATATCACATGTATATCTATGTAATATTATCACATGCACTTATATTATATTACATATTATGTGCCTTGCAAAGTATGACATATTATAGGATTAGAACAGTATGGTGGTAAAAGTAAAACAAAACGGTTACTTTCACACTCCACACATAATATATTAAACGAGCAATTATTATTATTACATGGCTCGACGAATAATAACAATATTATTTATTTTTTTTATTTTAAGTATTCCACACGTGTGACATACTGACATCACAATGACTGCGTATACCGTATAAACAACTGTATTTGCTGTGAATAGTGTACGGTTGTCTGCTTAAAACGTCAAGTTAAATAGTACTTAAATTAAAAGAAATAATTGCCGAATACTACTATAAGCCTTTGACGTTTGAAAATATAAATTAGATACCTATATTGTCCGTTTATTAGTACATATAGCAATCCAATTTTATAAACGATCGTTAAAATGCCATAGCTCTAACAACATTTATTCCAGTGTTCTCAGACTCTCAGTTATAGTAAACTCATTTATAAAAAAAAGTTAATATACATTCTATAATAATGTAAAAATTAATAATTATTTATTACTGAAACCCATAACGTTTATTCATTTTATATTTGTATGTAATATACTAATGTATACTATAATGTTAGTAAATATTATAGCTATTATATACCTAAGTATAAAATAAATTAATATTTTCCGACTCTTAAATTATTATTATTATTACTATTATTACAGTTTTGAGTGAGGTAGAATAAATTAAATATTATTTATGCTTCTTTCTTAATAACATAAACGATAAATATGCCGGGATAAATTATAAAATGCTTTACCGAGTAATTGTTTTGCGTTCAATAAAGATTTTCATTTTTTAAATAGTTCAATAGTTATTATAACCGGTCTATTGGCTATTCAGCTATTGTATATAATATCAAAGTACCTATAATAACAGTAAATAATGGCAATAGATGTTTTTCGCGGTAGGTATATGTCACATACTCCTTTCTGCAGTCATATTATTATATTATATTTTATTGGTATTCAATTAATTATTGTACACCGATAAAACAAATATTCAATTTAAAAATAGGTACTTGCAAATTTTGTTTTCAAAACTAAATGGTTATACCATTCGTGTTTTTAAATTTCAATACAATGGTAATATATTTTAATATTTGAATAATATAATGTGCTTACTTCTTTGTGATTCTTTATTATTGTTTGTTGGGAAATCCGTACTTGTCTTATTGAAAACTCCATTCATTCATCAAAACGCCTGCAGTTAGGTACTCAAATACCAAAAATTAAAAATAAGTATTCACACTCGCCGACACCCGCCTTACACAGATATACCTACTATAATATTACTTCACAGGCAATACCATAATAATTATAAAGAGGTATTAAAGAATTAACGTAGGTACACGTAGGTATATTTAGCAATGCATTTTCATTACTTAGTATAGGTAATATAGGCAGTACATCCAAATGGACTAAAAGAACCCTATATTGATGAATATAATATTATTTATGAAGATTCTTCTTATTTTTTCTAAAATATAAAACCGTGTAAACCGTTTTAAATCGTTGAAAATCCATTGTGTGGTTACAAGCGTGAAATAATCAAAATTTCAAATTCGGACAACGCCCAGAACATTTAAGCGCCTATAATTATCTAACTATATATATTATATATAATATATATAATGATAAGCATATAGGTGCATGATTATATTATACTCGGTGAGAGTGGAAAGTGTGCGGGCCAACCTTCTCATTCGGGATTTTAAATATTTTAATCTCGTTAAATACATATAAACTATCAGTAAAATGTACAGAAGTTCTAGCCATACTCATATAAATCGGTATGAATAAATTATTAAACGTGACAATTTTTTCCTCCAAATTTGAGCTGCATATTACAATATAATATAATATAATATAATGTAATATAATTAACATTACCAATAGTCAATAGAACAACTTCTGTAACTCAAAAACAGAGTACCCATAACAATAATAATATGTCTACTACAGAAAAGCACGAAAACTTAACGTTTCGTTATCGTTTTCTTACAAAATACGTAGTTAGAAAAAGTAACTAGGTATAATACACAGATCTATTATAGTATTAATACTGAATAATTGATTTTTGAGTTCTGGCAATATAAAATTATGCACAAGCAGATTTGTGCTCGTTTATATTATCTATTTATTATAATATCATCAGGTGTACGAGAACTGTTTCGGGCCGGAAGTAGTGAAAGAAGTGCGGAAGGAAATGAAAATCGCCACGGCCAAGTGCAACGGAAACATGCCCATGAGTGTACCTACGCCCAACATGGGCTCTTTGAAACTGGCCGCGGCCCCGTCAAGCATACACGAGTTTACCACCAGCTCACACCACCAGCAGAACCAGCACCAGCAGAACCAGCACCAAGCCAAGCCACAAGAGGAGACTTCGTTCAGCAAAACGCAGCCTAGTGGCATTGACATAACGAAACTTCAGCAAGCCATTCTGGCCGGATACAACAAGCACCTGGTGAGTAACGATATTTTTCTTTAATAAAAAAAATTATCGACATCTGAATATATCTAATGTCTATACCGCTATATAGTATATAGCTACCTACAAATCTAAATCACTTTAGTGTGATATCAATATAATATTATTCAGTGTTAATCATTATACAGTTAAAGAGCATAATATTAATAAGTAGTAAAATATTGATCGTCTTGGGTAAACGATAAGTATTATATCAACTTAAAAATCTAAATGAAAAAAACGTGCACATGTTGAGAAAAATATAATGTGAAAGTGATTAGAACCAATAGGCAATAGTCGTTCCACTCTTTGAACTACGGGACGAAATATACGACTCAGTGATAAGAGTTTTTCATGTACGTATATAGTTTATAAACGAAATTTACCTACACAATCTGTGGAGTACACTTTTGTACATTTTTAAATTTTTCTAACCATGTAATAGACTCTCCAGCGCTAACACACGATTATCTAACAAACATTGACACGCCGTTTTCTAATCTGATAAAATTTACTCGGAGTTTAAACAAAAATAATAAAAAGACCACAAAAAAAAATTAATTGAAGCTATTAATGTAATTTTAATTTATAAATTATAACAACAATGACAATAACAGGTATGCAGTCGTAGTGTTGTTGGATAACGGCGAAACGGCCACCAACGTCCATCAATAGAATAGTTGACCACCAATTATTATAACTGACCTTTCCCCATACAATAGATATTTTGCAAATATCCAACACGTTATATTTTATATTATCAGAATTTAATTTGAATGTGCGTCCTGATAATATCACTATTACTATAAAACGAAAAAAAGCCCGCTTTTTTTCCGCCTACCCTATAAAATATGTAAAATATGTTTATGAGTTAGTATGTTATATAAGTCTTAACCTCCTTGAAACAATTTATTACCTACCCACACAAAAGGCCAAAGTATTTAAATTAAATGCTCTACATTATGTATTAGAAATTTACGTTAACAGTCGATTGTATATAGAAGTGCTAGATAATCGTACCTATTTGTATACGTCCTCGAGGCTATCATTGGCTCGTCATCGTCTTCCTGCAGCAGGTGGTTACCGTTTATTTCTTGGGCCACGTTGACCCGGACTATTTCTTCCACCGTCGCTGCAAATATTCAATATGCGGTACGATACCTAGCTTAACCAAGTAGTCCTTGCAGAGACTCGTCTTATTTATTTGGATGTTGCATATCAGACCGAACATGGTAAACACATTATCATCGTTACTGTACCTGCGCAGTGAGGGTCAACCTGTTAAAGTCCAGCAAAGACCTCGGGCGCATTTCCTGTTTCTCGAACACTTTTGGTTCGACGACGGCCCTTAGTCGGCTCTCTGCATGTTCTCGAACGGCTGACTGCATCGACGGTCGGCGGTTTCTCGGAATAGAACTATATGAGTATAGGTATACTCACTGTCTTATGACTTTTCATTATAGTTATAGGCCTATATAGTATATAGTATATACTGATCCTAATTCATCACCGTTCTTAACAAGCAATTTAATAATAATAATAAAATAAATTTCTGTCTATATAGTTTATATTATATATTACTTTTCATAAGTTATAATATTGTTTACTCGGTTAGTTGGAGATGAGGGAAAAATATATTCAAACCACTGCAGTATATACCTACGTGTAGGTCATATGGGTTTTCAACCAAGTTTCGGTTTGATAAAATCTTCTAGGAGTGTGTATCACGCGTTATCCTGCCACGTTATATTGGTTCATTGATTTAACACGCAGCACTGCAGCTTCGTTGTATAGTTCCGCTAATCGTCGTATAATACGATTCGCATTCTGCTTGTTCGTCTCGGTGCGGGCGACATGCCAAGAGCTTCGTGTCCACTCCGTCGATCGTACTTTGGGTTTTTCGTTCATCGGTATAATAGTGCCATGCAATAACATTTCGACCAACTGCAATCTAGATCGATGTCCATACCGGTAAAATAAATAAATCAATTACCAGGACGGACACGCAGAAAAATGTCGACCAAAAATGTGCACGGACGACACTAATTATATTATAATTCGGTCGACGAAATAGTGAGTAACATCAATATGGTTTGAATTCCAATTCGTTGTGTATGGTGTATCGGCACATCGATGCACATTCGACACAATCATGTTCATATAGAAATTATATAAGATACGTACGAAGTTGATTTCCTTGCTTATTTTTGAAGTATTTAACCTCTAATTGTTTTTGGTTGCTTTTTAACAATATTTAAAATATTTTGTAATAATACCTATGTGACGTTGTCACTCAAATTAATAATAAAGTTCTATAATTAATTTTACTATAATATTCACTAAAATTAAAAAAAAAGTTCTATCAAATTGTAAGCTAATCTAAAAAATTAAACACCTGGAAATAGTAATACATTTTAAAACCCTCAACAGTATATAGCTATCTCAAATATAATAAAGTGTATTTTAAAATTGTAATTAAATAATTAAAAAATAATTGGTTTTATTAGTTTTATTTACATAATTACAATAGACATCAATTTAGCTATAGTTGTATGGACGTATGGTAATTGGTAGAGCTAATATCATAGACCTATTAATTAGTGAATAGAAACATATTTATATATATATATATTTGTTTTAAAATTGAAAAAGTTTAAAATCAAATCATAACAATTTAAAACGCACGTAGGTCTGAGTGACAATAAGTGATTACCTGTATAAATATTTTAACTGCATTATAATCAAAGGTACCTAATATACCAGTAAACATTACTAATTAGTAATTACTATATAGAATTTATACTATCAGGTCTAAATATTTTGGAACCTATATTTTACTTCCTGATAAACCATAATATGGAAAATGAATTACGTTTTGGGCCAGTTTTACCGTCTAAGGTTCAACTTCGATTACGATTAATCAGTTGATAACAAATATTTAACCGGGAAAATTCAGCCGATTAAACTCCGGGTAACTTTAATCGGAGACGGTACAACTGGCCCCTTAATGAGTTGGGAAATTTATATCGATAATGGAATCAAAAATGAAAACAAAGTATATACAATTCAAACTTAATGATACATAATTTAATTATATAATATATACTATATAGGATAATAGACTATACATAATTATATAATATACCTAAAATAAGGTTGTACTGCTAATGTGTTTTTTATTTTTATCATCTTCGAGTTAACATTCGAGGACATTAAAAAGGAGTCAGTGGACATAATGTGTCCTGACAAATTAACAGGAAGTCGTTTCGCATAATAAAAAAGCGTATGCAAGCAGCGAGGAGCGTAGAGAAATAATTGCAAAATAATAATCGTAACAGAGGTTAAAAATAAAACTCGTTATTCTAAAAATTCGAAAATGTAATATTATATTATGTATTTATATTCCTACATAAATGATGCGTGGCTATAAAAAATGTTATAATATACATTTAGATTTTAAATTACAACACTCAACAATAATTAAAGGTTAAGTTAATATAGATGTCAAATGTTTTGTTTTTTTTGGACGCCCAACCCACACGATCGGTTGTCTCTATACTTTTGTAGAGGTGCATTGTTAGGTACATATTATTATATTGTCCCCGAAAGCGAATATGTACCACTCGTTCGTGTCCGCAGTGGTTCGAGCCGGTGGCGGTATAAGATCAAATACGACAGATATTCAGTGTGGACGATATTCTTACCTCGTCATCCGACAACAATAATTCTGATGGACAAAAAGTCGGTAAACGTCAAATGATAAAAATTATTAATTGTCGATCGACCGATGGCGTACACCGGTAATGATAACAGCGGCTAAAGATTCGTTGCAACCTAAACGTAGGCTAAAGGTAGTTGGAAAACGAACACGAACAATTGAACAGAAAGTTGACAGCAGTCGCGGTTCTTTCGGTAGCATTGTGTGCCATTCGTATCCGTAAACGCGCCTTTACCAACGTCCGACATAATATAGCAATAATCTGCGTCTAGCACTACAAATATTGAGTTTTTAGATTTTGGAATATTGACTCATCACCAATAACATACTCCACATTATATTTGTGTTCATTACGCGTTACAGCGTAGGCCGAGGCCTGTTGCCAGCAAAGAATTTTGAGAATGAGAGGTTTGGAATATAAAGTGTACTAGTGTACATGTTTTGTGACTAACAAAAATATTTTATAACGTAAATAATCTCGATAAAATTTCAAGAAAAAAATGTCAGCGTGGGGGGGGGCCTAAACCTACACCGCTCCACTGGCTACTTGACGTGGGCTATTTTGTGATATTTTAATTATTCTCTGATACAAAAAATAATTTGTAATAATTGTAAATTTTTACATATTTTGTTACTTGCATATACAAATTTGAATGTACCTATACGATACCAAGGTTAAAAGTCATAATATTATCTAGACCGTATTTTAGGTAGGTATTTTAAAAGTAAAATATCAATATAAAAGCCTAGTACCTTACCTGTGTGTTACCTTAGATAAGATTATGTCGTACTTAAAATTGACAGTAGCCAATTAGGTATTTCACTTTAATATTAAAACTAACAACACAAAAATTGATTCTGGCTAAATTGCAAATATCATATTTTTACAATAATTTAGCTATATTATGCCTATATTATTCAGACTAATTTTAATTGTAATCTTAAATCCTCATCATAAGCAATAGTATCTACTAGTGTTATTTGATTTTAAGCCCGCTTGTATACATTATTTGGAAAAACTATATATATATTTTTTCAAACGGCTACATTTCCTATTAATTTCAACCTAAAATCAAATACTATTTTTATGTTTTATACTTTGATAATATGAGTTGAAATAAGAGCCAAAGAAGTGGAATGACAAATCTTTTGATGTACTAGGGAGTACTTAAATTTAAATTCTTACGAACAATAAACGTTAGTTTAATATTTGATATTTTAATATAATATTTTACATAATATTAGGCATACCTTATTCAGAAGACAATTTAAAAAGAACATTTTTTCTCGAAGTATAAAATTAAAAACATATGTATAGGTACTGTCTGAAGGAACTATTTTAAACGGAATTGCGTGTTTCTTTTATATTTATACTTAACATAAAAATTTATAAAATAATCATTGTTGTACTCTAGTCTGCAATTATATACATAAAAAAAAGTTATCAACTTTTGCATTCAATTGTTACACCGACTTATCCATAACTGAGTATTGTACATGAAAATTCTATAACGCTGATAACCAATAAAGCTGATAATATATAATAAATAGTACCTAATATAGGTAACAACTATCAAATATATATGACAGTGCAAAAGTTAAGCTTTTCGACTATATTATGCTTGAATAATATTATACTTGTAATAATATTTATGTTTATATGAAATTTTATTATTAGGTAAATATTGATTCTCTTTGTTATACTTACTAATTATATTAAATGGCAGCAGTTTATTTTAATGATGTTAATTTAGTAGGCACCGTCTGCCTGTCTCACATATCATTTATATAATTATGATTCATTATAATATTCTAAACAAACGCAATTCAATATGAGAATAAAGAAATATATTTAAATTGTTTCAATATAACTATATAAGTATACCTTATACAAATTAATTATGTATAATATATATAACGTATAACGTATATACCACTTGTAAAATGCGACTGTGTAATGAAGTGGAAATTTAATATTAAAACGATGTAAATGATGGAATTAATATAATTTAAATAAATATTTATTTATTAATAATTGTATCTACCCGAGAAAACAATAATAAGACAACTGTTATTTTTCAGAAAAACACATCTAATTATTGACTATAAATCGAGTAGATGTAAAAAACCAAATAATAAATAACATGGTTTTTACTGTTGGTCAACGACTATTGGTTTACCTGCCAGTATAATGTATTATATACACTATAGCGTAATATGACGTATATAATATGCTTGTCGAATAATACAAGTGGAAAATTACAATTATTATTACAGTGTAAAAGGAAAGACGACAACCAAGAATATCCGAAGTTAATATGACTAATATCATTTCCTTTTGTGTTTTTCGTCAGGTTTTGTGATATTTAATACATAGGAAGTACCTAATAATAATTCGAATGTGAGTGTACAGGATTTCACCAGTCCACGCAGAGTCAAGTGAGAAAATATACGTTACAAATGTCGAGTACCTAATTCCGTTTCGTTATTTTTTAGTATTGCCTTTTGATTTCCATCACACGGGGCTGATTTAGTAACGATACACAATAACATTATTATTGCTTCTATAAAAAATCACGATAATGTTTTGGAAAATTAGATCGCTTACGGTCTATTGATTCGCATCATCGATATCAGCATCGGAACCGAGCGTGAAGAGTTATTGGTTCGTATATTAATACAACTGTTCATCATAAACTCGTAACTACGGTCGAGGTTACCTATTTTACCGTATACACGTTATGATTGCTCATCAATAAATAATATATTCGTATGATATTATTATGCAATCGTAGCGTCTCGCCGTCTCGCCGTTGACGCCGTCATCTTTATCGCGCGCATGAGCGTGTCCGGGCGCATCCCTTCCACGCGGGAAAATAATCATTTCTGTGTACAGTATGTGTCACCTCAGCGATACCACACGATTCGTACCAGGGTCCCATCCTGCGTAGGGCTCGTTCCTTTTCGCATCGATCCACCAGACGATTACCTGTGAAAACCGCGAGGTCGTATTTTAAGTGACTCGAAATCGCGCCACATCCGGTATGCAATATATACATCTATGTGTTCAGTGTGTTGTAAGGTGCAGTTTACGACCCGCAGTGGAATTTTAATTTTTCTAATAATTCATTAGTAGTATAACTTCAAAGGCGATGACTTTACGACAAACCATCAACATTATAGATTATCTGATAGCGATAACTAATTATCCATCTATAATATATACGTATAATATACAAATTAATGTACGTCGTTTTTGGGGGTTTATAGACTTGGAAACTACTGAACCGACTTGCTACCGAATTCGGCACACAAATTGATAGACCCTCGAGGAGTGTTCATAACTTTGATTTTCAATCGCTAAATATAGGTTACCATATTATGGTTGCTCTGGCTCACACAAAAATTCGTTTATGCTCACTATAGTTGAATAATTTTTTTGTCTATTTATTATAGGGTTGCCAATGGTCACAGAAGTAAAAGAAACTTTTGTATAATCTAAATACATATAAATGAATGTATGTGATCTATACCACTATACCAGTATACCTTACCTACTAAATGACTACTTGACTGATTTTGACGTATGTTTCAAATTACAGTTCTTAGAGATATCAATAAAGTTTAGAGAGTAGTTTCGAAAATATATCAATTGCTAATTGCTATATCCGATTTATAGCAAAGGTAGATTGATCGCATCTCTGTTAAATCACAAAGGTATACACATTACACCGACGCCGATTTTCCGGTGAACTTAGGTACACTAAAACCGGTGCACTACACCTATATATAATATAGGGCCGCATTTTATATTTGTTCATTTTTTCACGAGGAAAATCTGGTTGTACAGCTAAGAATTTATAAACAAATACTGTTATCACCCGTGACGTCAAAGGTTCAAAAATAAAATATACAGCTGATTATAACCTATGGCTCGGAAGTTATTGAGTTTTTGCAATTTTGTGAAAACTGCAGCAAAGGAGGTTTTTCGAAAATATTCGTGTGAATATTGTCTGTATGTGGCAAGGGTAATATCAAACGAAAACTTTCGAGTTTTGATTAAGCATCTGTTTTGAATGAATATAATATGGTATCTCCCCGCTTCCCCTCTACTATGCTTACTGAATTGTTCGTATTCAACTCGGTCGATACATACCTACATTGCGCCTACCTAAGTAATAAGTATATTACCATGTATTCATTTCAAGTTTTCAACCACGAGATACACATGCGTGTGTCGTATTGTTTAAAGAAATAAAATGAAACACGGTTTTACAACCATCATTATCGTACATATTATATAGATATTAGATAATTTCTACGGTCTATGGTTTTATAGAACTGTATACCATATTACCACACGTATATATCTATGTAGGTACCGTATTATATATATTATAAATTATTAGGTACTATAACGTAGATTACATACATTATATGCATAAGTATTATATGTATATATTAATAATACGTCGTCTCGTGTTGTAGCAGCAACAGTCTTCTCATCAGTCGTACTCGCAGTCGGCATCGGCTTCGCATCTCCAACCGCAACCGCAACTCCAACAGCAACCGCAACCGCAGCAGTACATCAAACCGTGGACGTCCGCTGGATCGTCTTCGGCGTTTTTGGACCAACAGCCGTCGTACATGACCAACGCTCTGTTCTATCCGCCAAACGCGGTGCCAAACGCGGGCAACGACATGTACCTGCCGAGAATATCCACCGTCCCGCAGCAGCCCTACCCCGGACCGTACCCCATGATGAACGCCGGTCAAATGTACCAGCCGTACTATCAACCGTTCTACCCCACGCACCGGACCTCGGTAAGTTCACCGATGATAAAATCATTATAGGGTCGGTGGCATATAATATAACATGTTAGGGACCTGCTGCAGGAATGGAAAATTATTTTGACGCTACGTGCCAAAAATTACCTTTTTTTCGAAAGTGCCATTAAATAAATTATGAAAAGAGATGTACATAAACTAAGGTACATATTATGAGCATACAGCTATTTATCGGGACAATAACGATTATTCAATTTTATTTATAGATATTAATATACATGGTTATGTAATTTATTATTAAAATAAAAATAATATATCTACCTAATACGTATATCTATAATATAAATATTTTAATTTTTCACATACCATGAATTTCCCATATCTGTATAATATATTATGTGTTACATATTATATACAGAGTGACTATTTTACATCATGTACCACGAGATTGTAATATCTTAGAAAATAAGAAATATATACCTACGAGGAGTTTTAAAATGGTACCTATAGAAAAATAGAAAAATTTAGACTTATATTATTATCTATTATTGTTTTGTAATAGATTCTTAAGCAGTTACTTATATGATAATCAAATAAACTCTTTGAAGTAGGTATTTTCTAAGATATCATAGCCTATAATTCGCGACGAAAGAATCACTCTGTACACATAAACGACGAGTGAAACCAATAAGCCGATTAAGGGTTGGGAACATTTGCATATCACCTTCAGTTACATATACCCTCTACCAATCAGATCTCAATAAGACGACTATATTAATTAAATATTGGTAAGTTTTTATACAGCAATTAAGTCTGTAGTGCCTATAGATACTGCAGCAAGTACTGAAAAAACACAGATTCAAAAATTAATATTTATAGAAAACATGAGGAACATTATTTGGCTATATTAAAATGGTTAAAATTAATTATAAGTATTTATAAATTCGTAACCTGCAAATATTGAATCCTAAGTCTGACCATATGATGAGATCTGTAGTATGTCTGCAACGTACACTATACATTCGTATTTCGTCAACGGCCAATCTGAGTTAACATACCTACTCACTATTACTTTTTGCTTCTCAAAAAAATATACATTTACTCTTTTTATAGTTGGACTATAATATGATAAATATTTAATAATATATATTACTCATGGTAATTTATTATACGCCAAATCAAGTATAAACACTTTTTTTCCCTTCCGTTCATAATATACATTTCGTGGTAAACAATCTATGCAAAATCTAGTGCATATAGGTATAAGGTACGATTCTCCTTCGGTGAATTTTCCTGCATGTGCATTGGATGCAAATTTGAATCGTGGACCTGCAGGAAACCCATAAAGTAAACTGCTAATATTATACTTTTATCGATACGAAATAGAGTTTAATATTTGTATATTATAAATATACACACATTAAACTTGCGTTCCACCTTATGGTGTACCATTTCAGTCGTTCGCATTAACGAGATACGATATGGACAATTCGCTCCAGTTTTAATATACAGTAGATAAACAATTTTAAGTTAGTTACAGTTCAGTGACTTACCATTACCGTTTTACTAAGGAAACTCATTTTGTACTGAATTTACTTTTATATAATATGTATAGTTACCCATTAAATACGTATACCCAAGCGATATATTGCCATATATTTTAGTGACATTTCAAATAAGAAACTGAAAGTGTGCATACGATTATTACAGCAACGTATACGTTTTCAATAACTATGCATAGAAAGTTTAAAAATTAAATTGAACCTGATTTAATTTTTAACTTCTTAACACATATTGTGTGCACGATATATTATGCCTATATGTATACATTTATATTTATCTTCATTCTTTAATCTTGACCTGAAAATGGACTTAAATATTTAATACATTTTTAAATTTGTAATTGCCATAAATAAATCAATTACCCTATTAAATTATTACTAATGAGTGATAATATGCATATATATTGCATACCTACTAACGTTTTATAATATCTATTACCTTACCTTTAAGCTAAAAAGTTCTTAAGCTTTAGTGTTCATAACTTTAAGAATATTTTATCAACATATTACACTTGCGAATATATACTTTATATAATTCGATTATACGCGGTATACTATTTCAGTGGAATGGTTGAATTATATATGGAGAAAATATTCTTGTGTTTTTTGTTATAGTAAACATAATATTGGAATCTACTAAAGTATTTTTTTGAGTACCTAATAGTAGTGTCAATGTTTACTAAACCGAATAATATTATTCGGTAAAGCGTGCAATTCAAAATATAAAATATAAATTAAATAAAAACAATATTATAATTCGATAAACCATTATAGCCTTTATTATACTCGTATAGGTGTATAACAACTTTTCACTAGGTACTCCATTTTTTTTAAAATCCGATATATAGGTATAAATAAAGAATAGGCCATTTATTCAATATAGGTGAAAGATTGCCACTTTAATTTATCATTATTTTTGTAGTGTGGATTTTGACCTGTTTTCCATCGTCATACATTTACAATTCACTTATAAAATGGGTATATAAATAATAAAAGATCTCATACAAAAATGATATACAAATTGATCAGCGTGTTGCCCATTTAGGTACCGGTCATGCGTGTGATACAATAACAATCGCGTTATCCGAAAGGGTATAATGTGGATATTAAACTATAATAAATATAAGGATAAGCTGAACGAATCACACAATCACTGAGACAGCTATAGTAGAAAATACAATTATTTTTATACTATGAGCTATTTTTGTACGCTTCGTTTGGAGACAATTCGTCTTTGGGCGAATGACCTTTTTAGTTTTTAATGCGTGTATATACTCGACAAATGTATGACACTGAAACTCTTACTTATTGTCCTGTTCTGATATACGACCAGGTATATGTATATATGAAGATGTCTTCAAAAGTATGGGAATTAAATCACTTATTTGATCGCCAAACAAATAATGAGGATGATATTATATTTGACGTACAAGTCTGCAGCACTGCACCTGCGCATTCCGCTCTTTCAATTCGTGAATCTTAGCCCGAAAAGTGGTTCTACACACCTAACATTGTTTCATGTGATTTTTTTATGACTCCTCGATTAAATACTGCACTTTAAAGAAACAAATTTAAAGATATAAATTAAATCAATTATGAAAAGACAGAAGAACTCAAATTAATAACTATTGAATAAATTCAGAAGTGCTTTGAAAAATGGCAACACCGCTAATGTTGGAATCATTACGGCACTAGTGCACCTATACCTAAGGGCTAAGGCTAAAGGTCCAAGAAGCTAAAGTATCGAATCATTTCATTAGTATGTTAATTAATATTAATACAAAAAAAAAAATACACAAAGTCCTCATCGTTCTAAGACAATCTAACGGGTAAAGGTATAGATACAATATAAAGTTACTGGGGAAACGATAATTACTGTTTATTTGTTGGCTAACGATTTTGTAGCAGGACGTTTATTATAGGTGTGCCAAAAAAGTTAAGAAAGTAATGTATATCGCCGTAACAAAAATAAAGATATTTTTAGATCAGTTTGGTTAGGATTTTTCGTTTGCAAATTTCAAAAGCCAATCAATAAATTGCGTTTTAATGATTTCTATAAGAAATTATCACATTTAGATACCTATATATAATTAATCTATACTATTCATAAACATCAGACAGACCTTATAATATACGATATACCTACTATACCTTCATATGTAATTATATTATTTATCACTTCATTTTTTTACTATAATACGCGCGAAATGTATACATATAGGTGTAGGGTGTGCATGTGTGTGTCGTGTACAGTTAGTCCGTAAATCTTATACCAATCATAAGCATGTGCAAATTATAAGTCATCAACGACATCTGACAGGAAAATATAATAATCGAACAAATGGATTTGAATGCGATCAGTCACGGAAAACGAATGTTACAAAAAGGGCTATGGGGCTGAACAATAAAATTTTAGTATGTAAAACTATACTAACAAAAAATATCACCAACACAATGTACTATATAGTTAGTTCGAAATACAAAACGTCCGTCAAATTTGTTTTTTACAAACTGTATTTACTTGATCTAATACAGGTATTATTATACATGCATGTTATATATAAGTATATATGAGTACAAAACAACGGTATAAATAACTGCGTCGGCAAACGAAAAACGTTAAAATATCAGAGATCTCGCGGGTTCCGTAAACATATTATAATAATGTTACTCACAAATTATAATATAATTTAATATCATGTGTTGAGGTGTAAAGGTATTTCAGGTGTACAATAGAAACGGATAACCGATCCTTGTTCGTATCGCTTAAAGATATCTATAGTATATATAGTATAAATGTATAATATATTGATAATAGTATTTTCCCTGATATGTTTTATCCCTTAATCATATAGGTACGTGTATAAATGTATAATTGCCCATACGAATATACATGTAGTATGTACACAATAATAAATCGTATAAATCGTGACCGTATAGCGTGAAATACAGTAAGACATAGTATATTAGTATGTGTGTGTAATGTGTATATAGTATATATACTATATTATAATACATATAAATATACAATATACAATATATAATATATATATGTATAATATACAATATGCGATGCTACAGCTTTGAGCTCGGCGGACCTTATAACAATATTGGCATACACATTACGCACACACGCGCGCGCGCTGCCAGCACAAATTCTACCGTTATTATATACATATAAGATCATATATAGCCATATAGGCATCGATATAGGTACATAAAATAGATTTATGCCATGTACACGTTTAAGTAATATAATATACAAACTATAGTACAAAGGGGCGAGCTTATACTTTTGTAGTATACTACATAGAGTCATAGGCGGATATTTGGTCACATCCGTGGGGGGCTTAACATTTTTGTCTTATCCATTAGCGTAAATATACATTTTTTAAACGCTTCAACCTACTAACTAGTGGCTACTCAATACTCCTACTTTATTATAGCAGAGGCACCTAGTTTATATAGGTATATTAAAATACACAATTTATTTTGACATCTAGTGTGGTTTGTTACTTTCAGGGGAGCTTAAGCCCCCCAAGTCCCCCCCCAAAAATCCACCTATGCATAGAGTATATTTTTATGACGCCGTATGATCGTATCTATATAATATATACTATATAGATACAGGTGTTATATCTGCACAATATATTTAAGATTAAGTCCTTATTCCGAGAATTTTTAGCTGTAAATTTTCCCTGTGCTCATTTATAATTTACCTGTGATAAATACCAGTCAGCAATCCCCCCTTTTCCCTAATTTAGCTAAGGCAGTAATTTTCTAAAATTTTATTTAAAAATAAAATATCAACGGGGATAAACACCACGGCGAGACCACTGGGAGAACAAGGGAGTTCGATATTGGGTTGAAAATAGAGACGGTTTTAAGAGGACGCTACACCCTCATGTGTTGTGTCCGTCGGATGTAAAACATTGCAAAAACTGTTTTGTGCCGGTAAGAACCACTCAGGCTGTAATCCAAGCTATAAGCAAACAAATGTTCACACTGTAAGTCTTACCTAATGATTATTTGCGTTAGTTTATGAATATACCTACATATATTTATCTAAAAATGTAATTTAAAAAGTTTAAAAACATAATATATGTGTATAATGGAAAATTGTTGCCCCCCCCCCGTTAAAAAAAATTTTCTCGGATGGCCTTGACCGAGAGGTTCGTAATATAATATAGGCACAGGTATATACGTATTTCATATAAGCACTATATAATATTAATATATATTGCGCTCTGTGCCACTGTATACGGTCGTCTCTCTTAACACCGTTGTCCACTCATTATACCCATGCATAATGAAACGATAATAGTTCAATATATTATAACACAAGCGCACATTTACCGGATTGCGGTTGAATAATTGCCGGCTAAACAATAAAAATAAAATTACGACTGGAAACGTGACTGGGAACATTGCTCGCGCGTTTCAATATATACCTACCTATAAGTACCTATATATACCTACATGGCTATATTTCTACCCATACGTTGTCGCACGACGACAAAAAACAAACCAAGTCTCCCATATTACACACACTATCCGCACACGACTCGAGCAGTATGAGATGCAAAACACGGCCAGTCCTCCGCAAACAATAATATATACAAGACGGACACTGCATGTAGACATAATATTCAATAGACAGCCATACGGTAAATTATCATTATTGTTATTATTATGAAATGGTTACGGGCTAAACATGATATTATTATACGTAGGTACTAAAGATATATTATATAAGACACGGCGTAGTAGGTTAATAAGTTTACGGTGATATCGTATGTGCACCTTTATATTATTATTATTAAATTTATTATTATACATGTAATAATGGTACATCGGTAGGCACTTATATATTATGCGCTTGGAATGTTATGAACGTAATTCTAATGTAGGTAACTTCATCCGGGTGGGACACTCAACTTTATAAGAACTGGTTCTAGAAAAAGCGGCAAATCATAACAAATAAACTTCAGTTTCGATCTAGGTCGAGTATATACCTACATAAGTACCTAAACTTTACCTATGATTTACTCACATAACACGCCTACACATATAGTAGGTATATACAGAGTTACTTCTTAAGCATACTCACCCCATTTGTATGTTTAAATTATATGCATATATTCAATTTCTGAATTTTTGGAATTTTTAACTATAATTTATAACGATATTTTCGAATACTTGGATTTTTCACAACATTTACGGAGTATCATAAAGCGATACCAGCATTGGTTTTTCAAATAAGAACCTACGTGTTTTAATGAAAAATTTAGAATCACATGATTTTTCTGAACATTTTAACTTATGTAGGTATTTGTAATCGAATTTGAACGAAAAGTTGTTGAGTTATTCTACTTTAAAAAACTAAGGATAATAGTCAATTAAATACTTATTGTAAATGGATATAAGCTCTGTAATTATATATATTATAATTATTAAGCATGCAATACAAAATATTTATTAATAATTACTGCTTATATTAGTATATACTCAGACAACTTTTTAATACTACAATATACTTATGAATTAATATTACACCCAAATGATATAATTTTCAAAACGAAAGTTAAATTTTAGTAAATTATTATCTTTAGTTTTAGTATTTAAATTAGAAATAGTAGAATACCTAAACCTAACTCAGAAACTTTTCGATTACGATTTAAGTACGTCAATATTTTCAGAAAAATCATCTTATTCGCAATTTACATTATTACGGAGAATAACACTGCAGCTAGGATACTCCTCAAATATTGTTATAAATCTAAATATTCAAAAATAGATACTGTATTTTAAAATTCCAAAAAATCGGAAATTTAAACATATTAATAGTGTGAAGCAGCATAGCATAGGAGATAGTTGCAACAAGGCTTAACACAACTTATGATTGTGCGTTTGTGCAAAAGACTTGGTCACATTTTGATCCGACAAACAGCTCGGTTCTGTATGGTATTGACTATTGGGTCAATAATGGGCCCAGATGAAACGCGTGACGGAGGCGACAAAGACGAAGACCGGTAGGTCACACATAATCGATGTAGTCTCCGTACAGATAATGATAAACGCTGTCGACTTATACGTTGAATAATGTAATAATAACGTGACGAAACCTAAATAATTCGGCGAAGGTCTAGTCATCACGTTTTTCCGGATCCTGTGGGAACGGTCGCATTCCTTTTACAATAATGACACCACACAGGCACACAGCAGCCTCCGAAAATTCGACGTACCTAAACAGTAAACATACAGCGATAATGTTTTGAGGTTAATAAGGATAATTTGAAATATGGTAACCACCGTCCACCAAAACGGTGTACCCAAGTGTCTTCGTTTAAAACGACTAGGTAGTGACTGATCTGAGTATAGGTGCAACGTAGTAATTTTCTAGGGGCGAAAATGATTTAGAATTTAGATGGTAATAGCGAGAATGTGATAATTAAACCAGGCCTGATATCCATCTAATATGTACATTTATGTGAGTATATAGGTTAGGTATTATCGATCGAATAAGATCGATCATCGATCTATAAAACGAAATTCTAGTACATATAGCTGGTATTTAAATTAACGCACTATAAGATAATCTCTCCCGAATAACGTATTGGTACACAGCGGTCAGCGATCCACCCGAGTGGTCTTTAAACCGTCTATATATAGCACACCTTAAATACTTCCTACCAAAATTAACTAGATGATTTGGCGTTTTCAGAGAGTTGGAGGTTTTGACGTCCGCAACCAGATGGACACGATGGCTGCCAAAATGACCGGAAAGATCCGAAACGTCACGTGCGTCATGCAGGAACTTGGTTACGTAAGTGTCTATTAATCTATTGCCACGGATATTCATTTTTTTTTATCATTATTTTAAGGCGAACAAGCGTCATTGCGTCAATACCTACCAAACATAAGAAAATAATAGGAATATTTTAATTTTAGATTCTGAGCGGAGCGAGGAAGCTAGTGGTTTTAGTGTTTTTTTTTTTTTTATCCGATACACAAAATTTCTACCAGGGATGCTTCGATTTCAACATAATATATACAGGGGCGTCATTTCAACTTTTTTTTTGTTGGTGCCAAAAAGTTTGTAGGCCATTCAAATCATTACCAGGCCACATATTTTATTTTTATTTTTGAGGGGGAAAGGGGTCAAGTAGGGACAAAAACTGTAGAATATTTGAGCGTATGTAATTTGCTCCAAAAACAACCAAAAAAAAAAAACAAATATGCAATTTGCGCCACATCTAAAATTGTATTTTGGTAATTTGCGCTACTTTTTAAGTTTGTAATTTGCGCCAAATGAAACTAAATAAAAAGGCAATATGTAATCTGCGCCATCGTTTACCTACAAAAATTGTAATTTGCGCCATAGTTCACCTTATTGAAATTGTAATTAGCGCCACAAGTAAAACGAACTCCATGTATATTAAATACCTAAGTAAATTTTCGTTTAGTAATAAAACATATAAAAATCAGTCATATTATAATTATAAATAAAAGTATTCAAGTAAAACGAATTCCATGTATATTAAATAAGTAAATTTTCGTTTAGTAATACAATTTTTGTAATATAACACATAATTTTTGAAATAAAATACCTAGCTTACTCACGTTTTTTATATTTATAGCTTGATGATGAAACAAAGCATTTTCTGTCAATTTTATTTTGTCTGTAGTCTTCATATATTTGTTGAAAAGTTTCCAAACGAATTTTATTTTTAGTAGGATTTCGTTTTTTAAGATGTATAATTTTAATTTTAATCAAAGTTTAGGTTTGAAATCTTTTCAGTATGTCCAAAAAGTAATCGGAGATCAATTACGTCTAATTACGTCTCTATTATCAGTAGAACACAACAATATTATATTGGACACACATCGTTACGTATTATTGTATATCCTATGCGATATCAGTAAATATATCTGCCGGTAAATTCCAACAATATTGAAGTTGAAAGTGTGGTGCAAGGTACATAGGTATTCCATTTCGTTTTCTGTCGTGGCGCAAATTATCAAAATTAATTTGTATATGTGGCGCAAAATACATATTATATTTTATATTTTGGTGCAAATTACATACGCCCTTAAATGTACCTTTTGATGGCGCAAATTACAGGTTATTAAATTGGCGCAAAATACCATCTCCCGAATATTTGTATACTTTATTTAATATGTCACTTATATTAGTATGAAAATATCTCAATATTGTTTCTATTTTTGACGAACTATGTGTAAGTATACTCTTAATGTATTTATTTTATATTGTGAATATCAGTGTACAGTGGTATTTGCATTTGGTAAATAAATGTATTGGTATATAACACTTTATAGTAAAATACCTAACTGAACCTAACCTACACATTTTTTCTTTCTGCATACTCAAAATATATAGTAGTAGCTAGTTAGCTTAATAAAACCAGAAATTTATTTTATGGGTACCTTTCTTCACAAAATTTGTGTCATAATTTTATCAATTATAATTTTGTGGGACCACAAAACCACATCAAACATTCTTGGAAATTATTAGTGCAAACAATTTTTTTTAATACTGAAAAAAAATATAAAATTAAAACACATAGGTATATCAGCGCTTATATTTATTAATGGCAGGCCAAAGAAGGAGTTTTAAAAAAAGTTGGTGCAAATGTACACCCTGCACCCCCCCAAATGACGCCCCTGAATATATAGTACCTTATATTTTAGAAAATTGGATCAAGATTGTACTTTAGAGAGGTCATTTTTCGATTTTCTCAATAGTTATTTAATGGGACGGGAAAAACTACCTACAAATTACGAAAAACCGCTAAAAATGGGATTTTCATTTCTAACGCCTTGTGTATCACCATAGCAACGAATAAAAAATAATAATATTATAATACTAGCTGATCCCGTGCACTTCGTTTCCCGTTAAATGTATGCCAACCCTTTATGATTCAAACTCTGTTCAATTCGTTATTTAATATTCGGTGTATGGTGTTCAAAATTTATATCCAGACTGACAAATCGTCTTCGCTCTGAATCGTTTTTCTTATATAATGAATAATGATATTATATCATTGAATTCAAGTTTAATACAATCCATTATACATTGACCCACTTGTAACCTACTGTACAGCAAAGCGACATCCGCTTACCCGATTTTTTTTTTTTGTTCTTAAAATAAAAAACAAACAGAATAGAATAAAATTTCTTATATTTTCTAAGATAACTCTCGGTTTAAATATGATGTTTTTTACACAGCTCAACCAAAACATGGAACCAGACTACGAAAACATGAACGACAGAGTGATGAGGCTACCGATCGCCGAAGAACTTAAACAAGACATGGTCGACGGCATTACGTATTGCAAGAAGTTTTCGGTAATAAGCTCTTCGTGCAACGATTATACATTTCTATAATTCTATGTATATAAGACATAGCTGGTTATGCTTATGTTAAACTGCTTCGAATATATTTCGAAGTTATTCAACTTTAATTGGAAAACGTTTATTCATTATTTTCCAGTTAGGGAGTGTAAACTTAGTTTTACTTGTTCTTCCATTTCATACAATGATATATTCAATAATTTACAGTCATACCTAGGTATATACTGATATTAAAACGTTACTATAGAATAATGAGACACTCGATGTGTTCTAAACAGTTTTTCAACTAGACATAAATATTTTATATTCAATTATAATACAGGCATAGGTACGTCATATTTAGGTATTCATTTTTAAAAGTCAATATTTTAAACTTTTTAAGATTTTATATTCTTTTACTTGAATTGAATATCGTACTCGATATCGTATCCACTATTTCTCTTTTTAGTAAATATCAAACGTTTCATAATCATATTTGTTATGTCAACAGATGTGCGTACCGGACGAGAGGAAAGATAAGTTCGCCAAAGAGTTAGTGCGGCCGATGTTCTTTTTCAAATGCTATAAAGTACGTAAATGGTCCTACACAAATAATATTGTATAATTGTATATTAGACTGAATAATATACATCCAACGCAATATTAATACTGATTATAATACATTTTTTTAACTCAATAATACAATATTATGTTCGATAATATAGCATAAAAAGTTGGAGTCGTGTATAATGAAGGATATCAGAGACCGTTACACTGCAGAAGAATTCGGCGAAGATAACATGACGGCCGAACGATCGATGAGAAGCTCACAGTACTTGGAAGACGATACTATTGAACAGACGGTGTTCGATTACATTTACGGTGACAAGTCCATAGACTTAGACGTTTTGCTGTGAGCCGATACGCAAGTGTTTATCAACAACTAGAAATGCTCAACTGCACGTCTGTCTCACAAAAAAAATCTGTCATCCGCGTCCTAGAAAGTCAAATTATATAAGTTAAAAAGTATAATTTTTTTTTTCCATTACGTTTCCTTAAGATATAGCCTGTAAGAGATTAATTTATTATTGTGTACGTTGGTCCTGGTTTTAAAACGCTACTAAAGATAATTAATGTAAAACCAGCAGTGGCGTTTCGAAATCAGAACGAACTCTCGATCAGAATATTATTTATGTATTTATTTTAATTTGTCAAGCTTATTATAATTTATTTATAATGAATAATAGTTTAATGTAAAAATATATTATAACATATTATTATACCTAGATTATGTAAATTTTAATTTTAATTTATTTTTCATATTGCTCCCTTTTTACAAACATTTTCACAGTATCAAATATTTGATATCAGTTGGATTTGTTGGATTTAAAAGGAAATTATTAAGCAGATATAATATACATATTATTATACATTAATCAATAAATTATAAACTGTAAATAATAATAGTAATAAAAATAATTTTATTTAACAAGTATAAAAGAACAATTTTTTTCACATAATAATAATTATTATTATTATTGTATTATTGTTATGTTTAGTTAATAATTAATTTTTTTAACTTGTATAATTTAAACAATATTTTGGTGTTCAATTATCTCCGTATAACATATTACATTGATAGTACAATAAATAAATAGCGCAGAATAAAAATGATTGTCATACAAAATGATTAAACTTGTAAATATGATTATAACCATGCGCAATTGGACAAGTCGAAAAATAAAATAAAAGTATAGTAAAAATAATAGTAATAATTATAGTAATGGGGGGAATGGAGAGGATGGATTAGTTATGCGATGAAAGTTGAAAAGTTGAGTAAAATCCTGCTTTAATTTTATGACAACAACTATATATGAATAACCTAAAATTCATTAACATTACATGTCGTGTTAGATATTTCCCTAAATGAAAACCGTAATAATAAACACGTTTTGATTGTAAGATTATATTCATTTGACTAAATAATGTCCGAGTAATTATTTTCACTATCTTTGCGGCTGAACAGTCTCATGCGACCAGAATGTTGTGTGGCGCTACTGATCACGCCCATCCATCTGAAACAAACAATAACAATTAGTTATTTAGATTATTTTAATCAATTAACAGTTCAATGTCGATCAAACAATACTATCACGGAGAAAATTGCTCACTAGTCACTACAAAATGTGATTTTAAACGACGAAAGGACACCCACGTGGCCACGTAAAAATAAACGTAATTAGGTACCGATTTTCTAAGCTAACGATTAAAACAGTATAGGCAGATAATCGAAAATGCAATTACACATAGGAATCGGAACACAATTATGGCAAAGACCACAACGTTTTACCTGAATAATGGAGTTTATAACCATTAAGAGTTAAATCACAGTTTTCAATCAAATGACCACGAAACATTAGATAAAAAGTTAAATGTACATGAAAGTGACTGCCATCAATCATCATCACGAGAAAACAAACACCAGATCGGTAGTCGGTACCCACAACAATACAATTTGAACGCAAACGAATATGTTTGAGGGTTTTTTCAGTTTTCCACTGACATTTTAGATTTATTTTGTGGTCATGACGAATGATAGTTTTCAGTAAGTATTATAATAATTATTCAACTAACGTAAAATATTTGAACAAATCTAGCTACCTTCGTGTTGTATGGATGATTGAAAAAAATTATTATTATATATCAATGGAGACATAACACGTATAACGATGACCACGTTTTATTGTATTCACAATAAGGCTGTATCTGAGGAGGGTTCAGAGGATCTGGATCTTCAATATCTTATTTTTAACCAAATATCAAAACTTAAATTCAATAAAATTACAATATACATGTTTTGGACCCCCCCCCCCACACCAGCCTTGGTTCACAATGTCATAATGTCCTCCGTAGGAGTGTTTATTTTTCACTCAAACAATAACTGAATAACAAATACACTTGTTAGGGCCAATCAAATACACAGAAATCTAAAAGTGAATAGATCTTCCAATAATATATTAAGTGAAACTTGTAGGTATTACTATACCTAATAATTAATATTATGTATATTGTATATTAATATTTATAATAATTAATATTATGTATATTGTATATTAATATTTATAATAATTAATATTATGTATATTGTATATTAATATTTATAATAATTAATATTATGTATATTGTATATTAATATTTATAATAATCTTATTGTGTAGGAGCCCGTTGTGTACGATCCAAATATTAATGACTAAGTATATAATTATCCTTATCCTTTAGATATGTTGAAATATTTGTTAAATATTAAATTTTTTATAGCTAATATTATCGTTAAAACCAAATAAAAAATTAACCATCCACATTACACACATATTTTATCAACAATGTTTTAATTAATAACGTAACAATGTATCTATAAAATAAATAATTGTTAATTATTCAGAACATGAAAAAAATGTATTTTGTACTTTGGTTATCATTGTCTAGTAATCCAATAATGTTAATTATGACTATGACATCTGTTAACTATATTATGCTATAGAACACTATTATTTCATAAAATCATTTTTCTTTTAAAGTCAATACATCGATATTGGAAAATCAATATTTAATTCGATAAATCGACAACGAAGGTATAAAAAATCCCATTCCCAATAATAATAATTTCATGTGTCAGTGTATCACTCACCTGCCAAACGTGTATTCGCTTTCGGCTCTGAAAAAGTAGACGTGATTCTTGAATTGCAACTTGAAAACAAAGTCTTTTTCGATGGAATCCTCTTCGTTGGGTTTTGAAACGCTGTAACCGAGCAGAGGCAGACTGGCCAACGGCAAGTCATCTTGGAACGACTTGTAGAAGAACAGGCAGAAATTGGTGAACACGACCCATAGCTTTTGCCAGCCGTTGCTGTTTTTGAACTTGCGCAACAGAAAACCGCTTAATTGGTTCTGTAGGGCAAACGCAATGATGGTTAGAAAGTTAAAAAAATATAATATATTTAAGGATTATTAAAGTTACTGTCAAATTCGAAACAGTCTAATACATATAAATACAACGGCATGAACAATAATATTATTTGTCAGTACTCACCTCGGTGGCCCTTAGATGGTCAGCCATGCCAATGCTAGTGTTCCTATGCCAGCAAACGTGAACGGTTGTGTTGTTCCTTTGCGCGGCGCCTGGCGCTTTGCCACCGTTGATTTCTGACAGCGCGCCGTTGCAGTCACCGTTGTTGCTCATCATGTCATCTGAGGAACCTAAGCACAGTTATCGGATTGGAAATTCAAATAAATTCCTGTTAATGTAAAGGAACAGCGAACACGAAACATAACGGGTGGAGGTAAAAAAGGTTGGTTTCACAGTGATAATTTTATCAACCTTTCAAGTATATACAGTTATTCTTTATTGAATTACAACAAAATAATGAAATCGATTTTGTCAAAAACTGAGTTTGCTTAAAAATTCCAGTTTTTTTCATAATCTTTTTTTTGTTTATCCAAATGATTTAGAAAAATAATGGGATTTTTTTACTTTTGATCTCCCAAAGTAGCAACTAGATTCACTTTAATATCAGAAAAGATTTTTAAGTTAAAAATCAAAGCATTTTTCTACTGTAAAAAGTGTCTCCAGACACAAAAAAAACACATGTAGTAAAATACATTCATTGCTCTACTTAAAATCTAAAAGGTGTTTAAATCTATAATTAGATCGTTCATATAATTCAGGTCTACTATAATGCCGATTGTCGAAGATTTGTATTTAAAATATGCAGATATTTACAAAATACACAATATTTCAATTTGGCTAAATTAATAATAATGTAATGTGTTATTGAAAACCATGATTATCTTACTGCATGATTTCAAACTCAAATAAATATTTGGTGGCTCGATGTTTGCTCGTTCTCCTTTGTACGCTTGAACGCTTTCTGCGATGTCTTCCATCCATTTATCTTTTTCCTCCTGACTGTTCGCCGCAATTGTGATTACCCTGGAAAAAAAAATAGCATATTATTAACATTGAATCAATTGTTTGAAGACCACAATCAAGCCAAATGCACACGTCATGTACTATTAACGTACTAAAAGAAAAACGTAGTCAGCGACTAATTTTTGCAATAATTTCCTCATACCTGTTATTTGAATAGATTGAAAAAGAATATTGTGTTGGGTTGTCGGTTCGTTCTTCAACAAAGAGGTCGTTGAGGGGTATCTGGCCATGAACGCGAAACATGTGGCCAACCCTTGCCGTGTATAACAACATATCAGACATCTATATTGGCATGCACAAAAGCGCAACACTAATGTTAAGCTGAACACATATTTCTTTAAAGCTATAAGTTAAATAAAAGCTTGATTGAAACTGTGCGGCAGCATCAATGAATGGAAAGGGAGTGGTCACCGTGACACATTAAGGTTTAACTAATAACAGTATTTTATCTTTTTACTTTTAGAATCCAAACTATGGTTAAACAAGAGGAAAAATAAATAATATTTCCATTCAACCAAACAAAAAATCACAAATATTTTTTTTTCCAACAGAAGAATATTATATCCTAATGTACTCATCGATTCATTAATCTTCTTTTGTCTTTAAAATGTTTATTATTTGTAATTTAAAATTAAAATAGTTATTAAATTATTGAACAATATTTATCGTATCTATAAAATTATTTAAATCTAATGTGCATTAAAAATTTGATCACTATTAATTTTAATTCATTTATAATGATCAAATATTGTAAAGTCATAAATCACTACAATTATTACAATAATTTATAAGGAACTATTCACCAGCTGCAAGATTTTATTTAGAATTTGTTGCATATGTATCAGAAATATTTGTATGATAGATAAGTTTAGGTTAATTACAACCAAATACTTACTAGATTCATTAGGCATTACCATAATATCCCACCTATAGATATACTATGAATTATTTTTAATTTAATTTAATAATTTTAGCGTTTAATTTAAAACAAAATAAATATAATTTGTTGCCATCAATTTAAAACTACTTTGATTTTGAGAATAACAGTAAAATGTCCATATAACAACTGAACTTCCATTTAATGATATATTTATTAAAACCATAACCTAATTTGAACTAAACTTGTAATTCCTAATTGACATATTTTTTATTATTATTATTACCCATGAGAGTGCATTATGGAAATTAAAATGCAGTTTCCAATTTAAATTGTTATCAACATTGTTTAACAAATAGTAGTATACCTACCATATCTTAGGCAAATAAAATATTACTTAATAAAATTATTGGAAGTTGTTTTACCATCTATTATTAATTGTAAGCCTTTTAAATATTTTCTACAAGAAGTATAATATTATATATGTATATAATAAATATAAATAAAATGTTATGTATTTAAATAATAATATTATACATATCATGTATGTTGTTAGTTCTAGAAGTTAATTTGAGTACATGCCAAAAATGTCAATGAATAGGAGTACATGTTAATATGTTATGATTTATGAATTGTGATATTTAAATTTTAAGGTAATTTGTATTATTCAAAGATCTTAAAATTCTATCATTCTCTTTTATTATAAACCATTAAGCACTTCCCCAAATGTTATCATTAACAAAATATTTAAAATTACATTTAGTGTTTTTAAATTTCAAGAGGTTAGACTAAAGTTGAGTATAAACAATGATTTTGAAACAACCATAAACAAAAATTGTTATTTGTTATCACAAAATAATAGCAATGAAACAAAGTAAAAAAAAAAAAACAAAAGAAATTTCTGAGAATAATCTAATAAAAATATCAGATTATTAATCAAACAAACAAAGCGGTTAAGATATTTCTAACTCAACATCTATATATCAATATTTCATATTCATAATTTTCAGCATTTTCAAGCATATACATCAACATATATTACAATTTATAATCGAGCACACAAAAAAATAACATTAAACTGTCCATTAATTGAATACTCTACAATTACTAATACTTTAATAACAATGTTAATTAACACCCATATGAGTTGTTTTTAGTCTTTTAAATATTAGCAACAAAAATTAAGTTGAATTTATACAATTGTGTATAATTTGTAACTTTTGCTTATCATTACAGACTTTTTATAGGAACATGGGGTTTTAAAATTAAAATTTTAACAATGGAAATAAATTTAAAATGATATGTATATTATATTGTTGAAACAACATTACAATATATTTTGTTTTTGTTTTAAGATTGCTGGCCCTCCATAATTTGAATATTATGTATGGATAGCGTGCCGCACAGATAGGGCTGCTAAAAATAAACAAATAAGATAATGTTAAAACATGCTTCAACTTGCCAGAAAAAACATGCGCTGTTGGTAACCTTTTCTCTGTGAAAATTTGGTTAGACACCCTTGCCGTACAAACTCTCGACCAGTAACATGAAGAGTGTCAATACCAACCATATCTCTCTCCAACTCACAAAGCTGTACAAAGTTCTCCTATGACAAAAAAAATTTCAAAAAAATTATAACAAGTCAGAAATAAAATATAATTATTAATTACCGATCTACGAAGTGCACTTGGTAATCTCTTTGTTACTTTCAATAGTTTTACTCTCGCTTCCAAACAGTTGTTGTAATCAATATGTGAAGAGCCATAGTGTCTTATTAATTCTAAAAAATATAGATGTTAGTCAATTATGAACATATAACTATCAAAATTACATACTTTCTAGTAAATGAGAATAATGGAGTAATCTTTGAAGTGGTTTCAATACAAATGAAGACAATGGCAAATAGCACACTTTTTCTACTTCAAAATCTTTATAAAATGCTTCAAATTTCTTATTAGTACGATATGCATGATCAATTTTTTCTAAGACATTTAAGTGTTCATCTAAGTAATTATCATACAACTAAAAATAATAAAATAAACATACATTAATTTTATTTTAATAAGCAAAACTATGTTTTTAAATAATTATACACACCTCCAAATTATTAAAATGGTGTAACAAAACATCTGCTATACATGGAGGGTCCCAACTATTTAATCTCATTTCCACATCTTTCAAAAATAAAGAATGAGCATCATAAATTGGATCAATTAAATTTAAAAGCATGTTTACAGATTCTATCTGACCCATTTCATCATCTTCTTTGCTCATTTCATCACGCAACCACTAATAATAAAATATAAATAATTAAAAAATTGGTTTTAACTTCATAAATATTAATTTTACTTACAAAGTTAATGACTTCTAAGTCTTTTCTATAAGTCCGCTCTGTCATCAATATTTCTTTAGTTATAAAATATGCTCTATCGGTGGGCCTCTAAAGTTAAAAAGAAGGAGCATAATCATAACATTATACAACACAATTTTACTTTCTATTTAATATTTATACATGTACCAATTAATTTGTATAATTTATAAGGGCCGATTTCACCAACACAGTTAATCACGATTAAACTTCGATTACGCTTAATCGGCTGATAACAGATATTTAACTGGCGCCAAATTCGGCCGATTAAACTCCGGTTAACTTAAACCGTGATTAACAGTGTTGGTGAAATCAGCCCTAAGATAGTTAATAATAACACTCACTTTGCGTTTTGTATCAGTAATTTCAAGATTTTTCAATGAAGTTTTATCCTTGGCAGTATTTATTGTGCTAAGGTTGTTATAATGATCGTTGCTGAAAAAAGAAGTGCATTATAAATTGTATTTGATTGTTCAGTAAAAGAAAATACTGCCTATTAAATTTTTACCTTATATTTCCTAACGATCCATTTGTTACTAGATTTTTCGGAGTGGAAGATGTCATTGGCATTACACCATTTTCTTTAACAGACATTGACGACAAACACGATGTTGATCCATTGATTTTCTTAAACGGTGAATCTACTTCTTCAGGAGTATCACCTTAAATTAAAAAAGTTTATTAATAAAAGCATTTTATACAAAATATACCATGCAATGTACAATTCACAAGTGGAGTAACAAAACAAATTATATATAATGCTTTTATAACCATTTATGTGTGCAATTCGATAAAATTAAAATAGGGATAGGTTTGTGACTGCAAATAAAAACATGTAATAATTATAATTGAACCAAAGTACAAATATATACTTAAATGTATATTTATTTGTGTTGCAAAATAATAATATAATATATGAAAAACAAAAATAATAATAATAAATGAGAAGCAAATTTTATGATATGTAATTGAATGTTGATACACAAATAGGGTTCAACATAAAACGTACAACTATTTATATATATTCAAAACTCACTTAACTCCATTGGGTAAACCCGGATATGCATAACACGAATGATTTAAAGTGACATACATTAAAAAAAAATGTGCATTATATGGAAGTTATTAAAAATTATTAAATCATAGTTAACTTTTTATTTATTGACTTTTTATTAATTATTATATCTTTATAGTCGTTTGTATGTACATAGTAAAATGATATCTAGATATAATTATAATAAATTATTTATAAACAATTTACAAAAACAAATAATCTAACACCTAGTTGATTAATTTAAAAAAAATAACAAAGTATAAATTATTGAAACGCAGTTTCACATTTAGGTAATACGAAAATGTTCTTGAAATCTAGCAATATATATATATATATATATATATATATATATATAATATGTAGTATTATGTATAAAAAAAACAAGGAATAGAAAACAATACAATAAAACCACAACAAAATATGAAATCTTTTAATAATTATTAATTAGTTGTAAGTAAATGAAATTAAATAATTACAAATAATATTGAGAATGATGTATAACGGCAGATATATAGTCAACAGGATAAAAGAGAATTAACGAATATTTGAGTTTTGAAAACTAATATTCTATAACAAATTTCATTTCAAAAACAAAACTATGCTTAATAAATATATTATACTAAAGGAAGACAGTTTGAAATTTGATATAATATTAAAGAATTAGTATTTAAATTTGCAATTTGAAAATTAAAAGAGTACATTATAATTTATAACTATTTAGACCATATTTGAGTCCATGAGAATTGGAGTAATATTTTGAATTCATTTATTTCTCTTTTATAATTTGGTACAGTGACATTATATTAATCTTGCCATGTCTTTAACTTTCATTTATATTATATACACTGGAAACCAGTCGCAACAAGTAATGTGTCATAATAATATTGAATATCAGTCTATTATAATATTATATTAATTATTTATAAATATTAGTATTTTTAATATATTATCATTTGAAATAGTATGGTTTAACAAAATAATAATGTATAATCACTGATAAGGTGGCATATTCAGTTTTCAGTATTAAATTTTACATTATACTCAACCAAGATGAAACATTTATATTATGAATATAATAGGTCATTCTAATGAAGAAATAACTTAAATTATTATTTCAAATACAAAATATTTGAGCACCAAATAAAATTTAAATTTTCAATAGAATATTAAATTGATTTTTTAAAGTATGTTTGAAGTACTTTTAACTAGTATTTATCATCAAAATACAGTTCGATCACATTTGCCACCCATTTAAATTAAATACGATTACACTCATTATTTGTTGTTTTTTAATTCAACCAAGTACAATAATTTACTATTGTATACAAGTTACAAAAATGTCATCATAAATATAATATTATATAGTTGTTTTATGATATAATATTATGTTGTTCACTTAGAATTAATAATAACAATTTAACAGAACAAAACTATTATTTAAATATTATAAAATAAAACAAAACCCGAAGATTACATATTATGTATAACATTATTATCACAACCCACAAAAGAAAATATATATGTTTTATAAAATCATAATTCATAAATATTAATATTAAAGAAAAATTACTAATACTAATATTACCATGTGAAATACTAAGAAAATTATCTAGTAATGTCTTTGTTATCCTTAACTTTCTTAACACAATAATATTTGTGAATCTACACCCTATATGCCATTATTAATTATTATAAAATTGGTTCAAATAAGTGTAATTTAATGGAAGTTTAGATATTTATAATCAATATTGATTTATATTGAAAAAGTAAATCTATACTTTTGTAATTTGTATCACTTTAGGTTTTCTCTTTAAAGTATGTGTGTAACGTCTTCTTTTGGAAGCCCTAGGTATTGTATTTGGCACATTGGGCGGCTCTTGAGCCTCAAGTGAAGATGATGAAGCGTCACTAGGAGGACTGCGAGTCAATGAGAAATAAGAATGGCAACGAGCTCTAGTAGCTAATGTCTTTGGTTTTGGCCCAGGTGCATCCAATGATGCAGGACCATGTGCCATACGGCTCTTTCTAGTTTTCATACTGGTCTTGGGTAGTTCAAACATGTGAGGTGGTGGCCGGTAGAATTTTGATTCATCAGACTCAGTAAATGGCGAATCATATTCATCAGAGTCTTTGTTCAAGAATTCTGGAGGTGGACAAACACTATCGTAGTGGTGAAGTATTGTAGCATTACTTGAAAATTCTGATGTAGACACGCCAGCTGAAGTATCATCACCAAACGATAGCCTAGGTTTGTTCGTAGATGGTGCTCGACGCGGTTCTTCTGTTTCTTCTTCTACAAAATCTTCATTATGAATTGTTTTTGCATCTTCATCATCATCAAAATGTTTTTGTTCCACTGGTGTAAGGTCTTCACTTTTAGGAGAAGGCCATTGTTCGACTGGTGGAGGAATATCAAATGCATACTCTTCTGGTAATGGCGGCAAATCTGGTAAGCTATCCATCGCATCAGAACATAAACTTGGCTGACAATCACTAGACAGTATTGAATCGTCTAGTGACGCTGATTGAGTAGAATATTTTGTTGATAACTCATCGTCAATTTCAGATTTTTCTGATGTACTTTGTTCACTTATTCTAGACAATGTTCGTGACATTCCATATATACCATACCCTATGAGATACATACCTGAATAAGTAACATCTGGAGTTGGTGGTAAAGGACTAGAGGTGACATCTTCTTCATCGGCAATGTTTCCGCTCAAATCATCCATATGAGGCGGATCATCAAGACTTGAACTACCAGAACTTTCTAATGAAAGTCTATGATGCCGTTTAGGTTCTAACTTTGGTGGTATTTCAATGCACCCTAATTTATTAATTAACTCAGCATGATCAATTTCTTCTATGAATACATCTGAACTAGGATCAGGCTCTTTTTCGCTTTGATCATTTCTATCTAATATTAAGTTATCTGCTTCAATTACAGTATCCTCAATAATTTCTGAAACACTCTGACCTGTTTTTTGAGCTGTGCGTTTTGTTTCATCTGAACTTTGAGAGTCAAGTTCTTTAAATGGTATTTCTTCACTACTTCCAGAATCATCGACAGACATCCAATCGTCATCAGTCGAACATTTGTTGTTAGATTTATTATTTTGGTTTTTTATGTCAGTATTAGGTGCACAAGTAATATCAGACACAATAAAAGTTTCATCTTCAAAGTCCTTATGTTCATAATCAATAGCTGACGCCACATTTAATTCTTCAGAATCCCAAACTTCAATTTCAAAATTTTTTAATTTTTTTAAAGAGTCCAAACGTTCTTGTCTAGTACTTGAACGTCTTCTTTCAGGTGTTACACTTGATGACAGTGATTTACTATTACATTCTTCAGATTCTTTAACAACAGCATTGATTAAATATGTAAGGCATTCTACAACAGTCTCATCAACTTTAATGTTCCACCATTTGATTGGTTTTTCTTCCAACTCTACCTCATCTTCGTTATCAACTGTATCATCTTTACTAGAAAATGACGTAACTAAAGGAAGTTGATGCAGGGAAACAACTGGTGAATCTAAAGAAATAGCCCGCCTCTGTGACTGGTTTTGCCCAGATACATTTGGAAATGCTGAACCCTCAGATAAACCTAACCTAGCAAAAAGTATAGGAGATTTTTCTCTATTCTGAGATATTTTATCAGGTAGTATTTTTCTCAATAATTCGGAAGGTGACTTGTCTTTTTTTAAAGTAGTAAATCCATCAAAGTCAGCTATTTTTGTTGCTAAAGATTGGAATTTATTGATTTTAACATCCTTAGATTCAGTATCTATAGGTTGTGGCACTGTAATTTGTTGTGAAACCATCATACTAGACAATGCATTTTTCAATTTTATTTTAGTTTCGTTAAAACTGTTACCATCAGGAACGACTTGCTCTTCGTCTTTTCTTACACTGCTAATTTCAACTTTCTGTGTTTCACTAGCTACTTTTGAATTAATTATTTGAGAGCTCTTTACCGAATTGGACACAATATCAGGGAGGGCATTATACTCCATTAATTTATTATGTTTTGTTCCATTATTATCATCATCACTAATCACAACATTTGGAACTATGTGAATAGAATTAGAACTTAAAGCAGAAGCGATTTTAACTTTAACAACAGATGACTTAAAATTGTTTTCTTTTTTTGGACTATTTGAAATACGTCTTTCTGGAGAAATTCCAGGTGAATTTGAAGCAATGGATGTAGAAGCTGATCCTAAACTCTTGTTATCTTTACTGCCCAATGAGTCCTTTCTTAATTTTTTAGCTTTTCCACCTCTATATTCCACAATTATAATTTCTTCGGGTTTAGGCTCTTCTTCATCAGGGTCAATTTTTATAACTTCTACTTCTTTTTTTAATCCATTATCTGCACTTCGAGGTTGGTAACAAATTTTCTTGACTTTACTCACAGGTACACTGTCAGCACTATGACAAGACTTCAGCTTGTTATTTTTTTCACCAGACGATGGTCTAATTTCAGATTCATTGAATGAAGTTGATTTGTATGCCATTTGAATAAGCTCTGAACTTTTAGATGTGGTTACTACATCATCGTAATATTTATTTAATAAAAGTGTATCTAAATCAACAGGACTGTCATCTTCAACACTTACGTTACCAGTGGATTGTGTTGATAATGATAGGCCTGAATCTTGAGAATAATGATCCGAACCACACTTAATTGTCGACCATTTGACTGTACTTTCTTCATTAGGCGAACCCTCAATTGTGTGTCGTTTATGTAATATATAGGGTATATCTAAATCTAATTTAACAATACTTGGTTCAAATGTATCAAGGGGTGTCAAATCTATAGACTTTTGATGTAGCAGTCTATGAGATTTATGTTTAGGAGCACTCATATATGAATCACTTTTCGTTCGTTCCACGGGAACATGACCAGTTTCACCTTTATTTTCAAATGCATTGAATCGAATTGTATTATTAGCAAAAATTTGCTCTTTACTTCGGGAAGCCAATTCTTTTTTACAAATTTCATTAAACTTATTGAACTCTATATCTCTATATTTAGGCTCTAAATAACCAAATCGTTTTTCAATTGCTAAAGTATTTTCTTTATTATCATTTTCTACAAAAAATATTTCATCTTCATCATCACTAATAGTATTATTAAATACTTCTTTTTCTAATAACTCGTATGAATCTTGACTAATGTCATCTTGGTACATATCATCTTTATCTGGTACTACCCTAGCATTACCAGTAATTTCAAGTTTACGATCACTACCACTTTCAGTTGATAAACTAGAAGTTGTACCCGGATAACTACTTGAGAAAATTTTTGTAATAGGATGATCTACTGAACTGTTTCTATCAAATGAGGAATTTACTTCTTCGTTTTCAACTGGAGGAGTTTCACCAGAACAAGACCTAGATGAATTAAACTCTTTGCAGCTAGAGCTACGTTGCCAACTATAAATGGAAGGGGTTGATTTATCAATAAGTATTAAATCAGTCTGACTAGATTGACATCTAATATCTTTGTAAAAAGTTTCAGAATATCTAGAGGACGCGTATGATTTATCAGTGTCATAATCGTCTTCGTAATAATTTGACCTGATAACATTTGTACGTGTACAAGGTCTAGTGCAAATGACGTTTGGGTACATAATAATGTTGTTTACGGCGGAATGTTTCTGACCTGGATCGTTGACGCTGTACGAGTGCTGGGACGAAGTGATGGAAGTTATGTCCGAAGTTGTCGTCATCACTGTCGTCGGATGTACAACTTGAGCAGTCGACACCTCTCCAAGCACCACCTGGCGATGGACTGCGTTCGGACTCAGAGAACCCGCTAGGCTCGTGGCTTCCGAATTTGCTAAAAAAAAAATTAAATGTAGAATTAATAAGAGCTTAGAAAGAATTAAATGTGGGTTATTATTAAATGTTTTAAAAATATTTGTTATTCATATTTTTGGTTTACGGATATTTCTTTAGAAAAATAAAATAAAACCAAGATGCATGCTACACCTACAAAGTTTATTGAAATCATGCTTAAATCTAGCTGACAATAGTAATCAAGAAAAGTGTTGAAAAAAATATACATGTATACATATTATGAATGTATAGATGTATAGTATAGTGTTGTATTGTAAATAAAAACTTAGAAAAAAAATTACCAAGTTAGTTAAACCAATAAAATATTTTCCAAAAAGCTGCTGTATCAATTAATATTTGGATATAATTTTATGTTGATATCTTCCCAAATACTATAAATAGCTTATAATACATACCATTGTTTAATTTATTAATTATCATAAAAAAGATTATTTGATTAAATCAAAATATAAGAACTTAATAATAAACTTATTATAATATATAAATTGTAATTTTTTTAATAAAACTAAATATACTATTAATAGCCTCCTTCATATGTTTCAAAAGTAATCTTGAAAGTACAGATAAATATATGATGTGTAATGTACTATTTGCATAATGTAGTGTTTTTAATATGTATACTGTATAATTAATATTTTCATAACTTTTAAAAATTTAAATAAAATAAAATGTTTATTTTTAGTTGTACATAAAAAAACATTTCAACTTTAAAAATACTTGAAATTATACTTTATTATATGGACAAGATATTTATAAAAAAAAACTAATATTGGCTATAAAAATTACAAAAAGATAATTATGAAGTGGCTCCAATAACATAAGAAATTATAAACTTAAGTTAAATAAATTATGATAAATAAAAATTAAATCGCAAAAAACATACCGAGGGGCAATAAACGATGTGCTGGTAAACTGTCAATAATACAACCAGCAAGCATGGAAGAATGCGACAATCCGGGATGCCGAAATGATTGAGACCTGTTGGCAGAAACAGGGCAAACGGTGTAAAGAGAAACACTATTTTTTTTCCAATGAAAGTAACCCATTAAATTATTTTAACACACCATCAGAAACTTACTATTTGATGTTGTTTATAATTACTTTATTTTTGTTTTCCAAAAATATCAGTGCATAATAAAACATGCATTTGGAAACATTTTCTATCCACATCAGTGTAATTCTTTTAACATAGCTTTTTTTAGGTAAACAAATTATTGATCTTAAATGGTAAGAAAAAATTAAAAATACTACTGTAAAATAGATAGTATTAAATAATTATGGAATTGTGATCACCTGATTAGTATTGATTTCAAAATAACATGTTGCCACCAAGAAAAGAAACTAATACCAAGTTAATACTTTAGAGTTTAGACTGTAATATTTTAGACCAAATGGAATTATAACATACAGAATTCTAACATTTGATGTACTTCTTATAATCTTAAACTTTACTACTGAGAACACCGTACAATTTTAAACATTTAAAGTGAATAAAATCTAATTATTTATAAATGTGAATATTTACTTCAATAAACTAAAAATTATATTATATACATATGTATCATAACTAATAAGCTCAAAATATCAAGTCCCATATTGTTTTATAACAATTATTAATAACTACAAAATATCTTAAAGTGATATTTTAGTTTCTGATGTGTTTTAAATTTGGAGCCACTTTCATTGACATAAATGTGAGAAAAATAAACAAAAATTCATTCTCTTCTAAACTGTTGCATGCTAAGAATCACAACAACCAAGCTATTCTTATGGTTGTGTGTTATTACTACTAAAAATAAAAATTAATTAATACTCATTTTTCATTAGAATAGTTTTATTTAAGTTGATTTTTATTAATTGTCATTTATGTGTTATGACTTATATATAGACTTACCTTTGGAATGTTTGACGTTTAACAAAGTTTTCCCTAACAAATTCCACCATTTGTTTTTGAGTTTTACCACTATATCTATAATTTAAAATAAGTTTTTTTTTAAATGTATGTTTATATATATCATACAGGTATTACTAAATTATCTACCTGAATGATGATCCTCGACTTAGAACTTTGGTCCGTTGACGTGGTAAACGTTTTACAGTGAAACATCTAAAAAAGCCATGATTTTCTACACATTTTTTCCAAAAACTTTTACAATCATTACGAGTTTCAAATATAAATTCCACTATATCTTTAAAGTAACCCTGTAAATATTAAAAAATACATTATTTTAAAATAAAATGATATTGAAAACATTCTTTATTTAATAATTAATATTAAAAAACTTACATATCCCTCAGGATGTAGTTTGATAAGGAATTTTTTACGTTTAAAGCTCAATTTTCGGATTTTGGCCCAAGAAAATGTATTAATTTTTGTAAAATTTTGAAAAACCAACACGCCCAAATGTGCAACCGAAAGATTTAAAGGAACACCTTCAGGGTCCTACACAAAAAAAATTGATAAAAATCAGAATATTTTACCAAAATCCAACAATTAACAACTTACCTTTGCTGAATGCATTTTGATCCCATATAATTCACACCGACGTGCAGTTTCTAATAAATTTAAATCGGCTTCTGCTGGTGTTTGTCCGCTACAAAATAATTTTAACAATATTATTTAATCAACAAATATATTTAAAAGGACTTACATATGCCTTTTATGACTTTCCATTATTCTTATTTCCATTTCTCTGTCTTGGTGTGGAACAAATTTATGTGACGATAAATAAGTGTGATCTGGATAATCGTCAGCAGAATAATCTCCACATTCAGCTAGAACATTTTATTTACAATTAGTTGCAAATTTATATAAAAAAAAATATACCATAATAAATTTTACCTTGTACAATATAAGAGGCCATTAAAGCAGCAGTGTTATCATTACATTGCATGTGCCCATGTGATAAATCTCGTTTCACTTGTAAACAAAACAGATACCTGGTGTATTCCTCTTCCAATTGAGCAGGATCAGGTGTGTAGAACTTAACACAAAACCTCATTAATGGTTCCACAAGCGACAGTCCTATTTGTTTGTTTAATGGCTTTTCTAGGTCTAACCAATGCTGAAAAATACAATAAAAAATACAGTCATCACCATGAGAATAATATATTTTTAGTACAAAACTTACTTTTGTAGAACCTTCTTGATATTCAAGGCCAAAATAATCGGCTTCCAACAAGTTTAGTTGTTTACATACTTGTTCAAATAACACTGACCCGTCAGCTTTTGTCTGTAACACACACAATATTATATAATAATTCCATTGTCCTTAGAGAATAAACCAAGTTTGATGTCAAACCTGCACTTGAAACAGTGTAACTGAATCGTCCAACATTTGGACACGAACGTTGAGCATTTTCCCTCCCCTTCTGGGTGTCGTTGGCGGTGTTTTAGAACCAGACACACCGGGAGTGGATTGTGAATGGGGTATTTTGTTCAGAGAACTTCCCAGCGAGCTTGGGGTAAGTGTTTGGTCTTTTTCCACTGGAGACATTTTCTATACTTATTTTAAAACTAATTTAAAAGTAACAAAAACCGAAAAAATTCACGTAACATAAAACATTAAAATGGTTCAAATCATGTTTTCCTATCAACATTGATTGGTTCTGTGTGATTGGTAGAATCTGTTCGACCGCGGTAACACCAATGAAATTCCATCTGAAATCAAAATCATTATATTGAAAACTGAACCCGTATTGTAAAATAAAATTAAGTTTAGTATTTTTTAGTATGTCAAACGGATATAAAATCCAACACTACATTGGGAAGGAAGCAATCATACTTTTTTACGAATCTATTTTTAATGATTTAAAAGAAACGAGGGGATAGTAGTGACAAACTCGTGTAGTAGTTCTATTTATTTAAGCCGGCACAAATAAAAACTACTGCGGATAGACGGGTGTATGCGTGTATGACGTCGAGTGTTGTGACCTTAAACGATTAGACGCCACCTAATTCAGTTGAACGTATTAAATAGAAAAGGTCTCTTGCATACAAAGCCGTACACTTCATCGTTCAATGGACTGCATAGCGATGCCAAATTGTTTAAATTAATGTGTCTTCAATTTAATTTCATAAATAAACATATAAATGTATATAATATTATGCGTAAGTAAAAGAAAAATCGCTTTGCGTCAATTATCATCGAATGACTACCAGAATACGTATCATATTCAATAGTATATACCTATATATAATTAAACTTCGTTGGTTACATATTTGTAACTTTATTTGTTTTACATGCATAAAGACCAAATCTAAAAAAATATATACAGATACGAATTAATGTATACAAGGCTTTTTAGTGAAAACCCGGAGTTTTATTGATGTACGTGGTTATTTGAGGCAACTGTAAATCCAAGTAAATCTCGAGAAACAAAGACATTACTTTTTTTTTATCTAATCGCACTTTAGTGGTTTGACTTCTAAATATTTGAATACTATTTATTTCTTTACGAATTGACATAACACTAGACATAAGAAATAATTGTATCCATGGTTGATTGTTTAACAACAAAGGAATTTAAAATGCTGCTGATAATGCATTACATATCGTCATATCGTATTCATAATACTCGGACAGTTCGATTTATTTAAATATATGTACACATGAAATAATATACATAATACTACATATTATCACATATTATGTAGGTTAGGTTAGTTAAGAAACGGGTGAACAAAATTGAACATACACTCACTGCTCAGTCACTTATTTAGTTATTTTACTGTAAATATATTCACAAGAACAATTTATAACTTCCTTTGTTAGGTGCTAAATAATTCTTACTAAAAAAATTAATTCTAGAATTTTGATTTTAAAAAAAGTCGTTATTAAAATGATTTCTTTTACAACTGATAGCACCTATCTAGGTTTAACCCATATATTAATAAGTATAAGTTATTAAGAATATAGCTATTTAATTACAATATAAGTAGGTATCCTGCGTATTTACATATTTTGTTTATCATATGTAAATTTAAGGTAGAAAAATAAACTCGAAGGTACATGCCTACCTACATCATAAAGTATAATATTATGTTCATTCAAGTTCTAAGTTCATATTAAAAACTCTAATATATTATATTATTAACCTTGTATAGTCCAACGAAAAGTAAATTTATTTTCTACAGAGAATGCTGTTGGAGGATTATCTAATCTTGTATGGTGTATGTATCATATAGAATTATCTAATGTTCATGTATATATCTTAGACGATCATTCGTCTTGTCTGTGTAAATTCACCTTATGATAACAGTAGTTAAAAATTACGTAAAATACATAAAACGAAATGTCATATCATTTAAGATAAGGTTTATAAAATATAAATAAATAACGAAATTTACCTCTAGATCTATCGTTATCATTAATATTAATAATTATGTAACTGCCTTAATCTACCTTAAGATAAAGTGAATAAAAAAACGAATAATAAAAAGTAACTAAACATACACGTATTTGATCTTAACTCTTTAAAATATATTTTATTCTAACCTTTAGGGAAAAGATTGTGAATGAAATAGTTGTTACATAATACATAATAAAAAACTAAACTTAAAATTTAACGTTGTACCATTTATAGATCTTAATTATCAATCTAACATAATATTTTAAACGAACCATATTCAAGTTTTAAGAAGAAATCCAAAATTAAATTATTGTACGGCCAACTAAAAGTCGGCAGTCAATATTGAAAACGGTATATTGAAATCATTATAAAATCAGTACTCCTTTAGTTAATCTAAAATTGTATGATCTTCTACTGTGTGTAATTTCAGATGTAGATTCCAAACGATATCGTAAAAGTATCATCTTTTATCTAGTAAAATCGATTTACCTATAGGTATAACCTCTTGTCTAATAAATTTCAAATGTTTAAAGTTCTTCAGTGATCAGTCAAATAGTGTGTCACATTTTCACTGTCCACGGTCCACCACAAATTAGGTATATGTATATATTATGTTGAATTATCCTATTAGGCGCATATTATTGTCAATTGCCATTTTCCAAAGTTAATAGTTCGCCTTTTAAATTATATTAAATTTAATTGCACTGTTTGATGTTAGTTTATTATCAATATATTATTCGATACGTTTACATGTATTTATATTATATCTAATTGTGTGTGAATGTGAACTTATATTTGTATTCAGAAGACTAAGTCCGTTTAGTGAGTACATATATTATATTGTATCCTATATGAGTATATTATATAAAAACTTATTCAGAATTGAGTTTAGAGAAATAAAATAAAATAAATTTGCTCCGCAAACCACGTCACCTAGATACCCATAAAAAATGTTTAAACAAAGAAAACGAATTTAATGTTTTGTTGTATTCCTTGTTAATTTTTATGAGTGTAGCCTATTTTGCGCCCCGACGGTTATGGACATTTGAGCCCCAAATAAAAACATATCACACTGATTTGATGCGTCCATCGGCATGCAATGTTATCATTTATCAGTAGTTATCGAGGTAGTTATCGTTTAAGAAAAAAGTTAATCATTCCCGAAATAATAAAGATATTATGGTTCTAATCTTTTCACGTGATTAATTATTATTTTTTATAAAATCAATAATAATAATTAATACAATTATCGGATAAATGTTTATAAAAAATCAAAATAAATAATAAATACTACAGATATAATATATCTACATATTATTCACTATTATTGGTTTTGATATTATACAGTACAGTTGTGTTTTACTTGAAATAGTAAAGTTATATTAAATTCCATTGTTACCAAGTAATACTACTCATGTGCTGATGCAACTGATACAGAAATTACACATGATAAATGTATCATAAAATTATCTTTACAATTTTGATTTGCATATGTTTGCTTATATAATAAGAGCTATACATATTTTACTGTTTTAAAAATATTAACGAATATAATCTTCATATCTAATGTCAATAGTTTATTTTGTTACCAAACTTTACATAGGAAATATGTGTAAAAAATGATTTTTGGAAAAAGTATTACGAAATTCTAAGGAATTGTACAAAGGTTTGTGTCCTCAATGTGCTTATGTTCACTTTAGATCACAGTTTATTTTTTGCTTAAAATCCCCTTTGTATACCACGAGTTCGATTTCGTAGAATCTCTGTACCTAATAAAAATAAGATGATCAGTAAACGCCGGAAAACGATACAATCGAATTTCAGTGTTTATGGGACTCTATACGTTGTAAGTTATTGTCAGAAGATAGGACAAGTTTTAACCGTTTTAACCCAACTCTGTTAATACGTTTATCGTGTAATTTAGGCCATAAAAACGGACAGTCACGGGGGTGTACAGATTCATATAATAATATTTGAGGGGAGATTCCACGAATATCAAGAAGTAAAACTAATTTGATCGATAGTCATAGTTACGAATTATTACTATTATGGCCCAACCTACCATAATATAAAGCAAAACCACAGGGTGGGGGAAAAATAACTGTACTGTCAATCAGTGTCGGCCTCATAGGCGCAATTTGGACAACTGATTTGGGGGGACTAAGTTTATAAAATCAATACAGACCCTCATAATTTTTTTAATAGTTAGATTTGAGAATGAATATCTTAGGGGGGCTTAAAAAAAATTAGGGGGCTAAGCCCTCCTAGACCCACCTCCAAAATTGCGCCTATAGTCGGCCTGGTCATAGCCGCTATGCCACGAACGGGGTTCTGATAGTACTATGAATATTGGATATTGAATATTATTATATATTATATCATTAAAAATTATAATACTATTATAGGTATCATAATTTTATCAACAATTACTGATATAAATAAAATCAAATACACAACTTGAAACGCATTAAAAAATATTAAGTTGTATAAAATTTATAAGGTATTATTTATATGATTTTTTCGAATTATAAATAATTACTTTAACTTAAATGTGTATTTTATAAGGTACCTTTAAAAAAAAATAATATTTTGCACTACCTGTTTATTAGCACTTTTTTTTTATCATTTTTGGAGGCCAGGCCGACACTAGAGTCTCAATATTATAAGTTGTTGTTCAGTGGTGTTTTTAAAATTTGGTTTGACAACAATAACAAACGTTTTGAGGTGGAGGAAAACTTACACTTCTTATCAATGTTTCACATATGGCCGAGGCCCGTGACGTTCCAAAATATCAAAAAATGACACACGTCATATTGTCATTGTCACACACGTGCCACGAGTCACGACGGCCGGCGTGTATACACAGTACACACTCAACGTATAGCCACCATCTACAGTGAGTCAGTTCGGTGTGTTGGGTTGGTGTATCGATCGTCGCGCGAAAATTTTTCAAAACAAATTTGATTTTCATACACTCGTGAATGAGTGATAATAATATAATATTGGGTACTAGGAAAAACTCAAGAAAAAGAAAACACAGACGCGGTGGCAGGACAACAACTATAGATAGGAAGTGAGATGAAATAGATACGCTGTACATAATATGCACCACACCGTTAATACAGACTACAGAGTCGGTCGCGCTTGTGTAGCGGACTTTTTCATGACGACTGTTACTACTGTTACTAGTTATTAGTCTTTATTAGGACAAAATCCGGCACGCTAATATGAATACAAAACAGACGCGATAGACGAGTCTATTCCAGATTTGGGTGTGGAAATGTGGAATTCCAGTCATTCGCGAGCGCAATGTGTGTGTTCTCGAAACACTTTTTTAATTTTTTTCTCACTCTCTCGCGGTCTCGCTCATTTGTCATTTGATGCCGCTAGCACTAGTATACCGTATACACCACTCTGTACGTATATTATATTATACGGACTGCGACAACCGCGCACTTGACAAAACCACACGGGTCTACACTATACAAATGAATATTGACTGTAAAAGGAAACGTCCGGTAGAGTAATGTACTAATGTCGTAGCAATGTACATGTGCGTTTATGTGTGTGTGTGTATTATAGTCATCCAAACATCGTTGGTCACGACGACGACGTTTTAGTTTTCGTCTCCGTGTATAAGTATAAGTTTATAGTCTATATAGTCACCGCACATGCCCAGTTAATCTATCCCCACCAACGACTACGACGCCGCCGCAATGGGAGAATGTGGTGAGGGATATATTATGACCATAACCCTCCTACTAGTCCTGCTCCATTATTCATCCGCACATACAGGGCGATCAAAATTCAGTCGAAACAGCCGCGAAATCAAAAACAGTACTTCAACCCACCGACCGTGACGGCGGTGTGAGACGTGAGTAATGACTAATGAATATCTGTGAAAATTCAAACATAAACGTTCCTACTCCACGTGTACAAACAATAACAAAAAATGCGGAATTGGTTTACAAAAGAAATTAGTTTGAAAAATTCACTGTGCAATTTTTTATTTCATTACATACATCATACATATACTACATGGACTAGATAGAGAAGCCTCAAAATTAATTCTATTAAAGTTTTTCGTGTAAATGTGTAATACAGCTAACGTAATGCTCAATGGGGAATAAAACTAGCAATCATTACACAGGCCACAGCCCACAGTCGTGCATCGAATCAATAAACACGACAAATGACACGAATCTTTTAACAAGACGATATGTTAGGTTATACTAAAACGATTATACTCCATAAAAGACTACTTATTTGTATTCCAAGAAAAATAATCTAGAGAATGCCTTTGAAGTTTGAAAACGTGACATTCATAACACTCTGTATATTTCCAAATACCGATTCTGTGTCCTGTAGTTTGGGTCCCGCTGGATGGAGTAGGACATGTCGTTTATAAAGCCGTTGCCATAATAATAATAATAGCAGTCGGTGTGTGCATTCACACAGATCGGCCGACGTACATCCGGTCGCAGGAAATGTGGTATGTTTTTATAATATGGAGAATATATTATATTATTTCATTTACCTAGAACGACAACTAAAGAGTAAAAGAACAATATTATTTTTGAATGATAAAAATGTTTAAAATTTAAATATTATATTAAAGTTCCTAAGAAGAATATATTATTATATTTTATTTGTGTTCTTAAAAATTGTCTAGTTTAACGTAAGCCCTTACATATAATATATATTATCCTACTCATAATCAAAAACCTCCTTGGACAATATTAAATATATTTCGATGATTTTGTATTTATAAGGCGTTCAAGGGAATTTGTCATTTCTATCCAAAAATTACTGAGTATATATCGAGTAAGAGCATATCGAATGATTCATTATTTCACAAACAAAAACTACAAATAAATTGCATACCAAATTATTGATAAAAACTTCTAATTTTGGAACCTAACCTAATGTCCTGATAACATTTATTGACATGATAAACAATAATTAGATAAATGTTATTTATTAATTTTCTTAACAAGATAAACAACTAATTAGTAATTGGTAAAACGCGGTGTAAAACGTCTGTTTTGAGAAAAAGACCCAAAACATAGTCAAACAAAAAATTATTTTGTTAGGCAACGTTTTTATTTTTAATATACAAAATATATCAACCATTATGCATGGCTAAAAAAATTTAATTAAAACACTACAATTGACGTTTGACTCATATTAAGATTTATTAACCAATCAGTGTTTTATATTTTACATCTTACGCGGGTCTAAATTAATCAATCTATCCTATAACAGTAACAAAGTGCATCTATATTAGTATACTATAGAAATGTATATATATATATGTATATAGTATATGTAAGTATTTAGAAATCGAAGAGAATGAAGTTCAATATTGATCATTTGAAAGGTCATAATATGAATTTTATTATAGAATTAATTATCTATGAGGAAATTCCCTCATAATTTCGTCCAAACAAGTCCTCAATTACCATGATGTTTTTACTTCCATAAACTAATGTCCAAAATTATTATTTATTATTGACATATACAAACGACGTTCGACACATGTCTGACGCCATTTTCTCATATACATTTAGTCTACAACCAGACATGTATTTATGTATTTTTTAATCGGTCGTATATAATATATATCACTCACCGACAATTCACACAATATAGGCTATATACATAAAATTATTAATAGATAAATGGACTATTTTGAACTCGTTTTTATATTTTCAAAAAATATTAATTCATAAAAGCATCAGCTACCTAATGAAAAAAGTATTTAATTGTTAATTTTATTAAACTAAAATACTATAAGAATGAAAAACCACATAAGGTAACAAGTAATCTTTACTCCAGTGAACAATAATTTTATAATATTATGTATTAATATTACCTACATTTTTTGTGCCGTAATTAATAAACTGGGTTCGCTGACTCGACTATATGAGAAAGTTTTGATTACACTGATAAACCTACACGTCAAGTGTACCATCTAATCGAAATACGCTAAACCCATTTTATATCTTTACCAACAAATTATTGATAGAAATATCACTCACGCCATCAGAATAATACAACAGAAATATGGTAATCCGGATATCAAGTATACAAAAAAATATAAGTATTGTGTTAAAATATTAAAGTAAACCTGATGCATTCACAAATGGTACTTAAAAAGTAAAATAAGATGTACTACGAATATTATCATTTATAAATGACATAATACAATATAATAGGTAATACGAACTTATAGGTAATACACATATTCGAATCGAATTCGAAATGCTCATAATAATATTTAGATTATGAATTTTATAAAATATATTTAGCTCTTTATTAGTAGACATAGACCACCCACTCATTTTTCATACATAAATGAAGTGTTCATAATAAACAGTTATAGGTTAGGCGCCACCAAAGCAGAATAAATTGAAAAAGAACATGTGTGGAATCCAGAGATGTCTAATTTAAATATAAATTTGATATTTAAGAACAAATATTAATTTGAGCTTTTTGTGTTAATTCTCAATTCTCATATCCTGGTAGAATTTTTAATGTCACTAATCGTTATTTTAACAATTGAAACGTTTATAATAATATAAAATTTTTAAAAATATGAAAGAAACATACCTTACACTAGTAAATCGTAAATGTGATATTAAATTCGAAAGTAATAATGAAAAAATACTAAAAATGAGCTCGCTTAAATGTGGCGTCAAACAGTTGTCAGTTGTTTTCCCTTGTTTAGAGAAATTCTAATAACTACTTCTAAATATAGTCAAATAATCTTCTGGACTCAATTCCTATTGATAGAACTATCTTGTTTAGATAAACATATTTTGAAAAATTTTGGCCGAAAAATGTCCACAAAAAAATACATCATTTTAAAGCCATTATAGGTATAAATGTATAATACACACATTCCATTCCTGAAATCACTTCGCGGTTGTGTTAAGTAAGAGAATAAAAATTAAATACAAAATACAAATATTATGATTTGATTATGGAGCCATGGAGGATACCTTACACAATGTAAATGGCATATCCCACATAAGTTATTACTTATTATAGTTGATAATTAATAAGGTGAAAAACTATACATAACATAATATATAACATTTTACACCCACCTTGAGACGTGTAGGTGGTATTTAAATACACACTATCTATCAAAACTATAAGAAATTTGTGCTCATAAGTCATAGTACACAAGTACTGTATAATTAACACACATCATAATACTAAATTTAGGGGGACGGAGCTGTGGCCGAGCGGACTAAGGTTCGAACTCGGCAACAGGCTGCATTTTTCTTCGGGCAGTCACGGTGTCCGGAGAACGGCCGCCGCACCCGGGCATGACAGATATGGGTGCTTACTGCTTACCCCTTAAAATTTGGCAAAACAAACACACTAGTGTTCAAAAACTATAGAACCCTCCCCCTAAAGTTCCACAGGCTAATGACCTCAGTTGTCGAAGTCTCAATCCCACCCCCCAAAAAAAAAATTATTTGTATACTATTTTTATATTGTTTCTTATGTTTATTACCTAGATGCTAATTAGTATTTTATATCATCTTCCAATCGTTCTTTTAAGATCTCAATCCCTGTATAATGTATTGTATTATTGACGTAATTGTTCTTTAAATACACAAATTATCGGGTTACGTTGTATAGAAAACAAATTAATTCGTTAAACAATATTGTAGAATGTTTAGAGTTGTTGACTGAATATTGATATTACATTTATAATAAATAGTACAATATGTATTATCAATAAATATAATATGACGTACTCGTACTGACTAGTTAAACTAATTCAGTTATTTAAAATTTTAATGATTCAAATGATTATATCACCTGTTAGAATATCCATATGGAACTAAATTCAGTTTTGACTTATCAAGTTGATAAGTTCACTCTCGAAATCAAATGTATTAGGTAATTGTAATTGTACGCATATGGATTATAACATGATAAAAATACATTTCAGGGCAAAATTTAAAGTTGCTTAAGTTTAGGCAATTTTGAAACTTCACTCCAAGTCGTAATAAATCATCAAATTTAGAGATACAGATATGTTATCAAAAAGTATTGTTTACTTTGCAAAATATTCAAAATCTAAAAAAAAATACTTTTGCTATTTATACCTTTTGAATACTCAAGTATAAAATATAAATTAGTATCTAATGAGTATAATAATCATGTTAATAGTTAAAAACGAGTACTACCTAGTGTTAAATAATATTATTTAATGCCATAAGTAATTAACGGTTGGTACAACCTTCCAGAGCTATTTTGTTATAAGGAGGTTTTACTGTAACTATAGTCTATAATTAGTCAGTATAATATGTATCATATATTATATTACAAAAGTAAGCTACATCGGATAATGTTTCACATAGTTATACATAATTTAATGTACCTAATTTAATATTTGCAATAAACCAAATAAAACAGTTTTCCTATTAGTTTAATAGTAGGTAGTTCTGCTGTTATATATTATATATATTATATATATATCGTACTTATAATTATTACTATTCATACTATTTAAGTTTCCTTTTTTAAATTCCTACAAAACATTACAAAATATAGTTCATCTAGTCTACGTTTATAATTTACACAGTAGGCAATGAGTAAATGCCGAGGTAAATGCCTAACATAAAATTTAATTAATTTAATAGTTAGATCTTAAGAGAATTTCTATATGCTATTATAACTAATAAGCACTTATATTCAATGTAGGCCAATGAGCTATTGTTTGAAATTGATTAAAAAAAAACGTGCCTATTTAAAAAAAATATATGTCTTAGTTGTATGTTGAAATTTTTTAACACAAATCGCGCAAACCACTCGAATTCAGAACATCCCGATGTGCATGCACATAAAGATAGTTGTAAATCGATCCGTCTGCTGCCCTCTGGTAAAACTTTAAAAATGGGTCATTCAGAACGGGTTTATAAAATATATTATTACGAAGACAAATAGTATTTTCATCGGTACCTAATTCTTTAGCAAAATACCAAACGTTAACATAATTAAACATTCAGGGATTTTATTTAAAATTACACTAGCACTATTTTGGCAGATGTGCACATGAAAATAAACCTATGGATCTGTTAATTTGTTTAATATGTTCAATAAACCAGAGAAAACGCCCATGGCATCTTTTTGCACCGATACTGATCTTTTTAAAGATTATTTTATACATATATATACCTATTGCATAATATTGAAGTTTTCGAGAATATATTTTGTCACCAATATATATTTTAATTAAGTAAAAAATGAATTTAATACTTAAAAAAATGTTCTATCAATTATCATGGACATATTGTTTTTAAAAATTCTTATATATTAAAAAACGTAGGTACATAGAAATGATTATTGTTTTAATGAAAACTATACTAGGTAGGTATACATTATACTACCTATACCTACAGTTTATGTCAGTAAGATAAGTAAAATAAATTACTTACTGCGGTCTGCGATATTATAAAATCAGCCTATTTTAATATAGTATATCGATTTCCTGATTCTCAAAAATAATGTACGTATATAAAATAAATATCAGGTGATTCTTTTACCCAATCTAATTTTTAATTAACTATTTACGGTTATTCAAAATATTTTTTTTATATTAACTATTTTTAAGTATTAGAAGGTTTATTACTTTTATTTTATCAATGCCAAAATTTATTTTATTTAATTCAACCAACGTGGACTCTTGATAGGAAATCTTCAATAGACAATTATCATAGAAACAAACTACAGTGTACAGTTTTGATATCAATTATTTATATAGTAATTAAGTATACATTTATATTTAGAAGTAGGCATATAGATACGGAGATTAAATATATTTAAGATATACTGTGATACTTCATTACTTCCTTAAGTTCCTTAGTATTCTAAAATAATATATTTGTATAGTTATAGGTCATAGGTGTAATATTATGTAACATGAAAATACAAAAAAAGTTTTAATTACGAAAAGTGAGATGATACAAAACTATTGTGTTTAGAAAATTACAAAAACTAACGAATACACGGGAATATACTAGTATGTTGAGTATATTACTATCTACATTAGATTCATCCAGTGGCGTCCGCAGGGGGAAGCTAGCGGGCTGAAGCCCCCCCCTCCATTGCCGTATTATTATTACTTTTTCAAAAAAATATTAATCAAGTATTATTATAACTTAAAAAAAAATATATTTATCAAGTTTCAACTGTCAACTATAGTAAATCTCATATATGTCTTACCAGAATGAATTCATTTTTGAAAAAACATTGAATTTGCATACCAATTTTCATAAATTATCTGTAATATTTTGGTAACAGTATGAACTACTTGTATTAAATTGTCTAGCCTTAGTAATACATATTTTATATTTTATAAGTTTTGAACTACAAATTAACCGTGGTTTTGACGAAATTTGGACTTTAAATGCTTATAAAAAATAACCATGATGCCTATGTATTGTTAATATTTTAGCTATAATAAAAAAACTTAGGTACTTATTACATTTTTAAGCTTTTTGACCGGATAAATAATTTTTTATTGACATTTATAGAAAAAAAAAATTAATTAATCAATTAATACAATCCAAGTTAAGACGGTATAACCAAGCTTGTTACCAAACAATTTAAATAAATTTTCATTTTTTTTCTCCAATTATTTTTAAAAGCACTAAGAATTTTCAATTTCGACCTCCTAAAAGTACTAACTAGATCCAATTTGCTTCCAAAAACATACACTGGGCATCGAAGCTTATGATCAGAGCATTTTTTCTACCAGAAGAGTTGAACAGTTACAAACATTTTAAAATACCCCAAATAAACGTCTGCAATTATTAGACTGGACAAAATAAAAATTAAATTGTAACTAATTTTCAAGCCTCCCCCCCCCCCCGTTGAAAAATCCTGCTATCGCCACTGGATTCATCCCATATAAATACCCTCGAATAAACCAATTAAAATTAAAGTGAAGTCGTGTTTGAAAAGATATATTTTAGGAACAATGTCAAAATTATAAACATGTTCGGTTGACATATTTTTTGGTCGATACATTTAAATGTGCGAAGAATTAATAAAATAAATTATAATGTTATTTTAAGTACCTATTATACAATGCAGACAGACGACGATTAAGTGTTAGACTCATATACTTCATATTTTAATACGTTTTATTAGCAGTAATAAAAGTTGAATTTTTAGATTATAAAAAAATATTATTATTTTTAACCTCTTTTCGCATAAAAGTACTCCAAAAGTATCACGTAGCTACAGATTGAAAAATGAACTACCTATATAATACTCTGAATAATATTTTTGAGAAATCAGTTACGTAAACCAGGTTTACTAAACCTAAAATACATATCGTCCAAATTCAAAAATCAACCAGGCAAACTATATTGTTCAAAGCAAACTCGGTCAATTACAAAACTTATTTTGATTATTTTGTTACATCTAACAAATCAATTAACTCGATAATTAAATTTAAACATTCCCTATAAAATCCTACAAATATCCCAAAACCTAGATAATATTATAATATTGGTTCTTACATTTAGATTTGATAATAGAATGAATGACAAAAAAAATTCTGAACACAATATATGTTGTACGTATGTGGTATGTAAGACGGAGACGGAACATGCCGATTGCAGGTGTATATAACGTCGTCTACAAATTATTGAGGCTAAATTTGGCGAAAATCCTTGTTAATAATGACCGTTCGATTTAAAGATGAAATATTATTAGAAATGTCTACTTCCACTTAGTATATAGTCATAAATAACAATAAACAAAAAAATATGACTCAGCTTCTCAGAACTACTCAGTACTGATTGCACATGATAAGATCTATTTAGATGAATATAAAATAATTAGTCACACGTGAACTCATTTGTACCTTAGTAGGTAACATGGGTTGTTTTAAAAATAATTAATCGCTACATTTTTGTTGTTTTCTAAACATATTATATGATTAGTTGTGATATATATATACATTTTAAAATTTTTTTAATGAGACATTTTTATGTAATATAGGCGCACAAATCGAGAATCTGTCAAACGCAAACAAAATTTCCAAATTAGCATAAATTAGGTACTTAATTAAGGAAATGATTATAAAAAACTACAATAACCTCATTCTACCTTAGAAAAATATAATTATCTCAGTTTTCAGAATGTTGTTAAACTTCGTAACGTTTTAAGAGGATGACAGCGCAATATTCGTTTCCTCTCTCAAACCCACGCGCAACATAAGTGGATAGATTACGCATCCACGTAATATCGTTTTTCTTGATTTGTTAGTAACCTTAGAACAAAATCACCAATTACAAAAATTATGGAGTATAATATTTTTAGGAGTTTGGCATATCGGTTTTATATTTTATTATTTAATTACATTCGACTTGAAAAATAAAAAATTGAATGTACCTAAATTTAAATGGCTATTTAATTTGTTGATACAATATTTAGTCGAATCAATAAGTCACACCCTATTTGCTACATGTTTAATTGGTGATTTTACTCTTATTACGCAAAATCATTAAAAAAAAAAATGATTGTATAATACAGTTTGTCTATGTTGCGCGTGGTGCAAAGAGAAAAAATAAACAATGCGCTGACATTTTCTTAAGTACAAGGGGTTTTAAATAGGTAAAACTAAGAGTTAAAGTAGGTAATAGACAATTAGGTTAATAAGCAATGGCTATTGGCTAAGTAAAATCTTAACTGAATTGACAAATATGTACTCCAATACACAAAACAAGTAGGTAATAAATATACAAATGAACAATTTTAACTGGTCCGTGATCAGTGATAACTTATCAACACACTATCATGCATAGAACGACTTCATAGGTTAATATATATATCTACCCATGGCTAAATTCAATACAAAACAATACAAATTATTAATTTCATGGCTAAATAATTCTAAAAATCACTGCCAGCTGAGATTCCTTTCCATGCTAAAACATGCAATAATTGTACTTGCGCAGCCCATAACGAAAATGCGTCTTAATGCGATCATACCTATATATTTAGCCATGTATCTACCTAGTTTAAATACTTATTTAACATTTATTAATAGAGGCTAAAATCATCTGATATTGTGCAAGTTCAAATTGAGGGTAGGTACCGGTAAAATAAAATAATATTAAGTTCTGAATCGCTGGTATTATCTAAGTAAAAAACATTAGGTATTATAATTATTAACTAAAACAGTTATTGAGGTGGAAGCCAAAACTTATAAATCTGAATATTGGAAACAATATACGGGAAACAACAAATAGAGCTAAGAAATAAAAATAGATTTTTTAAAGTATTTTTCTGAACATTAGTATAAATTTATAATAGTAGAAAATAGATGGCCAGTCAGGGAACGTATTATGGGTAATAATACTAGAGAGAAGAGATAGATAGGTAAAAATTATATGAATTGTATTACTTGTATAATATCAGATAATTTAAGCATTAAGGAAAAGTACAATAACGAATAACTATTGCAATTTACAACTATGTTCTGAATTATATGTATACAGTTTACATACCAATAACAGACAAAGCAATACTTAATAGACATTAGGCCACTACCTACCGAATTAATAGGTTGCAGCAAATCTCAAAAAGAATGGATCGGAATGGATGGAGAAATTTGAAAGAAGTATACAAAAGGCCTTAATAGCCTTAAAACAAAAAAAATTAAATTCTAGATCAATTATCTACTATGTACCTAGGTACCTACTAATTGTTATTTACTAAACTTTATTTTTAATTTTTTTTAATAGATTAGATTCAGTTCTTGAACAGTAATGATTTACATACACAAATACTAAATTTGTTAACTGATTTGGAACTAAAATATTACAAGCTGAATATTATGAAATTGATCTGGCAAATGCAACTGAGGCAATGAGTTAGTCAAACTGTTATCAACTTTACGGTGGATAAGTTAACATAAACATTAACTATACTAAGTAAGTACCCATATCTCTTATTTTTCTTTTTTACCGGTTTAAAACTGATAACACCATAGGAACTAGTTTTCAATTACTGCCCTGACACCGAAATCGTCTATTAATGATAAATATAATAGGTACATTTTTGTTGATATCATGGCATAATATACTATGACCTTTTGGGCGTTCTTTAACCATTTAATGGTAAACATTAATAATAACAAGTTTACAAATTAACCTAAGTAAGTAGGTACCTAAATTAATTTATTGCACAAGAAACCAACTATCGACCATGTATTTATTGTGACAATAGATTTTCAACTTATTTTGTTAACTTTTCCCATGTGGGATGTGACAAATTATGAGGTGGCTTTCTCATATTTGAATCATATTAAAATTATTGCATTGTTAATTATAACATCCTATAATATATATAACATAGCTTTGATTAACTTAGTTCGTAAGCAACTATAAGTACTTGCACTCAATATGCGTCTAAATTTATTTCTTACCGTTGCCTAAATCATCGCCAGAAAATGGTAAGTTTATGTAGATAAAGTTACCTCTGTAAACAAGTTGTGTGTTAGGCAATAACCAATAATAAACTGTTTTATATACTCTAAAAATGTGAGAGGTATAAACTCATTCATTAATTGTTAATGCAACCTGCCAATAAAAATAACAATGGTACCTAGTACTCATTATTTTTTTTTTTTTTAATGCATAAAATAAAATAGGCAGGTACCTACCTATTGAAGTCACTGCCGGCAATTAATTATTCTATGTTAAGAATTTGAATAGTAGATCCATGAGTGATACAATCTTAAATAATAACCACGGACAATTTAAATATTAAATTTAACAATTAATAATAATATGGTTAAGTTTCCGCGCACAATGTGAGTGTATTATTAATGAATATAAATATTTTAACATTTCATTAGCAATATAGTTTATTCATAATATAGGTACACTGACTGTTCAAGCAAGACAATAAATAGGTAATAAGAATTCCAGAGTAGTATTCTGTAAAATACAGTTTTACTGCTTATACTTAAACAATGTAATACTGGGTAGTGGGTACCTAGTTGGATATTCAGGTTCTATAGTAGACACAACTACACAAGACACGTATATCTCACCGAATCATCAATTCTCTACATAGATAAAATAATACTACAAATCGCAATTGCCATTAATATATATATAAATGTATGTTTGTAACAATCGTCTAATGAATAAAAACAAAGAAACAAATATTCAGACGCCTAAATAGTAGAACGTAGGTACATAATAAATGATAATAAATACAAATATTGAACTGCATTTTAATACGACATAAGTACCTCCCAAAAAACAACAGAGTATTTTAATCACAAATAAGTATTAATACAACTGATATTGACTATATCTGACTATTTGGTTGTATCAATATTATTATTAGTTGTTATGATACGACTTGTAGACTTTGGGCTTTCAATAACGAACATTCGAAAAAATGAGATTAAAACTGATCAATAAGATCCATGATAGTGGTCGTGGTGGCTACAGTTCCTGAATAATAATAATATAGTCAACAATAAATGAAGCAGTCGCGTTTCTGTACACCCTACAGTCCCGCACACAAACAAACATATCTATTGAAAAAACCTATAGAGTGGGCGACGACGGTGGTGCGAGCCACATAATATTATGTACATGATACCTACTATTTTGTATACCGTAGAGGGGTCAGCTGGACCACACATATGGAGCACAATGCTCGCGACTGAGCCCCCGACTCCCAAAACACCACCTGGGAGACCCGTACGGGGATTAAGGACAGTCACACTTCGAAATCGTCGGCTGGCTGAGGCACGCGTACACGCAGAAACTCGCGATAAGCACCCCCGACCGACGCAGCAGCTGCGCGTACGAGGGGTTCCAAAAAACAAAATACCGCTTAGAACCCCCTCAGACACACTCACCTCTGGTGCAGACGAAACGCGGAGACACCACCGCACCAGTTTGTAGCACAGCTCGGAGAACGACGGACCCGACGGTGTTCACCAACCGTAATTGGAACAGACTAATCCGCACACGTACAACACATCGCGCGCGTCGCCGCGGTCGGTCGGGCCGAGACGCCGAGTGGAGAAAACGCACCGCGCGCACACACTCACACTGACACACACACGCGCGCGCACAAACGAGTAACGCAATCGGACGACGCGATCACGCACGCACACACACGTCTACAATAGATACTATTAAGTACTACAACGCGGGCCCGTATAAATCGGGCGAGGAGTTAATCAGCGGAAAGAAAAAGCCGCACACGCACGCCCACCGCGCCAGTTGCGACCAGCGATAGCGGAGTAGCGGACCGGACCACTCGAAGACGAGACTCGGGAGAGGGCCGACCACTGACGGGACGTGTGACGGACCACGGACGACTGACGATTGACGAAGGCCCGACGAGTCCGGACGGTGTGTGCGCGACTCTGCCGAGTGGAGAGATCGGCGTTCGGACGTGCGTACGGGCGGCGGCAGTGCGTACGGTTTCCCGCCCGCCGGCCCAGTGCTGCCACCCGACGACCGTGTCGCGAACTAGAAGTGCCAAAGACCGATGATAATCGCGCGCGCGTTATGAACCACTACCACACCACTACGCCGTTTACTCCACCGAACAACCGTACCGCACCGCAAGACGACGACCCCGTGATAGGCGGTACGTCCAGACGGTTACAATATGTATAATATATATAATATTATGATATTATAGTAATTATAAACTATAAACTATGAATTATGTTTTAAATATTAACTTTTTCGTTTGTTCTTGAATAATATTGAAATTAGGTTTGTAATTTTTTTTTAACTAAAAAATGTTTTTCTAAACTGGAACTTAAATTAGGTACCTACTATAACAGTAAAACATTAGCAGGAAACATTATTGTTGATGTCTTATCACATTTATGTTTCAGTATCAACGTTCCTAAACAATAGATGTCTTAACAAATTTCGATACATCAACTATCGATGTACAAAAATGTTTGCCCATTTCTGGGACGACCTCCTCGGATCGTCGGCGTCAGTGACGTCACTGCAACGTAGCAACCGACCGACGCTGCGGGAGATCAGCTTCAGCGGTCAAAAGGCCGTATAGATATATATTAACGATTTAAACCACCAGCCATTTAATACCGGCCAAAAACTGTGGAATTCAGTATGTACCTATTATGTATACATACGGTGACACAGTGTAATACCTACCTACGACCTACCTGCTACCACGAATCACGATTAAAGATATATCTCCACGCAACGTTGTTATACATAACTTACGTCGAAATTCCATAAAACGAGGGTGGTAAAGGACGAGGGAGCATACTGCATACGTGTATAGAAATCGTTTATCATCGTGGTATTTTAGATAGGACGTCGATTTTACATTGGTATCTGGTTAAATATAGATTATAGTGAAGACCACGAGTATACCAGATAGACGACATTTCGGCTTCGTTTTTCACGTCAACCGTGATGCGGTTACATATTATCTTCCACCGAGTTCACGCACCCTACCCAATCAAACCGTCCGATTTAAATTATAATATTATAAAATATTATATTATATATCATATTATATAACTTATAATACCACTCTGCAGATCTGGTATTCGCCGTGGCTACATTTTACCTGTATATAATAATATAATATATATTATATAGGTATTTAGAGTCCCGTAATCTCAGGAGTTGTACACAATGAGAATTTTTTAAGTTACGCAATAGTATCTTTAATTTTTCTTCACCGTCCTCCCGTAGTATTATCAATGAGGGTTTGTAATTAATTAGTTATCGGATAATATCAGTAAATTTTTTGAACATTAAGTATTAAAGTGACACGAACGACTTTATAGGTATAACTTACTGTATATACTGTTCATCGGTCAGCTGGTGCAGACAACGAGATGTCTAGAGAGTTCTTCAGAAGAAAAGTTCTTCATTTCTTCTGAAGAGTTCTTCATTTTAAATTAATTTAAGTAGAGTAGGTACCGGTACGTATACACAATATTGAAGTACCAATCTTTGAATTAGTAGTTGAAGGTACCTACTAACAATATAAATATATAATATTGGTAAGTGCAGGTAACTGATCTTGGCAAAAGATTCTCGTGAAGAAATAATTGGGTACCTATTAATGTATTATTGAGCGAGTATAATTAACGAATGGTTTTGTAGATGGATACTGTCTGAGTATAATCTAAAAGCTTCCAAGCAGCCATCAAATTTTAGTTTTACTGCAGCTAAAGATTAACGAAATTATTATGCTTAATTCCTTTGATAATATCTAAACAAATAATACGAAGCGACGATAAAGCACAATAATATAACAGCTATACTTCATATAATCATATTTGTATAATACATATATTATATAGTGCCTACTGCCTATATATGTAGTTCAGTAGTTGTATAATACTAAAAGCGCTTATGTTGATTATTTTATACCATAATAGTTTTACCTGAATTTTACAAACACGTATAATATATCTCTATACGACTATACGCAGTGCACGTATTACGCACGCAAGGGCCTAATATGCACTATATACACAACACTCGTCAAACGTAACGTCATGAATTCACAATAAATCTAAATAACAGTCGTAGAACCGTATAGAGGCGTATGAAAGTATGAAACTGTGTATTTTTAAAAGAACCTGTGAATAATATTATATTGGTTAGGATTTGTGAGCGTCACAAATAGTAAACATAAAAAAATAACACGACCCGAGCACTTAGGAATCCGGGATCAAATGAGTATTGATGCCTCTGCTTGACGAGTGCTTGACGAGTGCTTGACTTGAATACTTTACTATTTATAGTTTGGTGGTATTTATAGATTGAAGTACATTGAAGCAATGACAAGCGTGTCAATTTTAATTCTCGTGTAGGGGTATTCGGTATTGGTAGTTTTATTGTATTATATTGACGCACATCCCGGCGCGTAATCCAATATAGAAAAATAGGTTCGTAGAATAGGAGATATATAGATAAGATCATGAGACTCGCTACGTACAAGATGTCAAAACTAGTCCCGAAGAAATATCGTCGGAGTACACGTCATCATTACTAGTCAAAATCTAGGGAAATCAGTTTATAAGAAAAAAAAATTTGTATTCTATTCAACAAAATTCGATAAGTTTTATATATAGGTATTTAGATACATACGGTTCAAAAAATTTTCAATTTTTTATATTATTAAACTTACAGGTAACGTGACCCTAAGGGCCAGTTGTACCGTCTATGATTAAACTATGATTAAGCTTAATCAGCTGACAACAGATATTTAAACGGGCAAATTCGGCCGATTAAACTCTGATTAACCATAATCATAGACGGTATAACTTATGTTATCACTTATCAGTAACAAAAATTTAATATTTAAAACTAAGAAAAGAATCAGATTTTTCATATTTCACCCCTTACACCCCCAGAAGTCTGTTGAACGACAAGCGCCTTAATGCTTTATTGCTGGTACCTATGTCCTACATATTATACAAACTCAAGGACGGCTACGCAAAAACGGTTAAATCGATAATCGGAGTATTGGACAGTTCGAAGGAAATAACGGACACGAACACTGAAAAACGACCTTTTTATTAAGGCTAACCAACGAAATTATCTTGGTCACCCACAAAGCCAATCAGAAGTATAAGTTATAACAATACTAAATATATGAACTACCTAAGTTAGCTAAGTTTACCGCAGCACGGGAGTTGGAAAAGTGAAAACCACTGGTTTAGAACTTCATATTGAACTTTATATTTTCACTGACTAACGCGGACTAGCGTTCATCTGAAAAGTTGACGCTAAAACCTGTATTAGAATTAGAATTATTAATTAGTAGGTGGTAGTGTGGTGCCGCCTTCTGATACGGAAAACTTAATAATTAATATACGTCATTATAATTTATATTTTACCTACTCATCTATATACTGGACTCGGTAAATATAAAATAATTCGATACTTTTCGATTCTGATTGGAACGATGAATGTATTGATTTTACAATGATGTGTGTTTTTTCTTTAGTTTTTTAATTTTTAATTTTATTTCTGTCTGCATACACGATAAGTAGACGAAATAATGCTTCGATTTTCAACTTCAGTATCTTATATTGTTCGATTGGAAAGTGAATATCGTTGGTGCATTGGGAGGTCAAAATTTAAAGTTCCCAGTAATTTTCAAAAGCACCAAGAAAAACGAAAGAAAAATTAAGGAAAAACGGGAATTTTTACGCAAAATGAATTTGGTTTTTGGTGTAACTTTAATACATTAACTATACATGACATTTTCAGTGGTTGTTTAAATTTGCATTTTCTATACATGATAACATTTTCAAAATATTTTGATTTATTTTGAACTGTTAGGGACATTTTCAGTTTCCAATTTCAAAAGTTTTTTTTGTATGAATATCAATTAAATTTTATTTGTTACGTAAAAATACTTGAAAATTTAATAGAAGGCTCCTAGTATATTGTTTCAAAGGCCAATGAAAAATATTAAAAATCCTTAGTCATAGTTTTTTTTATAAGCATTTAAAGTTCAAAAATTGACAAAATATGGAAAAATCACGAAAATTAGCAAATTATTATGAGTTAAGAATTTGTAAAAATTTTTCTTTTTAAATCTAAGATTTTAAAATTGAATACAAGATTTCTTATAAAATTATCTACCTTTATCAAAAAAAAAAAAAATGTCTATTAGAAAGTCAAATTAAATTTTTATGAGCGTTTGAAATTCAAATTTTTACAACATTGGATATTCACTCGATTTTTCATATAGCGATTTCCTTATTTTGTTGTAATTCAATAACGAATGACTGAAGTTACATGAAAATTTCACTGAATGTTTATATTACCATTTTCTATACACCATAAAATTTTGAAAATATTTTGACTCTTTTTGAGCTGTTTACGGACATTTTCAGTTTTCAATTTTTTTAGTTTTTTTTTCTATGAATATCAATAAAGTTTTATGTGTTGGACCAAAAAGTGTAAAAATGTAATACAAGGCTCCTGATATATTGTTACAATATCAGTTGAAAAATATTAAAAATACATAAGCACAATTTTTTTTATAAGCATTTAAAGATCGAATTTTTACGAAATTACATAATAAAAAACCTAGAATAACTATTTTAGTTATTTTGTTGTGATTGTATAATATTATTCGCGGGTACTTGAAACTTCTAAAGTACACTATTATAATATATCTAAGATAGTATCAGGGTTTGTTGTTGATGTATAACGCGTTATACGTACCTAATGGATATTGTGATATGATTAATTTGGAATTCATTATAGGTACCTATTATAGGTCATTTTTTTTTAATACCATAGATAAATATATAATATATCTTATACCTAGACTGACATACCGTCTCCGAATCGTTTTTCTTATACAATGATATTACATCATTGGATTCTAATTTAATACCACCCATTATACAGTGACCCACTTGTTACCTACTAACCTACTGTACAGCAGAGCACCTTTTTGTAGTTAATGGGGCGTCAGTCGTTTCCGCCAAAAAACTCGATTTTCGTTTCCGCCAATTATTGTTTCCGCCAAAACGAAAAAGGTTTGATTTTCATTTCCGCCAAATCTATTTCTACCTATATTATTGAGCTGGAGTTTGAGAACCCCTAGTCTGTCTGTAGTGCTATCGACCATCGATGTACATATACCATGTCGATAAGCCATTGTATATTGAAGATATCATAAAGAGATAATTGATTTTAAACGTAGAAATACCTACATAATATTACAAATAAATATAAATCGATTTAATCTATATCACGTGTAGATATATCAGCAGTGACTGTGTATCGGGATCGGAGTTCTGTGATCGGATCTGTGAGTACTGTGGTAACAACGACGAAATTAGGAGTCCACGTGAATCGTGAATATAATATACGTTTATTAATTATTGAATAATATATTGGAATATTATGGAATTCATAACGAGTAAACGTGGTAAAAAAATGATTGTGATTGATGGGTTCAAATTTAATTTTTCGTACAAATCTGTCCAAAAAAATATTTCCCGGTATCGCTGTTTCATCAAAACTTGTACCTCAACTGTTTATGTTGATGATGATAATGTTTTAATTAGTATAACAGGTATGTTAAAAAATATATTTATTTTAATTTTACTTTTTTTCAATATTTTAAAACTAATTAGGTACGTATTAATTACTTGTAGGTACTGTAGATCACATATGCAATGGGCCATGTTCTAATATCGATAGGCAAAAAGTGACGAATGCTTGTAAGCGAAAAACAATAAATGATATTAGTGAAAGACCTCAAAAAATAATTTTGAATGAAATTCAATCAAATAACAGTGTTTCAACCTTTACGGTCAATGATGTTTCAGTTATTCGTCAATCTATATATAGAGCACGAAAAAATTCATTTCCAATTAATCCATCGTCATTAAATGAGTTACATTCTGCAATAGATAATACTGACACATCGGAGTTAGGACTTAGTTCAGAATATAAAGAAAACGGATGGTTGAGGACTACATTCAGATTAACATTTTTAGATCCTCAAGAAGTTTCAGATTCATTTGTCAACGATTTTATGTCTATAATACTAGAAGAGTCAGCATACTATAAATATGCTGATTATTTAACTGACAATTATATCTCAGAAAATAGTGTGTTTCCGCCAACAATATGGTCCAATTTTAGTGCAAGTATATCCAGAACAACAAATAATTGTGAATCTTTCCACGCACATTTTATAAATCACATCCAAATATTAATACATTTTTAAAAATTTTAATCTCGAATGTTCAAAACAACGTGTACATTCAAATTAACAGTTGCAACTTAGGTATGCAAAAACCTGTAAGATGTAATGTAAAAAAACGAGTAATAAAAACAACAAACGCAATAGACGAATACAAAAGTAAAACAATTTCAAGAATGACATTTTTAAAAAAGGTATGCAATAATTATTCAAAATAATAATTAATAATTAATTATGTAGAAGTATAGAACTACTACTAGATATATTAAAAAATTGACTTAATTTAATTCAAATTCAAATTTTTAACTTAAATCCAAAAATTAAGTTAAATAAATTTTGGGGGTCAATGAGAACCACCTCCTCGTGGTGGCCCCTGGGTAACTCTAAATGGTTCTCAAACTATAATTTAGACAGGTAGGTAGAAATGGATTTGGCGGAAATGAAAATCAAACCTTTTTCGTTTTGGCGGAAACAATAATTGGCGGAAACGAAAATCGAGTTTTTTGGCGGAAACGATGACCGCCCATTTTAGGAAGTATAGTTTTAATTTGTTGTTTCTAATGTTGGACAGTATTAGTTTATATGTATACTTCTTCTATTATTGCCACTATAGTCAGCCAGGTTAATGTTATATTATGCTATAGACTTATTGCCTATTAATGCATATTAATTCCAACGAGATGTATGTATAAATAAGAAGAAAAAAAAGTATTATTTATAAATAATATTATATATACCCAAGTGTTAATAATATTTTCATATATAAATAACATAAAGTTCTATATTGGTACCTAGGTATAGGTTAGGTAGGTATATACTGTATAAAAGTATATCAGCCTGTTAGCAACTACAATATCTATATTAATTATTCAATACTATATGTAATAAATAGGTTAACAATAGTTTATAGTAGACGTGACTTTTAAAAAAAAAATGAAATATTAAATATCCTTACAAGGTAAATGTTATACTGTTAATACTAACACACATTTTATACCTACTAAAAAAAGGGCCACATCGTATAAGTTAATATTATCTGGAAGTTGCTAGCAATTTTTGAAGTATAAAAACTAAAAACACAATACATTAAAGGTACTTATATGAACTGAGCAAATAAGTGTTTCTTCTCTTAGTTTAATTGTTATTGTATTTCATTTAGTTTTTAGTTTAACTAGGTTTTAAAGAATACGGAATTTCATAGAGGATTTATCAAACAAATTTAAATATGTAAGTACCTATACTATATGTCTGTAGTTCTGTACCTAGGTATATGGCTTATATATATATGTAATATTATACATAATATACATTTTATTTTATATTATTTCACTACTGAGTACCTTCCCTCTCGGTAATTCAACGTTATTGTCAATCAAAAAAATTACCTATTGTACATATGTTTGTATAGATTGTAATTATTCTTTTAAAAAAAAAAAAAAAAAAGAAAAAAAAAAAATTTTATATTATACTATTCCGTACATTTAACATATTGGTAATAAATGGACGATACCTAAAATACCAAACAGAACAGAGCCCATCAATGAAAAAACTATTTAAAAAAATCAAAACAGATCAGAATTCAGTTTTATAGTATATAAATAGTAACAAGTGTGCTGTGTGCACTTGAAAGTTGAAATAAACAACATGGAAGTTAAATAAGTTATTATTATTATTTGCATTTGCGCAACTATGATATGTATATAGAGATGAAATATAGCCATGTTTAGTGATTAGTGTTCTAAAATTGTGTAACTACCTAATATTATGTATATTATTAAACAGCCGTTTTTTCATGTAGTAAAAAGGTTATGGGCATATTAATTTTTAAATGGGTTTTTCATTAACGGCTATTCTCAGAAACTAGGTACTAGACCAATATTGGCAATTTCAATAAAAGTTATAGGTACCAATAAGTTCCTTGAGACTCTGAAGGTGTTTCAAGCTTATTTTTTCAAGCCTTATATTATAGGTTGCAAACATGTGAATGGCTGACACATGATTTTCGTTTTGGATCCCAAAATCAATTTTTTTGTTTACTTATACCTATAATGTATCATTGACCATTGTATCCAATGGTTGCTGAAATTTTTTAAAAGTATAGCTAGATATGGTGTTTTTTTTAAATAAATTAATATAATATTTATTTTTTGTTATTATTACTTAAATGTACAACAAAAGGCAATGTCATATTGTCATTAATGTTTGTATCTTATAGGCTCGAAAATTACTCGACTGATTTTGACGAAAGTTTCAAAGATTGGTATTATACATATTACATATAGGTACATATATCAAATTACATACAATGTATATATAAATTAAGATAAATTAATATCGTACCTATGACGACATGAGGTAGTATAATATAATATATGTTAATTTGTTAAAATAAATAAAAATGTTATCAAATATCAAATAGGTATATTATATTATAATCTTAATCTGCAGTTTATACTTTATAAACGTATTTGCAGTTAAATAAAGAAACAACTATTTAAGCTTTATAAAAATGATGATAAGATAATATACATATTCATACAGAAAACAGACACACAGTGCTTACATTTTAAATTTACTTAATTTTTTTACAACCTATGATTGCTGGACTGAGGAATACCGAGTACATTACATACGGAATCACGACGTTTTATCATTATAGTATTATACATACGCTTGACTAATAGGTACCTACTACCTATATAGGTATGCTGTCTCTTTTTTTGTATTACAATAATATTTATACCTATCAAACTAATATTTATTTCATAAATCATCATTGGTCCACCCAAGTTTATAGGGTATAGTAGTATAGGTACTGCAGAGTAGCTTCCAACAGAAATGTCTAGGTAGGTACTGAATAAAATAGATATAAAAAATATAAAATATACTATTTATTATATTTATTTAGTATATTTTATATCTATTTTATTCAGTACCTACCTAGACATTTCTGTTGGAAGCTACTCTGCAGTAGGTACGCCAGTACCTATACTACTATACCCTATAAACTCAAATAATTATTTGAGTAAAAGTATTCAAATACTTTTTTCGGTATTGAATACTTTTTATTTTAAAGTATTTGAATGGTATTTTTCTTTACTATTGAATACTATTTTATTGAATACCTACTTTTTTGAATTTTTTTTATTCTTAATTTGTTTCTACTTATAATTTATTCTTGTTAAATAAAAATACCATGCCGTCGTGGTTTTGCTTTAACATTATAACAATATAATATTATATATTTATCATTTATGCCTTACAGACAAATTGGTATCAGTTTTCGTTGGTTAAATGTTTTTTTCTCTAGAAGACAGTTTATTGTTGTCGATGATCGAAAATATGTATCTGTAGTCGGTACTCGGTATCACTATTAGCTTAGGTGAATAACAAAATATATATTTAAAAATCCTCTACTTAACGGATATTATACTTTATAGTTTATAGTTATTTAACTATACGAAAATATTATTAATAATTATTAGTACCTACTGGCTAGTGGCTACTGGCTATACTACCTATTTACTAAGAAAATTGTTATCAATAATTATCATTATCGTTTATCGTCGACGACGATCGATGACGGTATGAGTTATCCAAATAGATACATAATATAGCTTTAAATTAATATAAAATAACTGTAGAGAAAAGTTCATTGTTGTGATGCAACTTACACGACTTATTAGAATTTTGATTATTAAACGAATCATGTTTTTAAAATGCAATAAACAAATTTTTGATTATAACAAATTATTTCAGAACTAAAAAGTAATAAGAATTTTTTTTTTGTATTTGAAGATTATTTCAAATACTTTACTATTTATAGTATTTGGGTGGTATTTTAAATACTTTATTTTAAGAGTATTTGAGTAATTATTTAAATACTTTTAAAAAGTATTTTGTACAACACTGACTATAGGTAGGTACTAAATATCGTGTTTGACGAAATGACACATAATTTATAATAATTACTAATTAGTAGCATACTATAGGATGTTTTTTTTTTCTTTAATTTGCTCTTTTGTAAATGGATTTATGGATGTATAATCTATATCCTATACTATTATATAAAGAGGAGTCGTTATAGTTACCGTTGTCGAAAGTAATCTCTTTAACTACTGAGCCGATATCGAAAATTCTTTCACCAATGACCAATAGAAAGCCACGTTCTCTGTGGGTGTCATAGGCTAATTTAAAAAGGTGATGACCCCGGGTAGGTGCTACAACAGGAATTTTGAGATTTACGATAGAAATTTTTGTTTATTAATGGTTGCTATGGGTTATAGGGGTTCGGAATAATATTTATTTATTATTATTTTTTTTTTAATTTTAATTTTAATGGAGAGTCTCAATCTCATTCGTTTCAATCAGTCGAAGTTACGATCAGACGAGTACATCCACTTGCGTAACGCCATCGCTACTGAAGGAGACACGACCAACATTGGTCGTTTGACCATTCTCTCGGCCCATTCTTCTTTTTATATGTATACATAAAAATGAATGTTTGTGTGTAGATTAGACCTCTGGGTAGAAGATAGGCTAATTTAAAAAGGGTTAAATTTGTTATTTTTTTATTCATCAGATTTTAGTACTGTTGGGTTAGGATTTTGTATTAATTGATTCTATTAGTCCGCCGTAGGTGGATTTTAGTAAAAACGATAAACTTGGTATAACTTTGGTCTTTGATACTCTAGACTCTAGAGTTAAATCATACACTTACGTTCAAACAGCACGGGGTCCGCGATCTACCGCAGGTAATTTGCCTACCTGATAATATACTGCTGCGAATCAGAATTTTTATTCCGGGCAACGGAAAAGTTAAGATAAGTTTTGAACACCATACACCGAATATTAAATAACGAATTGAACAAAGTTTGAGTCATAAAGAGTTTTTACTTTTTACATTTAAAGGGCAACGAAATGCACCGGATCAGCTAGTATAATATAATATAATATCTAATTATTATTTATTACATCATATTATATGAAAGTGTAGTGTATTTAAATTATAATTATGTGTACACAGAACACACATTACCTACAGACTATATACCTACTATATTAAAGGTGTATACATGATAAATATACGCAGTATACTGTTTATGTTAGTTGAATCGTATATAAAAAAATATTTTATTATAATTATAATCATATTAATGTGTTAATAATATTATACATAGGTACTTTCTATATAAAAAATAACATTAATTGGTAATAACTAAATAATATCACAATTTACAATAACGCATATTTACAAATAAACCATTCATCATTATTTATTTAAATATTTCATTATTCCCATTATATATTCATATCTGAAATGAAGTAGCCTAAAATATATATATATATATATTTTATATACTTTTTACCTACAACTGGCAAGTTGTCATTACATTTCATCGTTAAGTATACGGAACAATTATTATTAACATAGGCTATAGGTAGATCGCACAAAGCTAAAATATATTTCATTAAGTACTAATGCAATTAAGACGTAAGTACGCATGTAATTATATAATGGTAATACATTAATAATATACAACAAAATTAAAAATTATAAAATTGTCCGTCAGGCGTCAATAATTGAGAATAACTCTTAATCTATGATAAGAAATTTTAAATATTTTTTAACATTGTAAAAACATTAAATATTATGTTGACGCAAAAAATTAATTACATTAAAATTACAATAAAATATGTTTAATTTTGTTTAATTTTGTTTTCTTGCAAATATGGTATAGACATAATTTCATAATACCTACATATAATATAAATATTAAAACATGTTTAACTTATTATAATATTATGTATGTTTTTGTACTCAAAAAAACATAACATAAAAGTTCACAAGGCTATTATATTATTTGTACATGTATAGTAAAGTAACTTAACAAATTACAAGTCGGTATACCCACTGCGATGGCTATTACAGAAAATAGAAATACGTTGCTTCTCTACAACAATTTTATAAGTTTCTCGTCGTTCGCATTTCGGGCCCATATCTAGGTATATCATATTCCTTGTCGTATGACCCTAATCCAATTGAATTCAATAACTCATCTTATTTTACAGGCACCATAGTAAACCAGATTATAATTGTTTCTATAATTATAGATACCTAGGTACTACATTTGTTCTACTTTATTCTCAATTATTATTTACGTGCAAAATTATGTACTACATATTTCATATTGTAATATTGTACATACTATATTATATATTTATATACTAACTTATTTGTATGCGTACGTACAATATATTTAAATATACTTTTTTAATTTGATAATGAAAGTGCGTAAGCGTAGAGTGCAGCAGCCAAATATCAAATATTTATATATTAATATTGATGAAATAAAGTATAATGCATACATTATAGTTATTATTATTTATTAGATAAAAATATAAAATAATAATTTGGTACAGCTGTGAACAGTTAGTCAGTTGCATATTATATTAATATACCTTTTTTTTAAGATGAACCGTCACATGAGGGGGAAACCACGTTAGCCCTACTTCCTCAAATATATTAATATACCTAGATAATTATAGATTTAAGTCGTGACAATATATCCAGTGGTATATATCCAGTAAAAATGTACACATTGTTAGTCTTAAAGTTATTGGATACGTGCCTGAATAAACACCGAACTGTCCGGACTCGTCTATAGTTACGTTAGAATACGTTCCATTATAATTTTATGCAGATTAATGCGTCCTTCGTCACAATTATTTAAATTACAAAACTCCAAATAAATTGTATTTATGTAAGTACTCTGCAAAATATTATCTTATCGTGCGGAACGTAATAATTTTGCAAAAATGCAAATAGTATATATAATATAATATTATTATAAATCCATATATACTATATAGGTACTAATAAGTAATATGCTATAATAATATGTAGGTATTTATGTTTAAATTACGTTTAGACAATAGATAATACAATATTGTAAAACAAAATCTAATAAATGTTCCGAACCGACAAATTATTAGGTAGTATAAGTGTAAATATAAGTAGTTAACTTTAATTTGAACTGCTTGAAAACGTAAATTCATATAAATATTACATACATACATACATACATACATACATAATATTATTTATATGGGTATAATACTGTAATAGTATAGTTAAATGCAGGGATTAAAAATGTTAAAAAAAAAAACGGAAAATGAAAAAAACAAAACAAAATTATAAAATAAAAACGTAATATTTGATTAAAATTTAAAAAGTCGCTCTGCTGTACTGTAGGTTACAAGTGGGTCATTGTAATGTTGTTAAATTTGAATTAAATAATATAATATCATTGTATAAGAAAATCGATTCTGCGAGCGAAAACGGTCAGTCAGCCTATGATATTACAAAGTATATTTGATGATATTATTGTGAATAAAGTAATTTATATATAACCTATTTACGTGAAACCTTGTTTTAAATTTTCAATCCTTAGCTATGAAAGTTGAACATTTTATACATTTTTAACTAAAAAGAATTATTAAATTTTAAACTTGGTATATTTTGTCAAAATTCAAACTTTAAATTCTTTAAGTGCTTTGTATTTTTAATCAACAAATAAAGTTTTATTGACATTCATAGAAAAAAACTAATAAAATTGTAAACTGAAAATGTTCTTAAACAGTTCAAAACAAATCAAAATATTTTGAAAATTTTATCATGTATAGAAAATGGAAATAGAAACGACCAGTGAAAAATTCATCCAAAACCCAAATTCAATTTTTTTGATAACCGATTTTGAGTAAAATTCCCGTTTTTTCTTATTTATATGTTGTTTTCCCGGCGCTTTTGAAAATTATTTTGAATTTGACCTCCCCAACGCACCAGCAATATTCACTTTCCCATCGAACAAGATACTGAAGTTGAATATCGAACCATTATTTCGACTACTTATCGTGTAAACAGACACGAAAAAAAAAAAGACACACATCATTGTAAAATCAATACATTCATCGTTCCACTTAGAATCTAAAAACGTTATCAAAAAACACAAAGATGGATTTGATAAAATAGAGTTATTAAAATATAGGTAAACGAAAACATTTTTTTTTTTTTAAATATTATGAACCAAAACATTAAATTTCTAAACATTTTTAATTCCTGGATTTAAATATGTATATAATGTATATTAATCTACAATATAAACTAGCATTAAAAACCGTACCAATTAGTAGTTTAGTGTAGGTAGTATGCACTAATATGTATATATGTTACCGTATAAATGTGGACAATTTAGTAAATTACGACAATTCCTAGTAAATGTTGACAATTCCTATGGCGGAAGGCAATGTTATCACCGCCTAGGAATTGTTATCATTTCCGTAGTTTATTAGGCAATGTTGTCACTAGACTAGTAACAGATATACGATGGTTACCCTGTGACCAACTTGAGGTGGAGTTGCATACCAAATCGGGGGTTATTTTAGATTTGCGGAGCGCAGCGACGAGTGCCGATACACGCGTAGTCACTGCAACTTTGAACTTCCATAACTTTATTAATACCATTGAGTGTTCTTGGAGCAAAATAAAATCTCGAAATAAAAAAACAGTGGGGTACCTACCGACCAATGCTGAATAGCTACTAAAAATAGTGGTAGTGAATTAACCTAACGGAAAAGGTCCGAAATACTTTTTTCCAACAATGCATTTGTTTAAACTTCTAACAGAGAAACAGAAGCGTAGACGCAAAATGTTAAAAAAATAGTTGTTTATTTATTGATTATTTATTAAGGTGATAGTAGATTAATTATAAATAATTATGTTTGATAAAAGTAATATTTAAATAAGTCAGATTAAATTTAAAAAATGTGGCATCTTTGCCTACTATCGTTAGGAAATGATAACATATACTAGGCGATGATAATATCATTTTCTTCCGATTTTACTAATTGTTATAATTTCCTAAATGTCAACATTTCCGGTAACATATATACTAGCCACTAGCAGTGGCGTGTATCATAAACAAAATTGGTGTTGCTCAAATAATTTTGTATGACCTACCCCTCATATTACTGTTATACCGACCTATAAAATTTCCTATTTTTTTTCTATCAATACCCACCCACCCATATTTAAGGTGTTGCCTGAGCAACACTTGGACCCCATATTACACGCCACTGGCCACTAGGTACCTATAATCTATATATAATTAGTGTACAAACATTATAACCAATAATAATCATCGTACATAACATTTAAGAAAAACACTTGAAATATTATAACCGAGGTAAATATAAAATATGTGTATCTTACTATAACTTACTAACTTACAAAAAATATTTATATGATATAAAACATAAACTACCAATTTCAAAATGTTTTGTAATGCTGACATTTTTCGAAGCTTATTGGAATATAAGAAGCAAATATATAATATAATGTATACACATCTCAGCTCTCAAGGACAAGCATTACCAATTTACAACAGATAATAATCTCTAATTGTATAAATAATTTTAAATATTTAAGGCAATTCAAATTATTCTGATTTCATAAAACGAATAATATTCAAATTGCACCTAATTGTTTACGGTTTTAAAAATAATTTAGCGATTGTCGTGAGAATAGACAAAAAGTACCTACCTGTCCTAACTATATTATGAAAAGAAAATAATTTATTAATCTGCAGTGGTGTCGAGAAGTGAACAAAATACCGCGTAGGTATTCGTCATTTAAATATAGTTTAGGTAACTAAATCACTATTCTAAACTAAGAAATTGAGATTAAATACTTTCATAACATACCTAACTATAGTCAGTATAGTCTGCAGTACCTAAAGTCTTACAGACGAATTGATGCTTTTTAATTTTTATCACGTCAATACGCGTCGTTTAGTCATAACTTTTTAATTTTGCTTTTTAATTCTCGAAGTCCCGGATAGACCAACGACAGTTTAAAACAAAACGTTGTACATGCGTATACAGTGTCCTTGGCGCTCATAATTATTTTTCAGTCGCTCGTTTAAGACAAATTACGATTCAAAAATGATACATTATATTATTTAAATATGTTAGCTACTATTGTTATATGTTACATACTTAGATAGTTACAGTTCAATAGTTAAAAAATATATATTTCAATAATTTGATTATCAATGGAGTCAGAATACTCAGAACTCAAGAGATAGTATACAAATATTATGCAACACTGCAAATTAAAATATCCGGCAAACACTCATGGGGTGTTGTGTTGTATTATTTTGTACAAACTAATGTATGTGGTCAAATGGTTGTTTTCTCTCATCAGTCGGATTTCGCGCGTACATCGAATTTTAAACGTCCGCTTCCTACGTTTTAAAGTAATGCTGTTGCCTATTCATTCCTTTGGCGGTCTGCCCAGTAAATGTTTGAAAAAATATTCCGTTTTTGTATTCCACATAAATTTCGGCTCGGAACAGACCGCAGCTATTGGAGAATTTATAATAGTTGCCGTCTACCGGAGGAGTAATTTTTGACAATTTCCGAAGATTTACTATCCACAAGTGTGTAAAAATAATCTTTCGCTCCAGTTCTTGGCACATTATACACCGTCTTAAGTCTTAACGCATTAATTGCCATATATTTCGTTTAAAATCTCTGAATTATAATTATCAACTATGATGATTACCGAATGTCGTAAAGTTACGTGTGTATTATAATATAATGCATAGATGATTAAATTATACAGTTATACTTCCCACACAAACCCACACTTAATATTATTCTTACACATATTATAATATTAGGTATACTATTATTTTTTTTAGAAACTATTTTGATAAACGCATTTTTGGACCTTCTCGATGTTCTAGCAGCCTGCACGAGTGTTATTTAGGTAAACACTGCAGCTTTTCGATGCCCATACTAATAAATTAAGATATATTATTATAATATAGTTCATAATTAATAGGTAAATTACATTTATCCGTTCAATTTCATAAAATAAAATAAAAATGTTTTATTTAAATGTTATAAATATTTGAATTCATATACATAATATAACGTCATAAATCATAATAGCCAATATGTACATAATATATAAGTTTTATAATATAGGTACTTAAACAGTTAAACTATACCGATATAATTTATACATTTCTACACTGATACGACTCGTCTATAATCGTTGTATGATGTATATCTGCAGTAGTTCTTAATGTTTTCAGAATAACGAAACCCTTAGAATTTTATAAGATTTTGAGGATCACAGCTGTAAAATAAAACAGTACTGTCAGTACCTTACAATATTTATGTAT